>JANJGK010000037.1:29577643-29589000 GCA_039081455.1 Macrobrachium rosenbergii | reverse complement strand
GAGAGAGAGAGAGAGAAATTTTTTTCACCAGTTTCCAATAGAAGACAAAACAGAGAGAGAGAGAGAGAGAGAGAGAGAGAGAGAGAGAGAGAGAGAGAGAGAGGAGAGAGAGAGAGAGAGATTTTTTTCACCAGTTTCCAATAGAAGACATAACCGAGAGAGAGAGAGAGAGAGAGAGAGAGAGAGAGAGAGAGAGAGAGAGAGAGAGAGAGAGAGAGAGAGAGAGAGAGAGAGAGAGAGAGCCACGATTACCTTACAAACTATTCACATCATAAGGAATGGGTGCAATCAACCCATTTCAATTGTGCAGTCCACATCATTAAAGACCAATATAACTTATATCATTAAGGCTAAATTACTATTATTACTGCTACTGTATTCCACCGCCTCCCGCCCCCCCCCCCCCCCCACCAACCCCTGGCTTCTCAAGGAACCGTCACTCCATTGTAAACTAAGCCACGTAATTAATCTATCCTCCCGCACCCAGTTAATTAGCATTCAATACGATTAACATAATGACTTCTATTTCACTGACAAAGCGATTCCCAGCAGAACAATGGGTTTCATTCAGGCTCAGGTGGTAACATCCCTCCATTCCCAGTGTGTCTTCTGAATGATTTTGGTGTTTTTTAAACAAAATTAATTATCATTTTACCGCTTATAAAAAAATATACAGTGGGTTCTTCACGGTAATTTTACTTAAATCTTTTGGAGATTTTCGTGAACCCTTTACTTCATTGGCAACTGGAATCTAAACATTTGACGGAATTCGTTATAAAATCATACAAACGTTGACTGCATAGATAACCTCATCACAAAAGACACAAAAGAATTTACTACTACTACTACTACTACTACTACTACTACTACTACTACTACTACTACTACTACTACTACTACTACTACTACTACTACTACTACTACTACTAATAATAATAATAATAATAATAATAATAATAATAATAATAATAATAATAATAATAATAATAATAATAATAATAATAATAATAATAATCCATTTTGAAGTGCCAAAATCCTGAAACTCTTAACTACAGTAAATCATTTTTATCGAGATAAACCCCAGCTGATCTCAGAGTAATATTTGCATTAGTAACCCATCACTTAGAAAAAAAATTAACAAAGCAATTCCATTACGAAAATAATTACGACACCTACGAAGGATTATCATACACGGTCTAGAAGATATTTAATAATTTCACTAGTGTACCGAACTGGGTCACTAGCAATTTCTAGTTGTACTTTATAACAACTTGGTTAAACCACATCTTTACTATGCATCAGACCAATATTTCAGATTTCTATTGCTATGCAACAGACCGATATTTCAGATTTCAATTACTAAGCAACAGACCAATACTTCAGATTTCTATTACTATGCAACAGACCGATATTTCAGATTTCTATTGCTATGCAACAGACCGATATTTCAGATTTCTATTGCTATGCAACAGACCGATATTTCAGATTTCTATTGCTATGCAACAGACCGATATTTCAGATTTCTATTGCTATGCAACAGACCGATATTTCAGATTTCTATTGCTATGCAACAGACCGATATTTCAGATTTCTATTGCTATGCAACAGACCGATATTTCAGATTTCTATTGCTATGCAACAAACCGATATTTCAGATTTCTATTGCTATGCAACAAACCGATATTTCAGATTTCTATTGCTATGCAACAAACCGATATTTCAGATTTCTATTACCATGCAACAGACCGATATTTCAGATTTCTATTGCTATGCAACAAACCGATATTTCAGATTTCTATTACCATGCAACAGACCGATATTTCAGATTTCTATTGCTATGCAACAGACCGATATTTCAGATTTCTATTGCTATGCAACAGACCGATATTTCAGATTTCTATTGCTTTGCAACAGACCGATATTTCAGATTTCTATTGCTATGCAACAGACCGATATTTCAGATTTCTATTGCTATGCAACAGACCAATATTTCAGATTTCAATTACTAAGCAACAGACCAATATTTCAGATTTCAATTACTAAGCAACAGACCAATATTTCAGATTTCTATTACTATGCAACAGACCGATATTTCAGATTTCTATTGCTATGCAACAGACCGATATTTCAGATTTCTATTGCTATGCAACAGACCGATATTTCAGATTTCTATTGCTATGCAACAAACCGATATTTCAGATTTCTATTACCATGCAACAGACCGATATTTCAGATTTCTATTGCTATGCAACAGACCAATATTTCAGATTTCTATTGCTATGCAACAGACCGATATTTCAGATTTCTATTGCTATGCAACAGACCAATATTTCAGATTTCTATTGCTATGCAACAGACCGATATTTCAGATTTCTATTACTATGCAACAGACCAATATTTCAGATTTCAATTACTAAGCAACAGACCAATATTTCAGATTTCAATTACTAAGCAACAGACCAATATTTCAGATTTCTATTACTATGCAACAGACCGATATTTCAGATTTCTATTGCTATGCTACAGACCGATATTTCAGATTTCTATTGCTATGCAACAGACCGATATTTCAGATTTCTATTGCTATGCAACAGACCAATATTTCAGATTTCAATTACTAAGCAACAGACCAATATTTCAGATTTCTATTACTAAGCAACAGACCAATATTTCAGATTTCTATTACTATGCAACAGACCGATATTTCAGATTTCTATTGCTATGCTACAGACCGATATTTCAGATTTCCATTGCTATGCAACAGACCGATATTTCAGATTTCTATTGCTATGCAACAGACCAATATTTCAGATTTCTATTGCTATGCAACAGACCGATATTTCAGATTTCTATTGCTATGCAACAGACCAATATTTCAGATTTCTATTGCTATGCAACAGACCAATATTTCAGATTTCAATTACTAAGCAACAGACCAATATTTCAGATTTCTATTACTATGCAACAGACCGATATTTCAGATTTCTATTGCTATGCTACAGACCGATATTTCAGATTTCTATTGCTATGCAACAGACCGATATTTCAGATTTCTATTGCTATGCAACAAACCGATATTTCAGATTTCTATTACCATGCAACAGACCGATATTTCAGATTTCTATTGCTATGCAACAGACCAATATTTCAGATTTCTATTGCTATGCAACAGACCGATATTTCAGATTTCTATTGCTATGCAACAGACCAATATTTCAGATTTCTATTGCTATGCAACAGACCGATATTTTAGATTTCTATTGCTTTGCAACAGACCGATATTTCAGATTTCTATTGCTATGCAACAGACCGATATTTCAGATTTCTATTGCTATGCAACAGACCGATATTTCAGATTTCTATTACCATGCAACAGACCGATATTTCAGATTTCTATTGCTATGCAACAGACCGATATTTCAGATTTCTATTGCTATGCAACAAACCGATATTTCAATTTCTATTACCATGCAACAGACCGATATTTCAGATTTCAATTACTAAGCAACGGACCAATATTTCATATTTTTATGACTATGAAACAGACCAATATTTCAGATTTCTGTTACTATGCAACAGACCAATATTTCAAATTTCTATTACTGTGCAACAGACCAATATTTCAAATTTCTATTACTATGCAACAGACCAATATTTCCGATTTTTTTAAATATGCAACAGACCAATATTTCAGATTTCTGCTGCTAAGCAACAGACCAATATTTCAGATTTCAACTACTAAGCAACAGACCAATATATTTCAGATTTCAATTACTAAGCAACAGACGAATATTTCAGATTTCAATTACTAAGCAACAGACCAATATTCCAGATTTCTATAGCTGTTGATATTCTCCCGATCTGCAACTGCAGAAGACACATAAAGCTAATGCTGTTCATATTAAGTGTGCTCATGACTTGATTATAAAACCCTTGCTTGGTTAAAATTTAGGATCTTTCCCAGATAGTGACCCCCAAGGGTTTTAACCCGGTATGTATCCACCTTGTTTAGTAAAAGCCCGTTGGGGATGACCGTAAAAAACATAAACAAAATACTGTATATATCATAATGACCCCCTAAGATATATTAGTCCTAGATAACGACCCCCGAAAAACCCTTGTGGGTCACTATCTAGGAAAGATCCAAAATTAATTGTTTATTCAAGATGCCAACATGACTTTACAATTTTTTTTATCTTGATTGACGGGTGCATTATGATGGCCAAAACCTAACAGACCACATACTATTACAGTCTCAATTATGAAAGCAAAAGCTATAAAATTACCTTCGAACTAAGTTACCATACGGCATCAGCATTTGCAATCCATTAATGAGATCCGAAATTAATCCCAACTCTTAACTTCCTGCATCATAGCAATTGCATAATCGATGAAATGGACTTCAATGAAATATGTATACATACATATATATATATATATATATATATATATATATATATATATATATATATATATATATATATATATATATATATATATATATATATATATATATATATATATATATACATATATATAAGAGTTTTCCATGGACCACTTTTATTACTGTTTTCCTAAAAATTTGGGTGAGTCACGATGTGAAATACTTCCCCAAACGACCATGCAGACATTTATTACAAGACATAAATGAATGGAGAGGGGGAAGAGAGAGTATCTGACATATACCTGATGAATGGTTCCGCTAGATTAGGGTGGGGTACTAATCATTTAGATAATCCCCTTTTTATTATGTTCCGCACACACTATATAGGCTATTCATATTACTTTCACAGAGGACCTCGATGATACGGAATGTTCAAAAGAGGAGCTTCTTTATTTCCAAGTATTCAGAGGATTGTCCGCTTCGATCTTCAAGGAACTAAATATTTATTTGGTTCCTTGAAGATGGAGGCAGACTAGCCTTTGAAGAGCTTGGGAATAAAGAATCTCCTCTTATGAACCTTCCATATCACTGAGGTCCTCTTTGAAAGTAATAGCATTATACACAGTGTATTTGTATTGTTTTGAATATATATATATTATATATATATATATATATATATATATATATATATATATATATATATATATATATATATATATATATATATATATATATATATATAGACTACACGAGACACAACAGATAGTTCCCTCCCTAGACGTGACCGAGATATAAAGAGCGAGAGGAAATGGCGTGGGTGTTTCATATGCATTCAGGCGATGCATAACTTCACGTTTTTCCGTGTACCGCCTCATACTTCCATCTACTTTCCGAACACTTCAGAAGCCCTCTGGCCGAGAGGAGGCGGCTGCTGACGTCATCCCGGGGAAGTTTGACTTTATGCTGAAGGGGCAAAAATTCATCAGGTTCATAATCCATAGCTGAGATGGAAGTCTTAGGCTAAAAATTACGGAACACCATAAAATCTTCTTTCAAATGCTTCTGAACTCTGGCCTAATCCCATTCTGAAACTCCTTGACAAACAATTCTGTGGCGAAAGAAAAAAACAAGTACAAAATGCGCCGAAGTATCTCCGGCGCAGTCGAGTTTTCTGTACAGCGCATAATCGAACCACCGAAAATAGATCTATCTTTTGGTGGTCTCGGTATAATGCTGTATGAGCCGCGGCCCATGAAACTTTAACCACGCCCTGGTGGTGGTCTGGCCTGTTGTTGCCAGACGCACGATTATGGGTAACTTTAACCTTAAATACAATAAAAACTACTGAGGCTAGAAGGCTGCAATTTGGAATGTTTGATGATTGGAGGGTTGATGACCAACATACAATTTTGCAGCCCTCTAGCCTCAGTAGTTTTAAAGATCTGAGGGCGGAAAGAAAAATGTGCGGACAGAATAAAGGTGTGGACGGACAGGACAAAGCCGGCACAACAGTTTTCTTTTACTGAAGAGTAAAAACGAAACGGCTTGCGAGAAGGAATCTCGATAATTACTGCAGATAGAGCAAAAAAAAAAAAGCATCCTGAAAGAAAACGAAAACATTATCAATACGTTACCACTTCTTTTTTACCTGAACTTTGCATGCTCTTTTTTGCCTATCAGGAACGTACTGATAATGCAAAACCTATTAACTATATTACAGATTACTCTATCTTTCAAAGTTATTCTGTTTAGTTGAACGTATACAAAAGATTGTTACCGGAAATACCTCAAACCATGAAAACTGAGACGGAAAAATAGAGAAAGATCCTGGAGACACATTTTTTATACAATAACTGAATTTGATGTCCATCAGAGTTGATGAAAGGAAAATGAAGGACTCCGAAATAAAGTGCTACTAAAAAATGCGCAATAAGATTTATCTTTAGAAGGTATAAATTCACACTCAATAAACTAAATTTCATAAACCTTTGAAACAGCCTATTTCGTCAAGTCGCTTGATACTCTTGCAAAGACCGCTTATGAAAAGAAAGAAAAACTACAAAATATGATAACAGTAACACCAACAATCGTACTAATGATGACATTAAGAACAGCGAAGGAAACTGAGTGAGCTCAAGAACGCAAATAAAATACTCCCATCTCCAGCTGATGCAAAGCTCCCAAACAAATGCGACGCCAATAGCAACGAACAACAAAACGGATGATGAAACTGCGACTGCATGCAGCCAGGCCCTTATGCACAGAATTTGTATGTAGCAGGGGCCTGATCCATTCCCACGTAGGCACCTCAGGCCAAAAGTAAATGTCCCAGGTGCACAGGAATCCAAAAAGAAACTAGTAGCGGAGCGATGCGGAATGCAAATGTCGGCCAACAAAAGGTTGCGATAAAAGAAAAAGTATGACTAGACACGAAGATGCAATAAAAATATGAACAGAGACAGAGATGCAATAAAAATATGACTAGAGACAGAGATGTAATAAACATATGACTAAGATAGAGATGTAATAAAAATATGACTAGAGACAGAGATGCAATAAAAATATGGCTGGAGAAAGAGATGTAATAAAAAAAATGACTAAGAGATGTAATAAGAATATGACTAGAGACAGAGATACATAAAAATATGACTAAGACAGAGATGTAATAAAAATGTGGATAGAGACAGAGATGTAATAAACATATGACTAGAGACAGAGATGTAATAAAAATATGAACAGAGACAGAGATGTAATAAAAATATGACTAGAGACAGAGACGCAATAAAAATATGAACAGAGGCAGAGATGTAATAAAAATATGAACAGAGACAGAGATGTAATAAAAATATGACTAGAGACAGAGATGTAATAAAAATATGACTAGAGACAGAGATGTAATAAAAATATGACTAGAGACAGAGATGTAATAAAAATAATGACTAGAGACAGAGATGTAATAAAAATATGACTAGAGACAGAGATGTAATAAAAATATGACTAAGATAGAGATGTAATAAAAATATGTCTAGAGACAGAGATGTAATAAAAATATGAACAGAGACAGAGATGTAATAAAAATATGACTAGAGACAGAGATGCAATAAAAATATGAACAGAGACAGAGATGCAATAAAAATATGAACAGAGACAGAGATGTAATAAAAATATGACTAGACACGAAGATGCAATAAAAATATGAACAGAGGCAGAGATGTAATAAAAATATGACTAGACACGAAGATGCAATAAAAAATATGAACAGTGGCAGAGATGTAATAAAAATATGACTAGAGACAGAGATGTAATAAAAATATGAACAGAGACAGAGATGTAATAAAAATATGACTAGAGACAGAGATGTAATAAAAATATGACTAGAGACAGAGATGTAATAAAAAATGACTAAGAGATGTAATAAGAATATGACTAGAGACAGAGATGCAATAAATATATGACTAGACACGAAGATGCAATAAAAATATGAACAGAGACAGAGATGCAATAAAAATATGACTAAGACAGAGATGTAATAAAAATATGACTAAGAGATGTAATAAAAATATGACTAGAGACAGAGATGTAATAAACATATGACTAGAGACAGAGATGCAATAAAAAGATGACTAGAGACAGAGATGCAATAAAAATATGGCTGGAGAAAGAGATGTAATAAAAAAATGACTAAGAGATGTAATAAGAATATGACTAGAGACAGAGATGTAATAAAAATATCACTAGAGACAGAGATGTAATAAAAATATGACTAGAGACAGAGATACAATAAAAATATGACTAAGACAGAGATGTAATAAAAATGTGGATAGAGAGAGAGATGTAATAAAAATATGACCACAGACAGATGTAATAAAAATATGACTAAGACAGAAATGTAAAAAAAATATGAATAGAGACAGAGATGTAATAAAAATGTGGATAGAGACAGAGATGTAATAAAAATGTGGATAGAGACAGAAATGTAAAAAAAATATGAATAGAGACAGAGATGTAATAAAAATGTGGATAGAGACAGAGATGTAATAAAAATGTGGATAGAGACAGAGATGAAATAAAAATATGACTAAGACAGAGATGTAATAAAAATATGACTAGAGACAGAGATGTAATAAAAATATGACTACAGACAGAGATGTAATAAAGATATGAACAGAGACAGATGCAATAAAAATATGAATAGAGACAGATGTAATAAAAATATGACTAGAGACAGATGTAATAAAAATAAGACTAGAGACAGAGATGTAATAAAAATATGACTAGAGACAGAGATGTAATAAAAATATGACTACAGACAGAGATGTAATAAAGATATGAACAGAGACAGATGCAATAAAAATATGAATAGAGACAGATGCAATAAAAATATGACTAGAGACAGATGTAATAAAAATAAGACTAGAGACAGAGATGTAATAAAAATATGACTAAGACAGAGAAGTAATAAAAATATGACTAGAAACGGATGTAATAAAATATGACTGCGACAGAAAATGAAATGTAAATACAACTAAACTGACGCTCTTAAAACACACTTGAACATCATATCAAAGGTTTTAAGACACAATTACCCTCTGTACACATTTATTTACTTCTGACGATGGGCACAGACTACACAAAATAAAATACCACTCAATAAAACTAATACCTATTACGATCATCCTGATCGAAACAAGTGAGCAAAACATTACTGGCAATGAATGCGTGATTCGAAAATCTCTAATTTAACTAATATCCTAAAACCCCCCCCCAAAAAAAAAAGTAAAAAAACGCCTAATTCTGCAGCTTAAACAAACTGGCAATGCATATATCTTTCTCTACCGCTTTCCAATTAGGCTCCTTAAATCGTGGCAAGATGGAAGCTGTAAGGAATAGGAGGAGAGTAGTTTTATATTTTTATATGTATGTATATATATACGAGTATATATATATATTATATATATATATATATATATATATATATATATATATATATAACTTTTAACGGATACTTGACAATGAGGACTGTTTGTCCTAGAAAGCCTGCAACTTTTTCGAATAAATATCTCCGCTAGATAATCCAGTTTGAAGTTTGAATGAGGTCCTGTTGGTAATATATATATATATATATATATATATATATATATATATATATATATAATATATATATATATATATATATATATATATATATATATATATATATATATATATATATATAGGTATATATATACAGTATATATATTATGATATATATATATATAATATATATATATATATATATATATATTATATATATATATATATATATATATACTCGTATATATATAAATATATATATATATATATATATATATATATATATATATATATATATATATATATAAATAAAGATAAAGTCTGCTAAGTAAAGGACGACAAGACAGTCGAAAGGCCTCACAGCACTCCAGTGTTTCCCTTTCCTTCGTGGATTTTATCTTTATTTATATATTTCAATCACGTTCCATATTTTCGTGATTCAGTCATACATATATATATATATATATATATATATATATTATATATATAATATATATATATATATATATATATATATATATATATATATAATATAGACACACCACACACACAAACGAACAATAGGATGAACTATACACAAGTTGATTTACAATGAAGCTGGAAGTTTCTGCAACCCAAAAGCCCACTGATCAGAGATTAGACGCGCAACGGGAAGCCACACGATACAGGAAAAACTACCACCTATAAGGGAAAGACAATGATCAAACACATACCCAGAAATCATCTCAAGAAAACAGTAAGGGAAACTCTGGCTTGAAAATTGAACCAACTCATATCTCAAGCTCAGAGAGGAAAAAAAAAAAAACACCTTGGAAAACTGGAGGTATAGCCAAAAGATCTACTTCATTGGTCCCCAACCTGGGGTACATGTACCCCCAGCGGTACATTTGTACTCTTCAGGGGGTACATTGGATGTGAGAGAATAGCCAGTTACTGCGCAATACACGATGTAATCTGCACTGACATTGCACAATGTCGTGTCATTTTTTTTTTTATTTCCTCATTTTAGTAAGCAAAAGTTTACTCTATACAAACAGTTTTCATAACAAACTTATATCACAATATCAATTTCATTGTTTTTCTTTTTCATCCTCGAATTTTTAAGGGTACACAGGAATCTATAAAAATGCCCAAGGGGTACAGAAGAGCAAAAAAAGGTTGGGAACTCCTGATCTTCTTCAATCTCTGAGACGGGGAAAACCAATGTGATTTAAGTTAATAAGTCACATTATTTGCTTTGGAAAGCCTATCCCAACATTTCTTACGAGAAGAGAGAAAATAATCAAATGTAAACTATATCGCGAGAGTTTCGACAAAGGAAAAGGTAATATATATCCTATATCCCATACTATTAATTGACAGGTTAGGTATACCTTAGTTTACCAGACCAATGAGCTGATTAACAGCTCTCCTAGGGCTGGCCCGAAGGATTAGACTTATTTTACGTGGCTAAGAACCAATTGGTTGCCTAGCAACGGGACCTACAGCTTATAGTGGAATCCGAACCACAATTATAACGAGAAATGAATATCTATCACCAGAAATAAATTCCTCTAATTCTTCATTGGCCGGTCGGAGAATCGAGCGCGGGCCCAGCAGAGTGCTAGCCGAGAACGATACCAACCCTGCCAATGAGGAACAATTAATTGACAACTTGATGTTCACTATTCCACCTGGGGGGGGGGGGGGGCGTTGTAAAACAAACCGTCACACAGAGCAATCATATAAAGAACGTAACCTAACAGTAAAAAAAAAATAAATAAATAAATAAAAAGGGACAGGTGGCTCAAGGTTCCACACGAGTCAGGTAGCCAAGGATATGGGTCAAGACGCCATGCAAAACGATGCGACAGGAGTATATAACGACGAAAAAATAACAGAAGCAGAGAAAATATTTTGA
>JANJGK010000037.1:29557643-29567643 GCA_039081455.1 Macrobrachium rosenbergii | reverse complement strand
CCAATTGGGCATTGTGTACAACCTGAATTCCTTCCTTGGTAAGATGCAGTAGCCACTGCCTGTCGAGGACTACTTTGTCAGAGTCTATGGGACCTTACTAAAAAATTTAAATGAATAAAAATTTGAACAAGTTAAGATAGTGTTAGAAGGACAGAGGGGTATTCCAAATCTATCCTGGCAGAAGCTAAAGTGGCCTAATGTTTTGGTTGTCCTGAATTTTCCAGCTACTGAAGATGGGGCCCTCTAAAGGAAACAAGAACAGAAGTACTGAAGATGGGCCCCACCTAGAGGAAACAAGAACAGAACTACTGAAGATGGCCTGCCCAGAGGAAACAAGAACAGACCTACTGAAGATGGCCTCCTCAGAGGAAACAAGAACAGAACTGCTGAAGATGGGCCCCACCTAGAGGAAACAAGAATACAACTACTGAAGATGGCCCTCCCCAGAGGAAACAGAACAGACCTACTGAAGATGGCCTCCCCAGAGGAAACAAGAACAGAACTGCTGAAGATGGGCCCCACCTAGAGGAAACAAGAATACAACTACTGAAGATGGCCTCCCCAGAGGAAACAAGAACAGACCTACTGAAGATGGGCCTCCCCAGAGGAAACAAGAACAGAACTGCTGAAGATGGGCCCCACCTAGAGGAAACAAGAATACAACTACTGAAGATGGCCTCCCCCAGAGGAAACAAGAACAGACCTACTGAAGATGGCCTCCTCAGAGGAACAAGAACAGAACTGCTGAAGATGGGCCCCACCTAGAGGAAACAAGAATCACACTACTGAAGATGGCCTCCCCAGAGGAAACAAGAACAGACCCTACTGAAGATGGCCTCCCCAGAGGAAACAAGAACAGAACTGCTGAAGATGGGCCCCACCTAGAGGAAACAAGAATACAACTACTGAAGATGGCCCTCCCCAGAGGAAACAAGAACAAAACTATTGAAGATGGGCCCCAACTAGAGGAAACAAGACTACAACTACTGGAGAGGGGCCTGACTGTTACTGGTTTGAGAAGAAACAACAACAACAAAAACAACAACAACGTCCGGTCTTGATGTGAGGACCGAATCTCAAGGATACCATTAAGTAATGCTTGATGGAATTACAGTATTTGGCGTCAACCTAGCGGGAATACACCGGCCCTTTCCCAAACTCTCATAGGAATCGCTTGAAAATGTTTTTCCGTAAATCGGAACAAGTAAAAAAACGCGCCGAATTTTCTTCGGCGCAATCGAGTTTTCTGTACAGCGTATGATCAAGGCCACTCAAAATAGATCTATTTTTCGGTGGCCTCGGTATAATGCTGTATGAGCCGCGGCCCATGAAACTTTAACCAAGGGCCGGGTCGTGGCCTATCCTATATCGCTGCCAGAAGCACGATCATAGCTAACTTTAACTTTAAATAAAATCAAAACTACTGAGGCTAGAGGGCTGCAATTTGGTATGTTTGATGGCTGCATGGTGGATGATCAACGTACCAATTTGCATCCCTCTAGCCTCAGTAGTTTTTAAGATCTGAGGGCGGACAGAAAGTGCGGACAGAAAAGTGCGGACAGAAAAGTGCGGACAGACAGACAAAGACGGCTCAATGGTTTTCTTTTACAGAAAACTAAAACTAATTCTGTTGTTATTTTCATATAAACTGACACAACTTTATTTCATCAAATTTATAAACAGACACGTACATACATATGTACACATACAAACAAACACACACATTATGTATATATATATATAATGTATATACATGGGTGTGCGCGTGTATTTTTAAATAAGGAAGTATCCATATGCACTGCGAATGCATACAAACATAAAGACGACTTGTAATAAAGGGGAAAAAGTCAAAGCTTTCGCCAAACGAAGTCCCATTTAAAATACGAAGAGCAAATGCAAATAAACCCAGAGATTCGGACGGGGAGGAAACGCAATAAAGAGAAGGACAATATAACACAAAATGAGAGTAAAAGGGAAATGCAAAACATTAGGTACACATCCAGCTTTGTGAGACGAGAGAGAGAGAGAGAGAGAGAGAGAGAGGAGAGAGAGAGAGAGAGAGAGAGAGAGAGACGAGAGGAGAGGAGAGAGAGAGAGAGATTCTGCAATATTTCCATAGCGTTGCTTCTCACTAGATGTGATGATAATACAGGTTAACTGAAGAATTTTCAGTCATTGTGCACATGAATATGGATCCACTCCTTCCTTCCATGAGAGAGAGAGAGAGAGAGGAGAGAGAGAGAGAGAGAGAGAGAGAGAGAGAGAGAGAGAGAGAGAGAGAGATTCTGCAATATTTCCATAGCATCGCTTCTTATTAGATGTGGTAATACAGAATAACTGAAGAATTTTCAGCCATGGTACGCATGAATATGAAACCACTCCTTTCATGAAAGCAGAGAGAGAGAGAGAGAGAGAGAGAGAGAGGAGAGAGAGAGAGAGAGAGAGAGAGAGAGAGGTATACCATTAATGCAGGCCAACAGACCCACGGAAACCTCACAGAGGCGAGAATCCCACAACAATGCTAAGACCCGTCGACGTAATGACAAACGCACGGACCTGCCTGGTTTTACCTAAATGTCTGCAAGACACGTATTAATCTTATTCACCACCCGCCCCCCCCCCCCAACCCCCCGGTTTACCCGGCAAGGGCGTTACAGGATACCTGCCATGGATACAGTAGGGTAGAAACTGTCTTCCGAGCCAAATCCGACAATGGATGAAATGCGGGTGTTCTCTCCGTATCAATCCAGCTCATCCGGATTAAGACCGTACTGACAACAATTTCCAGGTTTTTGATGAATTCCGAGAAGCGGTTGCCACGAGAACGCCAGTGTTCAGAGAGAAAAGTTCAGTGTCTATTCTTTACAAAAAATCGTTTAACGTATTTTTAGAGTAAAAATTAAAAAGATTTCCGGTAATTTAATACATTAATGACGTTAACTGCCAATCTATAATACTTTGCAAGAGGAAAAACTTCACGATTTTAAATTCATCAGCTCAGCGACCACCAAGGTCAATATCGCTGCCACAAAGCTCTGATACATGCATCTTATTTGCATTCTAATCAAACAGGAATATATATATATATATATATATATATATATTATATATATATATATATGTGTGTGTGTGTATACATATATATATATGTATATATATATATATATATTATATATATATATATATATATATATATATATATAGCTGCTTCTCCTCTTGCAAACTCGTTCAAAAATTTCACTAGTGTCTGCAGTCTCTCTTCACTGTTGCTAATCAGTACTTCACATCTCCACGTATTAGCCAATCCAAACTCGATTCTCACTCATTTTCTTGTCCCATGACGTTCCAATTATATCTGCTGACCTTTCTCAGATTTTTTGCATCACTATGTATATAAAGATGCTAAAACAGTTAAGGAAAATAATATATAACACGCTTGTGTCTCTCGACTCTCCACATATTCTAGCACTCCTTACATGCATTGAAAACATTTTAAACTGTCTCAACCACTTATCCTCTACAAGGTCCTCAGTACCCACCACGCATGCCCATCTATCAGTTCTATCATAGGCTGATTGTAGGTTCTCGTACGCCATATACGGTTCTTTCCTGTATTTTGAAATTTGGCATAAAGTGTTCCACTCACACTTGATCTACCCACCCTCCCCTTGTCCTGACTCTGACTGTTCTTTCCAAATCCGTCTTATCTTCTCAGTAAATCTTTAAACATACCTACATGCATACATAAATAAAGACAAAAACCATGAAGGAAAGAGAAACTCTGGAGCGCTGCGAGGCCTTCCGACTGTCGTCCTTTACTTAGCAGTCTGCTAAGTAAAGGACGACGGTCGAAAGACCTCTCAGCACTCCAGTGTTTCTGTTTCCTTCGTGGATTTTGTCTTTATTTATATATTCATCACGTTCCACATTTTCGTGATTCAGTTAGACATACATGCATAAGTTAGACATACACACATTGTATAATATATATATATATATATATATTATATATATATATATATGTGTGTGTGTGTGTGTGTGTGTGTGAAAACCAATCATACAGTAACGTGATGCATCAAATATATCGTAGGATCCTTAGTTATATATCTCGTGTACGAAGTTTAAATATGTTGTAGTTCTTCACAAATGTATTTTAATTTCGTACACACATTATATCACTGTGGATCCTTCTTCATATATATATATATATATATATATATATATATATATATATATATATATATATATATATATATGTATATTTATATAAATATATATATATACATATATATATTATATATATAGACAAGAAGTAAGAAGTAAGGACAACAAAGAGACGACGGGGGGGGGGCGGGGGGGGCGGGGGGGGGGGCAGACAGGGCGGCCAACTCCTCTCCCCTCCTTCCTCTCTGCAAGGAGACTTAGGAAACTTCACTGCCAGAGAGCAAATCGTTTCCATTCTCATGAAGGCAAATAAGAGGCCCGGGGGAGGCGAGATTATTGTGTACAGAGAACTTTGTAAAGAACCTAAAAAAAAAAAGAAAAAAAAAATAGCCGGCGATGAAAAGGAAGGACTGAAACGCTGTTGCCAGCGCAAACAGCCGAGGAGCTGAATTTATTCCACGCGAGAGATCTCCGCATTTTGGGAGATTACGGCCGAAATTAGGGCTGAACTTCCTTCTCGGATTATCTTGAACCCCGTAGGGGGTTAGCGCCGTCAGTGCAGCTCACGCGGTGCACTGTAGGCATGGCTTAAGGTTCTTTGCAGCGTCGCTTCGGACCCTAGCTGTAACCCCTTTTCATTACTTTTACTGTATCTCCGTCCGTATTCTCTTTCTCCTCCCTTACTTTCCACCCTCTCCTAACAACTGTTTCATAGTGCAACTGCTTTGAGGTTTTCCTCCTGTTACGCCTCTAAATCTCTTACTCTCAACTTCCTTTTCAGAGCTGAATGACCTCATAGGTCCCAATTCCTTGACCTTTTGGCCTAAATTCTAATTTCCAATTCCAATTCCAGATTATCTTGAAGAGTTCGACAACAACGCCTACAAAACTGTATTCAGTTAGCAGCTAGGAAAATGCATACGTCTCACTCAAAAAAAAATTTAACGGTTAGCATTCTGTCTCAAATGATTGGAAAAACAATCATTTTAAGGCTTCAAAAGTCTACAGATCTTATACAAGATGTTCCGGTTGTAGAGGAACGAAAACAGATTGGCAAATTTATAACAAACATATATATATACATTATATATATATATTATATATATATATATATATATATAGTGTAATATATATATATATATATATATATATAATATATATATATATATATATATATATATATATACTATATATATATATATATATATATGGCCTTTTACAACACATTCTTCATCAGACCATACACCGGAGGCAATATTAAACGATTTCTAGTTGTAACTACAATATAAAAATCGAAACAATGGCCGGACTGAGTATATTATAGTCACGGTCCAGATTATAGCCACAATCACCAAACTTGCGGCTCTCTACCCAGGGTTTCTCAACAGCAGATACCCCAAAGGGTCAGAGATAATATGTCCCATCGGGGTCGATCAATCCATTGTGTTTATTACTCGTCATCAGAACGTTCCCGAGCTACTTAAGTATCTCCTGGGCAGACAGAGACGTTTCAGTTAACTAATTCAAAGGGCAAAAAAAAATCTAGACATGAACTAGGCATACTGATGGACAGATGACGATATTTTTATCTGCAACCCCTTTCTTTCCCTTTACTGTACCTCCTTTCATATTCTCTTTCTTCCATCTTACTTTCCTTAATCCTCTCCTGACAATTGATTCACGGTGCAACTGCTTTGAGGTTTTCCTCCTGTTACACCTTTCAAACCTTTGATTGTCAATTTCCTTTTCAGCGCTGAATGACCACTACTGCATTTGTAGATGAGAAAAAGCATTTCAATCGCGGAGACTCTACAAATATGAGATCGTCTTAGAAAGATGACAGGTAATCAAATAGATCAGAGATTTACAATAAAAAAAACAGCTCTGAGAATTACTGAATCACAAAACAGTACTCCATTACGGCGTAACAAACTGAAAATCTATTTTCACATCTTAAAACCTCACCTTCATTCGGTAATTAAATGCAACTCTAAACCCACTGATTAATAATAATAATAATAATAATAATAATAATAATAATAATAATAATAATAATTTATATATATATATATATATATATATATATATATATATATATACATATATATATATATATATATATATATATATATATTATATATATATATATACATACATATATACATATATATAATATAAGTATATATTTATATATATATATATATGTATGTATGTATGTATATATATATATATATATATATATATATATATATATATATATATATATATATATATATACTATATATATATAATATATACCGTATATGTATAACGAAAAACAAAGTGAAATTCCATAAGCAGCAAAAAGTGCCCTGCATACTAACTACGTCACAACAACTACGCTATTCACCCGCAATAAGAAGCAACAAGCAAAAACTCTGGAATAGTGCAACAGCGTCACAAGGAAAAATCTCAGAGCAAAACAAAACACCGAAGAGGGAAAAAAAAACAAAAAAAAAACACGTCTTTAGCCCTCCCGAAGGTCGAGATGTCATTTGCGGCCAAAGCAAGTTCAACCACCATTCATGAACGTATATTCAAAAATGACAAGTCGGCCATGTCGTAAAGATATACGATATGGACCAGGGACGAAAAAAAAAAAATTTATGACCGAGTCTCGAGAAGGCGGCGAGAGGAGGAAAGTTTCCTCAGCTTCAAGAATTTACGATGTCTCGCCAGGAGGGTGAATTCGAATGGAATATATTTGTAGAGTTTAGGCCAAAGGCCAATCACTGGGACCTATGAGGTCATTCAGGGCTGAAATGGAAATTGACAGTAAAAGGTTTGAAAGGTGTAACGGGAGGAAAACTTCGCAGTTGCACTATGAAAACAATCGCTAGGAGAGGGTGGATAGCAAGATGGAAGAAAGATAATATGAATGGAGGTACAGTAAAAGGAATGAAAAGGGGTTGCAGCTAGAGGCCGAAGGCACGCTACAAAGAACCTTTAGCCTACAATGCACCACGTGAGGTACATTGACAGTACTAACCCCCTAAGGGGATGAATTATTCACATTGGGAAAAATTAAAAATAAACATTCTATTACACCGATATCCATGTTCACTTCACCATTATTCTCATCGTTACTTTCACACCGAGTGTAAAATAATATTTTGTAAATGGCTATCAATATAAACAGCAAACAAGCTATTATCATTAACAGCAACCTTCCATTATACCATGAACAATAATACAACTTTGTATATCCATTATACCATGAACAATAATACAAAGATTAAAAACATAAATTAAAATATCATAACGAACAAACGACAGCGAAGGAAAGAGGAACACGCGAACATTTTTGAATAATGAAAAGACGAACGAGAGAGAGAGAGAGAGAGAGAGAGAGAGAGAGAGAGAGAGAGAGAGAGAGAGAGAGAGAGAGAGAGAGAGAGCACCTTGAATTCATTCCGACAGCAAAATAAAGAGGGACACACGAACATTTTTAAATAATGTGAAGACGAGAGAGAGAGAGAGAGAGAGAGAGAAGAGAGAGAGAGCACCTTGAATTCCGACAGCGAAAGAAAGAGGAAAACATGAACATTTGTGAATAATGTAAAGACGAACGAACGAGAGAGAGAGAGAGAGAGAGAGAGAGGAGAGAGAGAGAGCTCCTTGAATTCCGACCAGCAAAAGAAAGAGGGACACACAAACATTTTTAAACAATGTAAAGACGAACGAGAGAGAGAGAGAGAGAGAGAGAGAGAGAGAGAACGAGAGAGAGAGAGAGAGAGAGAGAGAGAGAGAGAGAGAGAGAGAGAGAGAGAGAGAGAGAGAGAGCTCCTTGAATTCGACCAGCAAAAGAAAGAGGGACACACGAACATTTTTAAATAATGTAAAGACGAACGAGAGAGAGAGAGAGAGAGAGAGAGAGAGAGAGAGAGAGAGAGACGAGAGAGAGAGAGAGAGAGAGAGAGAGAGAGAGCACCTTGAATTCCAGCTTTGTTCAAGAGGGCTCGAGTCCTTCAGACATCTTGTTGTTCAGGTTCTTTTTAACAGCAATGGAGCAAATAAGAAAATTCGCCCTCCCGAAATAAAAATACTGTCATGGCCGGCATTAATGATATGGGAAATACTGACGCAGAGACAGTGATAATGAATAAGAGAAGATGATGGTCATGATGATGATAATGATACCAAAATATTTGGAATGATAGTTGTGAATGGAGCATTCAATAAAAATAATAATAATAATAATAATAATAATAATAATAATAATAATAATAATAATAATATACTAAAATATTTGAATGATAGTTGTGAGTGGGAGCATTCAATAATAATAATAATAATAATAATAATAATATTTTTGAAATGATAGCTGTGAATGGGAGCATTTAATAATAATAATAATAATAATAATAATAATAATAATAATAATAATAATAATAATAATAATATACTAAAATATATGGAATGATAGTTGTGAATGGGAGCATTCAATAATAATAATAATAATAATAATAATAATAATAATAATAATAATAATAATAATAATAATAATAATAATAATAATAATAATAACAAAGAAATAAATTTCTCAAAGGAAATACAATCTGCATAAGTCTGCTATTAAGTTGTAACAATTAGCAAGTACCATTTTTGTAAACTCATAGTGCTGTATAGTATCACAAGCACAAGCCTGTGTATGTTATTCCTCTTCCTCGAAAAAAAAAAGAAATAATAAAAATGACATCCCACCACCAGTCCTTCACGACAAAACTATTCCCTAATGAAAAACATCAGGCCAAGACCTTTTACCCTTTTCCTTAGACATGAAGGGAAACCTCCATCTCGACGCTGAAGAACCAAGAGGGAGGGGGGAGGGGAAGGTGGAGTCGATGGGGATGGGGGGGGGGGGCGGAAGCTATCTCGAAATTAAGGAAGACGGCGATGATGAGAATCTCTCCTTCTCGATGCAATGTAATGAAAGTATAAATTCCATCACCGCGGACTTTCTATCTAGGAGAGAGTAAAAGTGGCTCCTTCATTCGGCTCGACATCTAGGAAGCCTTAATTATGTGGGTGATAACTTTCTAGAACTTTGATCGAATTGTTGTTAACTGCCTTGACGCGTATTCATAGTATCTTTACGAATATTGAAACACTGAAATGCCCAGTGTTTTACCTACTGGAATACCCAGGTTGAGAGAGAGAGAGAGAGAGAGAGAGAGAGAGAGAGAGAGAGAGAGAGAGAGAGAGAGAGAGAGAGAGAGAGCACCTAGAATTCCGACAGCGAAAGAAAGAGGAAAACATGAACATTTGTGAATAATGTAAAGACGAACGAACGAGAGAGAGAGACGAGAGAGAGAGAGAGAGAGAGAGAGAGAGAGAGAGAGAGAGAGAGAGAGAGAGAGAGCACCTTGAATTCCGACAGCAAAAGAATAATGTAAAGACGAACGAACGAGAGAGAGAGAGAGAGAGAGAGAGAGAGAGAGAGAGAGAGAGAGAGAGAGAGAGAGAGAGAGAGAGCACCTTGAATTCCGACAGCAAAAGAAAGAGGGACACACGAACATTTTCATATAATGTAAAGAACGAGAGAGAGAGAGAGAGAGAGAGAGAGAGAGAGAGAGAGAGAGAGCGCACCTTGAATTCCAGCTTTGTTCAAGAGGGCTCGAGTCCTTCAGACATCTTGTTGTTCAGGTTCTTTTTAACAGCAATGGAGGAAATAAGAAAATTCGCCCTCCCGAAAAAAAAATACTGTCATGGCCGGCATTAATGATATGGTGAAATACTGACGCAGAGACAGTGATGAAAATAATGAGAAGACGATGGCCATGATGATGATAATGAT
>JANJGK010000037.1:29524551-29557543 GCA_039081455.1 Macrobrachium rosenbergii | reverse complement strand
ATCTTTCTGCCTGCCCTTGTCCATAATTATGTTTCGTCTCAGATTAGGGGTACCCCATTGAAAAAATACACATTCCCTCAACGACCTGCTATAGAATACTGTACTAGGCCCAAGGGAAATCAGAATAAGGTATCGCGTACTTGCTCTGCAAGCCAGCCGAATTAAACTTCTTTCCCTGAGTTGCACAATACTGAGAAGAGGAGACAAAAACAGCCTTTTGTTGATTGGATGCCCTTTCTCATTTTGTTTACGTTCGAGTCTTGGGCATCCAGTTGGCTTTTGTGATCTTCTTTGTTTTGGGTGAATTGATATTGAGGCTTGTATTAAATGGACCCACTGTAGATTAACAAAAAATTCTTGTGAATTCATTTTTAAAAAATACTTGTGAATTAAATTTTTTAAATGCTTATAATTGCACTTTTTAAATAGTTGTAATTGCATTTTTTAAGTATTTTCATTTTACAAGTATTTGAAAAATGTAATTACAAGCATTTTAAAAATATAATTAAAAGTACTAAAAATGTAATTACAACACAAGTATTTTTAACACTTGTAATTACATTTTTCATACTTGTAATTACATTGTTAATACTTGTAATTACATTTTTTAAAATACTTAATTACATTTTTCAAATGCTTATAATTGCATGCTATAAATACTTGTAATTACATGTTTTAAATATTTGTAATTACATTTTTAAATACTTGTGATTACATTTTTAATACGTGTAATTACATTTTTAATACTTGTAATTACATTTTAATACAAGTAATTGCATTTTTCAAACACTTGTCATTATTTTTTAAATACTTGTAATTACATTTTTTTAAACACTTGTAATTATTTTTTTAATACTTGTACTTTGATTGCATTTTTTTGAAATACAAATTACATTCTTTTTCATTTAGATGTATCTGAGCTTATAGTGTAAACATTATGTTTCAGTAGGGATATATTCGGGATCTTGTTTTCGTTTATGTAATTAATATTTTTTCTTTTATTTTCACGAAACAGACACCTTGATTTTCAGTTTTCGATGTGTTGATATTTTGGGGATTTTGATTTGTTCATAATTTTGCGTTTTATGGAGTTAGCGTTTTTGTTGATAAAATTCATTTGTTTTTCCCGTTAGAAATATCTTCCATCTTACTTTCCTTAACCCTCTCCTAACAGTTTTTTTCATAGTGCAACTGCGAGAGCGTTGAATGACCTGATAGGTCCCAGTACTTGACCTTTAGCTTAAATTTTATGTTGCAATACAATACTTTCTCCGAAAAATTGGTCGTTTGAATTAGTTCCTTTTAGTTTTCCACAAATATTTTATCGATTCCAGCAGCCATAACGCGTCTTTCTCTGTGCTTGTTTCATCATCAGTGTGTGAAAATGATCAGTATGCAAAAATACTGAGATAAACAAATATGACTATGGTAATTATAGAAGTGCTTTTAGAATTTGTTGAGGGTTCTACTGTATTTGCTATCCGTATAAAGGACCTAGCCGTAAGTTAGTGGAATAAACTAATGTCATGCATAAGTAGGGGATATTTCGTATTGAATTGAATTGAATATAGCACTGGGACCTATGAGGTCATTCAGCGCTGAAACGGAAATTGACAGTAAAAGGTTTGAAAGGTGTAAAAGGAGTAAAACCTCGCAGTTGCACTATGTATCAATTGTTATGAGAGGGTGGAGAATAAGATGGAAGAAAGAGAAGATGAAAGGAGGTACAGTAAAAGAAACGAAAGTGGTTGCACTACCATACTTCGTATTAAGAAATTTGGCGAGCATTATAATTATAACCAGGGTACAAAAATTTTCTGTTATGTTACAGCAGAAGTGGCAAAATACCAACAGCTATTTCCAGACATTTTCAGACATTTTCAGACGAGTGGAACCGCAAAATCCCGCCTCTGGTTCAGCTTCAAATGTCGGATTATCCCGTACCAGAAACCTTTTCAACATTAGACAGAATCTTTGTTTTCTTAATCTATACAGAAACGCCGTATCTTTGAGCCCCTCTGTTAGAAGCATCTGAGAGAAATTTCTATTTGCTCATTCTTTTCAGAACACCGTATCTGAACGTTAGAAGTCGGCGCAAAAGGGGAGGCTAGGTCAAAGGGTTCCCTTTCAAGAGGCCGACTCTCATTCATTCGTGGGACTTTGTGATTTTATTCCCGTCTCGCGAATGGCGGAGATTAGATTAGAGTTCAAATGTCAGCTCGCGTGGGGCGCTTTCTTATCGTGCTACGGCGCTGGGAATTGACAATTCCAGCTGCGAATTGACAGTTCAGGTTGCGAATTGACAGTTCAAGTTGCGAATTGACAATTCCAGCGGGGAATTGACAATTTCAGCAGGGAATTGAAAATTCCAGCTGGGTATTGACAATTCAAGCTGCGAATTGACAGTTGAAGCTGGGAGTTTGACAATAAAGCTGGAAGTTTGACAATAAAGCTGGGAGTTTGACAATAAAGTTGGGAATTGACAATTCCAGCTGGGAATTGACAATTCCAGATGGTAATTGACAGTTCCAGTTGGGAATTGACAGTTCAAGCTGGGAATTGACAATTTAAGCTGTGAATTGACAGTTCAAGCTGGGAATTGACAGTTCTAGCTGGGAATTGATAACCCCATCCGGGAATTGGCAATTCAAGCTGGGAATTGACAATTCAAGTTGGGAATTGAGAGTTCCAGTTGGGAATTGACAGTTCCAGCTGGGAATTGAGTTCCCACTGGGAATTGATAATTCCAGCTGGGAATTGACAATTCAAGTTGGGAATTGACAGTTCCAGCTGGGAATTGAGTTCCCGCTGGGAATTGATAATTCAAGCTGGGAATTGACAATTCAAGTTGGGAATTGACAGTTCCAGCTGGGAATTGATAATTCCAGCTGGGAATTGACAAATCAAGGTGGGAATGGAACTTGATGGACACTCCTTGGTTTTGTCTTCTGCCATCTCTCGCGTGGTTTTTGAGATACGTTATTGGAAGGAAACTGGAGAGTACTTGTTGCGATACATGCTTTACCATTCTCTCTCTCTCTCTCTCTCTCTGTCTGTCATGAATATTGAGAGTACTTGCTTGTTGTGATAAATGCTTGGCCATTCTCTCTCTCTCTCTCTCTCTCTCTCATGAATATTGAGAGTACTTGCTTGTTGTGATACATGCTTGGCCATTCTCTCTCTCTCTCTCTCTCTCTCTCATGAATATTGAGAGTACTTGCCTGTTGTGATACAACTTGCTCTCTCTCTCTCTCTCTCTCTCTCTCTCTCGTGAATATTGAGAGTACTTGCCTGTTGCGATACAGACTTGTTCTCTCTCTCTCTCTCTCTCTCTCTCTCGTATGAATATCAAGTAAGGTTAAGGATCACCCAGAAAGTTCATGGGATAAATAAATACTGAACGGGATTGCTGGCAAACGAGGTGAGAGAAAAACTAAATCCTGAACGATGAAATGTGGAAAGTTCAAAGAAGAACCCAGTAACAGGTCTGATAAATGATAAACAGTGGCCCTTGGAGTGGGTTCTCACGTCTCTGTAAATTGAAACGTGTAACATTTCCAAATGTCTTCTCCGTTATTTTAATCTTGAAAAAGTTCATTTCATTTTGGTATACCTTTCGATTCTGGTCTATTCGGTTTCTCTGCAGTATAGCTTGTCAGTTGGAAATTTTATATGATTTGCGGTTAAGCACTGAGAATTAAGAGATGAATGAGTATTTCACGACATACAGATATACGTAAACATAACCAGCACATAAATGTACAATGTTGCACGTGCTTGCATACTTTGCAACACTTTTTAATCGTTTATACTGACGGTTCAGCCCTTTCACTGTCGTGATTGTATGATTTGATTTGTAATCTAAAGATATCAAAAGTAAATTAGTTTCACAAGAACTGTTTGAGAAAGCTGTCGACATCTGCATTCGTGATATATTCTAGTGCCTGCAAAGGATATACAAAGGAAGAGGGAAAAATAATAAAAAAAAATCTTGTGCTGACGATGCGAGCAGGAAAGGCATTATAAGAACTACGTTGTATGATATTAATGTGCGTTTAAAAGAGGTAATCCCCGTTGGGGGGGTGGGGTAGCGCCATCAGTGCACCTCACGCGGTGCACCGTAGGCATTAAATAAGGATCTTTGCAGCGTCCCTTCGACCCCTAGTCACAACCCCTTTCATTCCTTTTACTCTACCTCTATTCATAATATCTTTCTTCCATCTTGCTATCCACCCTCTCCTAACAGTTGTTCATAGTGCAACTGCGAGGCTTTCTCCCTGTTACACCTTTGTAACCCTTTTAATCTCACTTTCCCTTTCAGCGCTGAATGACCTCATAGGTACGAGTGCTTGGCCTTTTGGCCTAAATTCTATATTCCTATTCCTAAAAGAGGCAGTTAAGTTAAGAATGAATGGGTATTTAAAAGAAGGACTTTAAATTGGAGACAATGAATGTGCTCTTGAAAGCATTACGTCTGCTGAAATGAAATGGATCTCTAAAAAAAACTACTTAGGATGGAATGACCAAGCTTCTATAATAGCCATTGAAGTGGAATGAGTTCGCTTTTCGAAGAGGAGATGCCTCGGGCGGAATGAGTGTGCTTTTAAAGCAACTCCTTCAGCTGGACTGAGAAAAGTTTTCAGTGAACGCCATCAGGTATAGTGAGTTTACTTTTGAAACTTCGACAGCGGTGAAATTAATGTGCTTTTAAAAGCGTGACTCCGGGTGAAAATAGTGTGCTTTTAAAAGCGTGATTTCGGGCGAAAATAATGTGCTTTTCAAAGCGTGATTTCGGGTGAAATTAATGTGCTTTTCAAAGCGTGATTTCGGGTGAAAATAATGTGCTTTTAAAAGCGTGACTTTGGGTGAAAATAATGTGCTTTTAAAAGCGTGATTTCGGGTGAAAATAATGTGCTTTTAAAACCGTGATTTCGGATGAAAATAATTTGCTTTTGAAAGCGTGACTTCGTGTGAAATTAATGTGCTTTTGAAAGCGTGACTTCGGGTGAAATTAGTGTTCTTTTAAAAGCGTGATTCGGGTGAAAATAATGTGCTTTTAAAAGCGTGATTTCGGGTGAAAATGTGCTTTTAAAAGCGGGAATTCGGCTGAAAATAATGTGCTTTTAAAAGCGTGATTTCGGGTGAAATTAATGTGTTATTAAAAGCGTGACTTCGGGTGAAAATTATGTGCTTTTAAAATCATGACTTCCGGTGAAAATAATGTGCTTTTAAAAGTGTGTTTTCATGTGAAAATAATGTGCTTTTAAAAGCGTGCTTTCGAGTGAAAATAATGTCTTTAAAAGCATGATTTCGGGTGAAAATAATGTGCTCTTAAAAGCATGGTTCCGGGTGAAAATTATGTGCATGATTCCGGGTGAAAATTATGTGCTTTTAAAAGCGTAATTTCGGGTGAAAATACTGTGCTTTTAAAAGCGTGCTTTCGTGTGAAAATAATGTGCTTTTAAAAGTTTGACTTCGGGTGAAAATAATGTGCTTTAAAAGCGTGACTTCCGGTGAAAATAATGTGCTTTTAAAAGCTTGATTTCGGGTGAAAATAATGTGCTTTTAAAAGCGTGCTTTCGGGTGAAATTAATGTGCTTTCGTAAGAGCTATTTAATGTAGAATGAGTGTGCTCTTTGAAGAGCTACTACAGGTAGAATGAGTGTGCTCTTTAAAGAGCTACTACAGGTAGAATGAGTGTGCTCTTTAAAGAGCTACTACAGGTAGAAGGAGTGTGCTTTCATAATAACTTCAAGTAGAATGCGTGTGCTTTAAAAAAAATATTTCGGAAAGGGTTGAATCGAGTGAGGTTAATGTGCTCTTAACTTTGGTTAGAAGAAATGGGCTTTCATAAGAGGTTAAGGAGACTAGCACTGTACATTTAAAAGAACTAAAAATGGAATGGAAGAAAATTACTCGGTTGCCCAATACCCAAGGTTTGTATCCCAATTTATTTGACCAGCAAGAAATGAAACCGCCCTTTAGGGGGCTGGGTAGTGCTATCAGTGCACCTCACGCGGTGCGCTGTAGGCATTACTTAAGGAACTTTGCAGTGTCCCTTCGACCCCTAGTTACACCCCCCATTCATTCCTTTTGCTGTACCTCCGTTCATATTCTCTTTCTTCCATCTTACTTTCCACCCACTTCTAACAGTTGTTTCATAGCGCAACTGCGAGGTTTTCCTCCTATTACACCTTTCAACCTATTTACTCTCAGTTCCCCTTTCAGCGCTGAATGACCTCATAGGTCCCAGCGCTTGGCGTTTCAGCCTAAATTCTATATTCCAATTCGATATTCCAACAAGAAATGAAGAGATTAAAAAGTAGTTGGAGACGACTTCAGAAATTCAGAAATTGATTGAGAATTCCCCGAGACTGTCCAAGATAGGCGTAACAACGGAAGCCGAAATAATTCCACAGATGTCAGGCGAAGGAGAATTCCCCCGCGGAGTTCTGCAGAAACAGGGATTGGGCGAGGCCGAACGGCCGCTCGTCTGCGGAGAAGGAGGCGTTACTTGCAGATATACGCCCTGAAAACGTCTTTTGAGGACATAGCAGGGGCGGAAAAATAAGCCGTATTGTTAGTTAGATCCCTCAGAGAGAGAGAGAGTGAGAGAGAGAGAGAGAGAGAGAGAAAGAGAGGGAGAGAACAGCTTTAATACTTGAGAATTTTGGGCGGTTGCAGTCGGGGAAAGAAATAGCCGAGAGGAAAAATATTCGCCAGTAAAGCTTCGAGAGTAATGCCCGCCTACAGAGAGGGACAGAGAATGTAAGATCTAATTTTATGAAACCTGGAAGGAAATTGCTTGCAGGATAATGCATGTGCTGTTTTTTTTTTTTTTTTTTTGTATACTGGCGCAGACAGGCTAGGGTGCACGCACAAATGAGCGTGCGCATAAACCCTCACGCTAGTTCACACTCAAACATGCATGTAATTATACGCGTGAGCGTGTGTTGTGTTTATTTAATGTGTATTTAGTTCTCTTGCGAACTTTTTTCTTATAAAATGTTAAGTGGGTGAATTTAATGCACAGCTTTTGTTTGTCACACTCCTTAATTTTTCATAATAAAACATTTGTATGCGTTTTTATATTTAGTATGAGAGGATATTTTGTGCGGTATGTTTATAAATCTGTAATACCTACCAGACTTTTTAAGTTTTTTTTTTGTAAAAGAAAACTGTTGTGCCGGCATTGTATGTCCGTCCGCAATTTATTCTGTCCCCACTTTTTCTGTCCGCCTCAGATCTCAAAAACTACTGAGGCTAGAGGGCTGCAAATTGGTATGCTGATCATCCACCCTCCAATCATCAAACATACCAAATTGCAACCCTCTAGCCTGAGTAGTTTCTGTTTTATTAAAGGTTCAAGTGTAGTTCTTCGTTGGGGGGGTGGATAGAGTTGTCGCCTAGCACGCTGTTGGCCCAGTGTTCGACTCTCCTACCGGCTAATGAAGAATTAGGGGAATTTATTTCTGGTGATAGAAATTCATTTCTCGTCATAATGTGGTTCGGAACCCACAATAAGCTGTACGTCCCGTTGCTAGGTAACCAGTCGGTTCTTAGCCGCGTAAAATAAATTAATCCTTCAGGCCAGCCCTAGAAGAGCTGTTAATCAGCTCAGTGGTCAGGTAAACTAAGGTATACTTAACTTTAAGGTTCAAGTTAGCCATAATCGTACTTCTGGCAACGATATAGGATAGGCCACCACCGGGCCTTGGTTAAAGTTTCATGGGCTGCTGCTCTAAAGCATTATACGGAAACCACCGAAAGATAGATCTATTTTCGGCGGCCTTGATTATACACCGTACAGAAAACTCGATTGCGCCGAAGAAACTTCGGCGCATTTTACTTGTTTTTTATACTTATTCGTAATTTAAATTGAGATATGTTGCACTTTTGTTCATATTCATATGTTCCTCTATTGTGATGTGTTAGGTTTCTTTTTAGTAATGTATTATCGATTTTATATAGCTTTTTATAGGTCTTGCAGTTCGTCTCAGAGATTTTTTTTTTTTTTTTGGACACTCTAATGCAAGGAAGGAATTAAAATCGCTGTAATGACTGAGAGCTGTGTAAAATACGGATTATTTTATTGACAATTCCTTGATATATTCGGTTTACCTTTTTACATACCTATGGCCTTATGTATATTATTATTATAATGTTCTGAAGATGAACCCTATTCATATAAATATATATATATATATATATATATATATATATATATATTATGTAATTGTACTAACCACAGTCGCCTTCTCGTGGTCAGGTTGGTAACGTGACCTCTTTCTGATACTCCGGATGCGGGTTCGAATGCTGGATATCAGGCTCTAGAGTGCCAATCGCATCCACAAAATGTGAAGAATTCGAGAAGTCAAGAGACCATTGTGGTTATTAAAATTACATATGTGTCTGGGGAAAAGTGACGACGAGGCAGTTCTATCATATATATGTATATATATACATGTGTGTAAATATATATATATATATATATTATATATATATTTCCTTTCTGAGTGGTTATGATAGAAATATCAATTATTACGTGTGGAACAGGTTCCAACTTCTTTTTTGACTTGTGCGGCCTGGTTGGTAGCGCTCTGGTCTTTCGTTTGAAAGACCTGGTTCGATCCTGATGCGAATCAGAAATTTATATATATATATATATATATATATATACATGAATATACAGTAGGTGTACGCAGACCCTTTCTTTTTCGTAATTTACATACAAATAAACTTTCACACATGCATGTAGATGTGTTTGTGTATGCACGTATGTATGTATATTTGTTTCTATGTCAATAACGGACAGTAAAGCGTTTGTGTATACCCACTGAATAACTTATCAAGAGGACGTTAGTGTGTTCCTCTTCCCGGGTCCATGTGGCAGGGATTGATAACAGTTCCTGGGTTTCAGCATTTTGCGTCTGGTCTTTTGTGTGTACAGTAACCCTTGGGAGGCCTGGATTTATGGTCTAGTCTTTGGGGCCATTTCAATAATGCCCCCGTTTACATTTGTGTGGGCCGGTATTATGTGGGGTCAGAATTCCCCGGAGATATATTTTTTTCTTCCTTTCTTATCCGCCGTTTGGTTTTATTTCGTAAACTAAAGCCCAGTTTATGCTGCGTGTAGAAATGTCAGGTGGCTGTTGTGTTTAAAATACTTCTTCGTTTTGTTTAGGTCAGTAGTTTTTAAAATACTCCCTCGTTTTGTTAAGGTTAGTACATTACGAAATGCTTCTTCGTTTTCGTTTAGATTTGTAGTTTTTAAAATACTCCCTCGTTTTGTTAGGGTTAGTACTTTACGAAATGCTTCTTCGTTTTCGTTTAGATTTGTAGTTTTTAAAATACTCCCTCATTTTGTTAGGGTTAGTACTTTATGAAATACTTCTTCGTTTTCGTTTAGATTTGTAGTTTTTAAAATACTCCCTCGTTTTGTTAGGGTTAGTACTTTATGAAATACTTCTTCGTTTTCGTTTAGATTTGTAGTTTTTAAAATACTCCCTCGTTTTGTTAGGGTTAGTACTTTATGAAATACTTCTTCGTTTTGTTTAGATTTGTAGTTTTTAAAATACTCCCTCGTTTTGTTAGGGGTTAGTACTTTATGAAATACTTCTTCGTTTTCGTTTAGATTTGTAGTTTTTAAAATACTCCCTCGTTTTGTTAGGGTTAGTACTTTACGAAATGCTTCTTCGTTTTGTTTAGATTAGTAGTTTTTAAAATACTTCTTCATTTTGTTTACTACTTTACGAACAGCAGGATTTTCTTGGCCTCTGGCGAAATTTTATGATATATTTTATGACATCTTTCCGAAGGGTTAACTTAAGATTCATGTTGCCCTGGAAATTTTTTGAGCCTCCATCTTTTATGTGAAGTGGGAAGGCTCTGAAAAATGCTAGTCTATCATATATTTCTTTGTATATAAACAATATAATATTTTTCTCGTTCAAATCCTGCCTACGAAAACTGCTTACGTGGTTGCACGCGCGCAAGTGCGAGGCTCGCACGCGCAGATACACATATACAAGCATACTATAATATATATATATATATATATATATAGGTTTGAAAGGTGTAGCAGGAGGGAAACCTCGCAGTTGCACTATGTGTTAGGAAAGGTTGGATAGCAGGATGAGAGAATTTTAATATGAACAAAAGTACAGTAACAGAAATGAAAGGGGTTGCAGCTAGAGTCCGATGGCACCGTACAAAGAATCTTTAGTAATGCCTACAGTGCACCCCGTTAGCTGCACTGACGGCGCTACCACCCTATGGGTCAGAAGGTTTTAGTTGATGGAAATAAGTCATGCTGTGGTTCCCATGTCTCCTTAGGTGAAGGAGAATAAACTGAAATTACATCTACGAAAGTTTTGCAAACTCTCCAGCTTGACCGGTAAAAAAGCAATCTCATTAAAATAATATTAGGATTGAAAGAGAAGACTGTAACTCTCCTAGTTACATCTTTGTGCGTCATTTTACAATGCTGGGGTCTTGATTTCTCGTTAAAGGAAATCCTGTTCATGAAAGGTTATGTTATGTACTTACACTGAATGTCCAATGTCACTTTGCTACAAATGTACTTACTCTGAATGTCCCAATGTCCCTTTGCTACATCATCTGGTACAAGATTTGCATGTTTGTTCTGTATGTATAATAAATTGAAACATAATGCCATTAATGTTTTTTCCTACATATTTCTGACTGTCTTGATATTCCAGACTGTCTTGATATTCAGACATGTAAAACAAGTGTTTACGCATATATTTTCCCTGTTAATATTAAGGTTGGTATTTCACTTAGTAGTGTGATTCCGTGAGCAGTTTTGAAACATTTATACTTTATATTTGTTTATATAAATAGCGCCAAACGGTGAATTCGATTATTATTGCCATAGTTGTTTGCTGGCGTCGGCAACCGCAGTTATTGCGACGCCAGATCGTGCAAACAAATTAATTGCTGTATTGCTATTACATGATATCTTCCGAAATGGTTCGTTCAACACATGCTGAACCGTTTATGGCATTAACCTTCTTATGTGCTGTAAAACGAAATGCTAGTAAATGCAGAAATGCTTTGCTCTTCATATACCGATTTTTTCCCATCTCGTTATTGGTTGGGAGAACATTATTAATGTCGGGTCTCGTAGCGTTGACCTTTTCACCCCCTAATGCCCACCCCCTCGGTGTCTCGCTTGGGCACAGAATGTCAAAGGAAAATGTCCCATAGCCGTCCACACCATCGTTGTCGCTTGGGATTTTTATTAACACGAGCCGCTGCCTCCCTGCTCACTGTCATTAGAGCGCCTTTAGTTCAATCGTGCCGTTAAGTATTTATTATTGTTTCTCAGAGGGAAACGTCACAGCTCCGAGTTGTTGAACGGGACCACAGAGGGGTACATGTTTAGGCTGACATCATCCATTCGAAGGGAATGGGATGTTTTGAAGAGAGGGTATGAAGTATTTATTGTTTCTCAGAGGGAAACGTCCACAGCTCCGAGTTGTTGAACGGGACCACAGAGGGGTACATGTTTAGGCTTACATTATCCATTCGAAGGGAATGGGATGTTTTGAAGAGAGGGTATGCAGTATTTATTGTTTCTCAGAGGGAAACGTCACAGCTCCGAGTTGTTGAACGGGACCACAGAGGGGTACATGTTTAGGCTTACATCATCCATTCGAAGGGAATGGGATGTTTTGAAGAGAGGGCATGAAGTATTTATTGTTTCTCAGAGGGAAACGTCACAGCTCCGAGTTGAAGGAGACCACCAGACGGCCACATGTTTAGGCTTACACATTATCCATTCGAAGGGATCGGGATATTTTTAAGAGAGGGTAAGATCAACATGTTGCAAGCAGCAAGATAGGAAGGGGTGGATTTGTATTGCCGGCTCCCTGTTTTTATGAGCAAAGGGTGGAATGTCCCCAGGGCTTTGGCCTAAAGCTGTTGATGCTCATTTTTGTCTTTGTTACGTCATTGGGTACATTTTTATTTTATTTGTTAAAGTAAGACAATGGTAGATGGTAGACACCGATAATTATTTCTCGTTGGCAAGGTTAATGAAAAATAACCCTATATTGCATTACAAGTTAGACATTGTGATCCCTACCCTTATTTCTCTTTTTAAAAAATTTGGGCAATTTATTCTACATTCTTCGAAGCGATAAAAAATTCAAATCTAGTAAGGTTTTACACGGCAACTTTTCAAGTAAATGCTCTTTCAAAATATTGTTGTTTGTTTGACGAGTGGTAAACTTCGGGACCGCCTGAGATTTAGCGAATATTTCAGTCGTATCGTACAACTATATTTGCACCTAATGCATATTGCAACTCAAGTCTTGTCACGAAAAGATCTATATTTATTTATTTTATTTATTTTCCATTGCATCTGTAGCTTATCTGTATATATAAAAGCGAATGTTTATATATTTGTTTGTCCACAACAGAAATCCGAACCGCTTGACAGACCCAGACAAAATTTTGCACACGGCCTCTCTGTCACCCCAGATAGGTTTATAACGCAAAATCAAACCCCTACCCCGTGACAGACATGCAAACACAGACAAAACAAATGAAATTTTCTTTTTTAGTCCACCTTTTCTTCAGCAACGTTATGGGAGTCACCAGTAGCTTAGGTGGAAAGCTCAAACTTTTCTGTTGGTGACGTCATTAAGCTCCTCCCATTGCAAACCCTCGGACGTATGGTAGCCCGACAAATGTGCGAGACTTTCATGCATTTATTATAGATGCATTTTTTGCTGTTGTTTCTTTTGTTTTCGATGTTTGCATGCTGGGAATGGAAAACCTTTGATTGTATTCTTTATTTTTTTCTGTGTATAATTTTACGATCTTTTCTATATTTGCTCGAGAAGTTAAAGCTCATTACTTACGGTATTCAGTAGCTCTCATATTTTGCATGAATAATAATAATAATAATAATAATAATAATAATAATAATAATAATAATAATAATAATAATAATAATAATAATAATAGTAATAATAATAATCAAGTACTTGACGGACATAGTGTTTAATTCTATCACTTAGAAGAACGACTGTATGAAAATTGCCTCGGATAGAAGAATGTTACTTTCCTACAAAAGAAGTCATGGTAATTTGTGAACGAGAAATTTCATTCCCTCTGAACCTTTTAGACAACCTACAAGTGGTATTGTCACCTTATTTAAGAAAGAAAAATCTGTGAACTGGTTCTGCCCTTTGCCACCTAATCTACTTTATGCTGTGTCAATTGGTAAACACCAGTGACCACAAATCCCCTTCATGGTCCAAGCTTTCATACGAAGCCATGCTGAGGTTATCATGCCCTCTGAATCACCCCCCTCCCCCCACCCTCTCCGTTGTATCTTTTGGGAGAATCATCACTATTCCAGAAGGGGGGTTAGTGCCCCACATCCATTGCTGGTAACAGTGAACTTATCATTTATTGTTTTCTGTAAAAGAAAACTATTGTGCCGGCTTTGTCTGTCCGTCCGCATTTTTTCTGTCCGCGCTCAGATCTTAAAAACTACTAAGGCTAGAGGGCTGCAAATTGGTACGTTGATCATCCACCCTCCAATCATCAAACATATCTAATTTCAGCCCTCTAGCTTTAGTAGTTTTTATTTCATTTAAGGTTAAATTTAGCCATGATGGAGCGTCTGACACTGCTTTAGGTGCCAACAACACAGGCCACTACCGGGCCGTGGCTGAGAGTTTCATACAGCATTATACGTTGTACAGAAAAGTCGATTACGCCGAAGGAACTTCGGCACATTTTTTTGTTTTTTATTGTTCTAATTTATGTAATTTGGCGTCTCAGCGACTGTGGTTATCGACGCCAGGAATTTGTAGGTGGTACGATCTGCTGGGTGAGCGTCTCGTTCGAGTGAGAAGAGTGAGAGGAACGCGACAAAACGTAAAGAAAAGAAAAGGACGTTTATTTAATATTATTTAATATAGCTATTATTATTGCCTCCTCTCTTTCCCTGCAATCTCCATTCAACCCCCCACCCCGTCTTCTCCTAATGGGAGTTCGAGGTAAAATTGTTAGGCTTATGAGAGAACAGTTCGTACTTTTCTCCGATACCGACTGTGATTTAGCTTTGTGTATGTTTTCAAGGAGTAACTGTTTCTTCACTTATATTTATTATCAGCCACTAAAACTTCAACTTTCCAAGGAGTAACTGTTTTTTCAGTGTACGAGTCGTCGTTCGTAATATTTATTCTCGGTCACTAAAGCTTCTACTAAGTGCTATTACATCACGAGAAATGATCATTCAAATAAGTGGACTCAGAATCTCTCCCGAGAAATGCCCAAAAGAAAGCAATATTACCTCGCCAGTTTCCCTTTCTGGAAGTGAGGGAATGAACGCTAAGAATGCCGTTCTCCTCCTCTACCTCCCTCCCATCCTCCCTCCCTTCCCCCTCCCCCTTATCACTTTCTTCTCTCCCATGTCCTTCCTCATTTGATCTCCCTTCTCCTTTGATTTCTCCTCCTCACCCCAAGCTTCCGTCGCTTGATTCTCCTCTTCCTAGATGGCCCCTTTCCTGATTACCCTCACCCCCCCCAAGTATCCCACCCCTCGGGTGATTTTCCCCTTCCCGAGCCTTTCCGGGGTGAGGTAATTAACGCTTCTCCCCTGTTATTTCATATTCCATCGTCAAAGCGAAGAGAAACACAGACCTCTCTTGCGGAATAACTGTTGAAGCCTCGTCTTCGTAAATTGGGAGAGTGTAGCTGGATATGGACTGAGACCTTAAGGTTATCTGATACAGATTAGTGATGATAAGATAGAAGTCCTGAAATATATAAAAAAGATCTCATTGTAAATTGGCGGAATGTAGGTGGATATGGACTGAGACCTTAAGGTTATCTGATACAGATTAGTGATGATAAGATAGAAGTCCTGAAATATATAAAAAAGATCTCTTTGTAAATTGGCAGAATGTAGGTGGATATGGACTGAGGCCTTAAGGTTATCTGATACAGAATAGTGATAATAAAATAGAAGTCCTGAAATATAAAAAAATAATGATGATGATAATGATACTGATAAGATTGCGTACGGTAAGAAATAGTCTGATGAATGTGTTAACGTCAGCTCGTTGAATATAAGTCTTTAAGATGGTTTGGTGGCGTTGGAAGAATGGAGAACGATAGATTCTATCGTTTTCCATTCTTCCAACACGACCAAACCACCTCAAAACGCTGAGATCCATCATTTCACCTGCTCCAACCTTTTCTTTACCACTTATGTTGGTAACTTCATATCATAGCCTTTTAACAATGTTGTGGGTGATTTCTGCGCATGGGGGTTCATGCAGGAATCGGCAGTAAAGATATGAATTTGACAGCGATCGTTTGTCTTTTGTTCTTAAAAGCCACTCTGTTAGGGGAAATGACGTAATAGTATTGAAAGGTTTTAATTATCAAAAGTTTATAAAAAAAAATCATCATTAAACAAGAGCAAGTTTTTCTGATTTATTGTGTCAACTCGTATTTTTTCTGCATTTTATTATTTTTTCCCCTTTTATTTTACTATTATACCAAAGTACTAAGGTTACGGGAAGTGTTAAGGCGAAAATCAAGCCATTATTTGTTGACATTTGTTTCGCGTCGTTATTTTGTTTTTCTCATTTCCTAAGATTATATGCATTAACTTCCTGATGCCTTAACAGAGGAAGAAGAAGAGTGTCTTGGTAGCAGATTCCTGAGATGGATGCAAGTATTGTACCAGCCCCGGTTGTTTTGCCATGCCCCTAGGTTAGATTAGGTTAGGTTAGGTTAGGTTGGGTTGGGTTGGGTTAGGTTAGGTTAGATTAGATTAGTGGTTCAAGTGTCATTTTGGTGTGAGAAACGTAATGAGATTATTTTCAAGAAAATTCTATGGTTAGTTTGTAAGATATGGCGTCCCGCTTTTTTCAGGGAAAAGTCCCGGTACTCGGTTACATCTCGGGAAAATCCTCCCTGGTACCGGGTACAGTATAAAGGATAAAATTTTCAGAAAATATCATCATATCGGGAGTGAGGTATAGCACCTTCTTTATAAGAAACCCCTTTGCAGACGAATCCTGAATAATATCATTCTCTCTCAACATTAACCGAATTCAGGTTCAATCTTCCAGAATGAAAAACATATCATTGTAACGGTTGATTGTACTTTGAGCCGTGCGTCAGTTCATTTACACGGAATGAATTTCACAAAGACCTAATTGTTAGGGCCGTCCCTTCGAGGCGGGTTATTAAGAAGAGTTGAAGAGCATTACATTCGTAATTGCAGCTCCATCTTGGACGTTCCGCGAAGAAGAAGAAGAAGAAGAAGAAGAAGAAGAAGAAGAACAACGTAGCAGCCTTTGAAAACATTCTGAAGAAGAGGCCCCTTTAATCTTCGCCTGCTAAGTTGGCTCGGAGGAGACTCGGAGGTTGCGAGGTTGGAAGAGAAATTCGCCCGGCCGCGTCTTCGTTATTGCAGATGGGCGGCGCCTTCAATTTGCCGCATGTAAAGCGCTCTTAATGGAGCCGTTTGTTGAGACAAACACAATAGACTGAGGGAAAGGAGGAAAATATTAAGACCGGGAATATGAGGGAAAGCTCCGACTTTGGTGAACCATATTGTATCATTTCGTCCCAGGAGAGAATAATTAATTGTTTCTATGTTGTTTTTTATTCTAGTTTGGAATAGTTACATCCGACAATTAGTTTCAGGGAAGCTGTCTTTATTTGTAATTAATTTGCGGAATTTGGTAGAACTTTTGATGTTTGTAGGGGATCATTGTAGAAAAGTATTGGCAATGTTTTGCGAAGCATAATGCATCAGGGTTAAATAATTTTTTTCTTCCCTTGCGAAAATACGATAACATGCCTTGGCATTAATAAATATGTAATTGATTTTGATGCTAGATATTGCATATTAAAATGTAAGGAAAAATTACTTTTTTTATTGTAAACAGGTCCTTCATAATGGATATATTTATTTGAAGGGGGCGTGTAAAATTAGTTTTAGTTCCAGTATATTCACTTTTGTCTCTTGGAAGTTGATTTGTTTCTGCTTATCGAAATAGGTTCAGAAAAAGTAACGATAAAAATGGCAGAATCCCTAGCTGAAGTTTGCTAAGATAAAAAATGCCAAAATTTCTTTTAAGAAAATCTTAGCCATGAATCAAGCACTAGAAATAAAATTTTTTTTTTTTTTTTACACCAGACAAGACTTCGATAACTTGACTATCAAATAGTTGAACGCTATGTATTCTGAAAGCATATTACCGTAATTTTTTTTTACGGCACATTTAGTTTTCTGAAAAGAAAAATATTGTGCTGGCTTTGTCTGTCCGTCCGCACTTTTCTGTCCGGCCTCAGATCTTAAAAACTACTGAGGCTAGAGGGCTGCAAATTGGTATGTTGATCACCCACTCTCCAGTCATCAAACATAGCAAATTGCAGCCCTCTAGCCTCAGTAGTTTTTATTTTATTTAAGGTTAAAGTTAGCCATGATCGTGCGTCTGGCAACGATATAGGGAAGGCTACCACCGGGCCTTGGTTCAAATTTCATGGGTCGCGGCTCATACAGCATTATACCGAGACCCACCAAAAGATAGATCTATTTTCCGTGGCCTTGATTATACGATGTACAGAAAACTCGACTGCGCCGAATACACCAGCAATTATATTCCTGAAAAGTCAATTCGTTCAAGCTCTTGTAATACAACGTTTAACGCTTCCGTAGTAACGCAAGGATATTAGGCATTCTGCAGCATCACGCAAGATTGGTGCTTGTCAACCATAATCACAAACAAGAAGAGCTCTTGAGTGAGCCTGACCTCGGGATAATTGAACGTCATGTGCATAATGAAGGCTTTTACCAACCTCCTTGTTTATGATTATAGATGAGGCGTCTTCGTGATTTGGGATTAATGTATGCAGTGGAATATGCTTGTCATAACCAGGTTATATCAGTGTGTCAAGTATTTTTGGTTCTCCTTCATGGTGTCGGTTTTTTAATGACTCCATCCCCCCCCCTCCCCCCTTTCCTACCGGAAAATAAATGTAATGGAAGTAATCACGTTTTTAGTTTTCTGAAAAGAAAACTATTGTGCCGGCTTTGTCTGTCCGGCTGCACTTTATTCTGTCACCACTTTTTCTGTCCACCCTCAGATCTTAAAATTTACCGAGGCTAGAGGGCTGCAAATTGGTATGTTGATCAACCACCCTCCAGTCATCAAACATACCAAATTGCAGTCCTCTAGCCTCAGTAGTTTTTATTTTATTCAAGGTTAAAGTTGGCCATAATCGAGCTTCTGGCAACGATATAGGATAGGCTACCACCGAGCAGTGGTTAAAGTTTCATGGGCCTCTGCTCACACAGCATTATACCGAGACCACCGAAAGATTGATCTGCTTTCGGCGGCCTTGATTATACGCTGTAGTGGCTGTACAGAAAACTCGATTGTGCCGAAGAAACTTCGGCGCATTTTTTACTTGTATATATATATATATATATATATATATATATATATATATATATATATATATATATATATATATATACTGTATATATATGTATATATATATGTATATATAAATACATACTTACATAATACACACGTTCGCGCCCCCGCACACACACACGTCATTGTGTCAGTTTTCTGAGGATAGTTTCTAGTAATATTTATTTACATACATATATACATTGAAACCTACATATAAACATACTTTACTGTGTACAGTGCCGTTTGAGACCCGTAGTGCTTTAAAACTTCTTTATAGATTTTTCTTTTCTTTTTATCAAGAAGGAACACAATATTGCCCAAGTTTGCATTGCTTTCAAAATCAGTCGGCTGAACACAGAGATTGGACTCTGATTGGATTTTGCTTGGAAAAGTTTTCGATTGGAGTTTGATGCACCTGAAGGTTTCTTCTGGTTCGCTTGAAATTTTTTGTGCTTGAAATGTTTTGTATTTATTATTTTTTGTGCTTGACATTTTTTGTATTCGTTATTTTTTGTGCTTGAAACTTTTTGTATATATTTTTTGTACTTGAAATTTTTTGTATTTATTATTTTTTGTGCTTGAAATTTTTTGTATTTATTATTTTTTGTGCTTGAAATATTTTGTATTTATTATTTTTTGGGCTTGAAATTCATTCTTTGTATTTATTATTTTTTGTGCGGGAAATTATTTGTATTTATTAATTTTTGTTGTTGAATTTTTTTTTTATTTATTATTTTTTGTGCTTGAAATTAATTTTAGTTATTAATTTTTGTGCTTGAAATTTTTTGTATTTATTATTTTTTGTGCTCGAAATTTTTTGTATTTATTTATTTTTTGTGCTCGAAATTTTTTTTATTCATTATTTTTTGTGCTTGAAATATTTTGTATTTATTATTTTTTGGTCGTGTGATCATCTGATATTAACATGTGCCCCGTAGGGCGGTAGTGCCGTCAGTGCACCTCGGTCGGTGCACTGTAGGCATTACTTAAGTTTCTTTGCAGCGTGCCTTCGGCCCCTAGCTGTAACCCCTTTCGTTCCTTTTACTGTACCTCCTTTCATATTCTCTTTCTTCCATCTTACTTTTCACCCTCTCCTAAGAATTGATTCATAGTGCAACTGCTTTGAGGTTTTCCTCCTGTTACACATTTTTATATTTGTTCCCATTTTTATATTTCTCATTTATGTTGTTATTATCTAAATCTTCAATATTATTACTCTGTAATTATTTTTCATTAGGGGGCACATGCCCAGGTGCCCCCCCCCACCCCTGATCCGCTAGTGAAACCGACGGAGGTGCTTTTGTCTTAAAGAAAGTACTCGGGAATTCAGATTTTGCTTACAGTTCAAGAAAAAATAAAAATCGACAGTGTGGCCCCAGTTGTTCGGAAAATTCTCAAAAATTCGGGTTTTGTTTTCCTTGTTTGCAAAACAACCGCAGTTGCTTTGAAATTACAAGCTGAAACCGGTGAAACAACAATGGTAACTTTCCAAACACAAAAACGGTAAAAGTACACTGGACTGTTTTTATTTTTTTCCTTTCTTATAAAATAAACATAGGTTTTTATTCCGTCCATTATTGTTACAATTTCCATTCTTTCATTCACTGAGGCAGACTGCCATTCCTTTCAGGATGAAAAGAGCTTAGGCATCAAACAAACTGTATTGTAAATGATACATCATATGGTCTGTTTGAAAAAGTCAGATTAATATTCCTTTTGTGCGTTTGAGGAAATTCTTGTATACTAGACGTTCCTACTCTTCCATTTCATTTTTTTTTTATTGACAGGTTTTCAACTGGGAATCATTGTCGTTATATAAATAGCTTTCAAAAACTCCCCTGCATCTAATGTGTCTTCTGATGTTCGCAATAACTTATATTCGACAAAGTTACTTTTTTTTTTTTGGGGGGGGGGGGGAGGTTGTGTTGTCTTCTTGTTAGCACGATTATGCAAAAAGTTATCGAAGTATTTAAAAGAAAAATTTGCCGAAGGTGAACCACGTGTCTAGTGACAAGCGATTGGATCAGTGGTTCTTAACCAGGGGTGCTCACACCCCTAGGGGGTGGGAAGCCGGTTCCTAAGGGGTGCGAGGATGCCTATGCATAATTAAAGCAAAATATATTTTTATATGCGCATGTTATTTTTTGTGCATGTTATTTTTTGTGCAAAAAAATAAAAAAAATTAATTAAAACAAAATAAATAAATAAATAAATAATTAATAATAATAATAATAATAATAATAATAATAATAATAATAATAATAATAATTTCATTATTATTATTATTATTATTATTATTATTATATTATTATTATTATTATTATTATTATTATTATTATTATTATTATTATTATTATTATTATTATTATTGTAGTTTTTTTATCATTCTTGAACAAATATTGCTTAAATGAAACTTAAAATTTCCTCTTATTATATTAGCGTTTTTTCAGCAATTCAGGGGGTGTGAGAACTGACTGCTGATTTGAAAGGGGTGCATATATTGAAAAAGGTTAAGAGCCAATAGATTAGATATTGGGAGAGATACAAATGCTAGGTTCGTGAGTAGGGAATTTTTTTGAGGGGAGGCGAGTCGGTTTTGGGCAGGTAGAATCCACAAACTCGACCGGGCGGTTTGTTATTTACTCTATCTCTCATTCATGATGTGGAAGTTCAGTACAAAACTCTAGGAATTTATTTATTTATTTTCGTTATATCCTGTTCTTACGAAGGTGGTTATTAAATGCATTTTGAAGAGGCTTTATATGAAATAACTGTGTGCGACCCTTTTAATGCATAGTTTTATACCTGTCTTGCGGATGAAACTACAGTTCCTACAGTTCTGTGAATGGCCAGAATTAATTATTATTTCATACAATCTTATGTTTTTCCTGGTCTATAAGTAGCCTACTGTACTATGTTACACGTTTTACATTAATACGCTTTTTAATAAACCTTTTCCTAGCGTGTCTATTGATAAAGAAGAGAGTGTTTCAGTTAAGTATTCCTTAGTTTTACCAGACCACTGAGCTGATTAACAGCTCTCCTAGGGCTGGCCCGAAGGATTAGACTTATTTTACGTGGCTAAGAACCAATTGGTTACTTAGCAACGGAACCTACAGCTTATTGTGGAATCCAAACCACATTATAGGGAGAAATGAATTTCTATCACCAGAAATAAATTCCTTAAATTCTTCATTAGACAGCCTGAGACTCGAACTCGGGCCTAGCGAGTGCTAGTCCACAACTCTATCGACTAGTCTAACGAGGAACTAGAGTGTTTCAGGCTGCATATATATATATATATATATATATATATATATATATATATATATATATATATATATATATATATATATATATATATATATTTCTTAAAATTCCTAATTATTACTTGTTTATGTTACTCTTTTCAAGGCATATCTATTTGTATTCTGTTACGTCTTCGTGGTAACCTGCTGTTACTCAGTAAACATAAAAAAGAGGGAAAAGTTTTATACTGGGAATTTTTTATCATTCTTATTCATGTTTACTGTTTTTGATTATCGGGGAATAAAAGAATGGACATTGCGTATTGGTAACAAATATCGAGTGTATTTAATTTTCTGCCCCCCCGTGACCAACAGCCTGGTTGCTGTTCAGAAATTGAATGAAAGCTATTCCAGGACCCGTCTCGTTTCCGTGAACCCTTTTGTGATGAAACAGCTACATTTTCGGCGCCATTTATCTTTTTTCACGCTGAAGGCTGTCCCCTGGTGGGAACAGCGCAGTTGCCTCTCGCTGTTACTGCGAAAGCAATTTTGCTTTCGGTGAAATAGGCGACACGTCTATATTTTCCCCCGCTGTTTCACCCAAAAGACACCTATGAATTATGTGAATATATTTAAACAGGAGCCTGTTGGCATGCGCTATGCGCACTGGAACCCGGCGCTGCTATCTCCCCTACCATCCCGATTCTCTACCTACGCCGTCCCCACCAGGGGCGGACAAACAGGTTTGCAGGAGGGGGGGTGGATGTCTTCCCTACTCTCCTGATCCCCTACCTAACCCGCCCCCACCAGGGGCGGACAAACAGGTTTGTGGGAGGAGGGTGGATGTCTTTCCTACCCTCCCATACCCTTACCTACCCCGCCCCCACCAGGGACGGACAAACAGGTTTGTGGGAGGAGGGTAGATGTCTCCCCTACCCTCCCGTTCCCCTACCTACCCCGCCCCCACCAGGGGCGGACAAACAGGTATGCTGGAGTGGGTGGCTGTGTCATGTCTCCCCTACTGTCACCCAGGGAAGGACAAACAAGATCCACTCGGACTGTATTATTATAGATGCGTTTAACTTGTAGTTAATGAGTGGATTTTGTTCTTAAATAGGAGTAAAACTTTCTATCATTATATTAGTACAATACTTTCCCAATAGGTTTGTATTCATTTTTTAGAAATATGTGCATGAAAGCGTATATGGATGCAATTGCTCTCGTTACTGGAGAAGGAATTTTCAATTAAAGTGTTGTTTTTTGTGTTCCCCAACATAGACTGTTCAAAATTTTTATTGGTATGGGTATGGAACAAAACAGATGCAATCCCTTCCCTTGGGAAAGCAATTTCTTATAAATGCATCAGTCTTCATTTTTAGGGGTGGCCAAGAGGGACTTCTGTCAAATGTTCAGGGACATCTTTATGCATGGAGGTATTTGTAGGCTTATGGCTTATGTATAACCAGATTGAATCTCTCTCTCTCTCTCTCTCTCTCTCTCTCTCTCTCTCTCTCTCTCTCTCTCTCTCTCTCTCTCTCTCTCTCTCTCTCTCTCTCTCTCGTCGGCTATAAGTTATTCTGATTAAAAGGAAAAGTTTGTTGACTTTGTATTCCCAAAGTTTTGCTGGAGATGATACCCAACTTTCTCCCCAGTGTTGTCCTTGTGGAAGAGCTAACTTCGATGTTTTGACTTTAATTCCTACCTATATAATATGCTGGGACTCGTAGAGTGTCATTAGATAACGGACTGGAATCCTCTTAATGGACTTGGGTGACTTCCTAACAATTCATTATTCGCTGGAGATTCTGATGAGCGCCTCACATGGACTGGAAAAGCGTATGTTGTTAAATACCCACGACAGGAGGTGTCTGCTGTCAAAGGTCTGTATAATGACGGATATTAATCTTACATTTCTTTTCTGTAGATGGAATTACAAGCACTATTTTTTATATAAAGTCACATAATTAGAAATAATGGTAAAAAATGTAGATGTGTGTAAATATGGTTTCGCAGTTCCTCACTTCTTGATCATGTCAATCTGATGGTTTGTCGTCTTTCATATTTGTTGTGTAATGACGTTTCTTACGGTAATTCTCATCATTAACTTTTTAATTTTCGGTTTCCTCTCTGCCGTTTTACAATCATGTGATACCCGATTTATATAACTTTTTTTATTGATATATATTTAATTCCTGTATTTGATTATAGGCATCTTGAGGTTTGCACAAGAAATGTACAAACTTCAAGATTAACTCTGCGGTGCACTCACACTCTGACCTGCTATTTGGTCTTAACTTTAGCCGTTCTGTTTTTGAGGTATTAACCTTTCTGTTATTTGGTCTTAACCTTTTTGTTATTTAGGCCTTAACCTTTCTGTTTTTGAGGTATTAACCTTTCTGTTATTTGGTCTTAACCTTTTTGTTATTTAGGTCTTAACCTTTCTGTTTTTGAGGTATTAACCTTCCTGTTATTTGGTCTTAACCTTTTTGTTATTTAGGTCTTAACCTTTCTGTTTTTGAGGTATTAACCTTCCTGTTATTTGGTCTTAACCTTTTTGTTATTTAGGTCTTAACCTTTCTGTTATTTGGTTTTAACCTTTCCGTTATTTGGTTTTAACCTTTCTGTTATTTGGTTTTAACCTTTCCGTTATTTGGTTTTAACCTTTCTGTTATTTGGTTTTAACCTTTCTGTTATTTGGTTTTAACCTTTCCGTTATTTGGTTTTAACCTTTCTGTTATTTGGTTTTAACCTTTCTGTTATTTGGTTTTAACCTTTCCGTTATTTGGTTTTAACCCTTCTGTTATTTGGTCTTAACCTTTCTGTTATTTGGTCTTAACCTTTCTGTTATTTGGTTTTAACCTTTCCGTTATATATGTCTTAAGAACGCCTAAAGATGTATGAACTTTAAAGATAACAACACTTGCAATGATTTCCTAAAATATTTGCTGAAGTAATGCCTCTTGTACTGTGCTATATGTCTATGGCGACTGACGGATATTATTGGTAACGTTAATATAAACCTTTCTCAAACATTTTTTGGGTATTTGCTTACCCCAATAAATGCTCCGCACGGGGGTAGTGCCGTCATTACACCTCATGCTGTGTACTATAGGCATTACTTAAGGTTCTTTGCAGCGTGCCTTCGGCCCCTAGCTGCAATCCCTTTCATTCCTTTTACTATACCTCCTTCCATATTCTTCCTCTTTCATCTTGCTCTCCACCTCTCCTAACAATTGATTCATAGTGCAACTGTGAGGTTTTCCTCCTGTTACACCTTTCAAAACTCAATTTCCCTTCCAGCGCTGAATGACGTCAGGTCCCAGCCATTGGCCTTAGACCAAAATTCTATATTCTGTGCTATTCTATTCTACCCCAATATACATAACTTGCATGATAGTAGCGGAGTAAGCAAACCTTACCACTTTGTAATCCAATTATTTTAAAGAATCAGCTCCCGGTGGATTGCATTTCTAAGCTTAGCATTTCCAGACATTTCCAGATGCTGTAGACTGGAGCTGTATATATCTGCTATTGATGGGTATTGGTTTTCTGACCCCCTCTCTTGTCCGTGTCACGTGTGTAAACATATCGTCGGGTTGAGTGCACAAGCCAGGGAACGGGGACGCAGGTTAAGGTAACAGGTTATTGGGAATTCGTCAGATGTAGATACTTCTGAACGTTTGGTTGAGTTGGGGTGTATTACATTATCTTGGGTTGAGTAAGTACCTAGTGTCATCGTCCCCCCGCCCCCAATCCACTAAGAAATGCACCTATTATATACCTTTTCAGTGTTGTATAGAATAGGTTACGAATAGTTACAATCTGTCCGCATTGTGGTCTGTAAATTATTGACTAATGAGCTTGATGGTGCGCGCTTACGCTGCGCACACGTCTCCCTGCCGCCGTTGTAGTTTGCTCGGTCGTTACGAAAGTGTACGAACCTACGTTCCCGATAATCCTAGCTTCACACCGGGGCGGACAAACGGGATCCACTCGGCTTTTATTATTCCTCTGTAAAAGAAAAGAAAAAGAAAACTATTGAGATGGCTATTTGTCTGTCCGTCCGCACTTTTTCTATCCGCCCTCAGATCTTAAAATCTACTGAGGCTAGAGGGCTGCAAATTGGTATGTTGATCATCTACCCTCCAATCATCAAACATACCAAATTGCAGCACTCTAGCCTTAGTAGTTTTTATTTTATTTAAGGTTTAAGTTAGCCATGATTGTGCATCTGGCAATGGTATAGGACAGGCTACCACCTTGCCGTGGCTGAAAGTTTGATGGGTCGTGGCTCATACAGCATTATACGCTGTACAGAAAACTCGATTTCGCCGAAGAAACTTCGGCGTAATTCTTACTTGTTATTATAGATCATAACCAGGCTTTCATTATGTAATTGCTGTAGATGCTCTGCGTATAAAGCTACATTAATTTCATCCTAATGGTTTTTAGTCAGCGGAGTGTGTCAAAGATCTATTTATTTATGCTGATTAATGAAATAGGTTCTACATCTCCTTCCCCCTCCGCTTCTGTTTAAAAAATTACCAATGCTTTCCGTACAATATGCCAAAGGCTTTGATATGTACGCTTGCAATTTACATGAATGTGTAAGTTTAATACCGATTTAGCCATCGTATGGAGTTGTTGGTATTTTTAAAGACTAATGTGATTTTCCATACTAGTGACTATTTCAGTGTTTAAGAATAAAGTTCGAGTGGATCTTGTTTGTCCGCCCCTGGGTGACAGTAGGGGAGACATGACACAGCCACCCACCCCCTGCAAACCGTTTGTCCGCCCCGCGTGGCGGGGTAGGTGGGTGATCGGGAGGGTAGGAGAGACAGTAGCGCCGGGTTCCAGCGCGCCACACCAACAAGCTCGTATAGCAATAATGAGGGAAAGAGATGAACGCCCTTTGTAACAGTAGTATAGATGACTGTACATTAATCGCCCATATCAAATCTAACACGATTATTGAGTGTGCGTGTGTTTGTTTAATTTGTGCGTCAGAATTTTTTGTTGTTGTAGGCTCCTGCTAATATACCTCTGTGATCAAAGTTGGTTATGACGAGGTACTTTGTTATTCATGAGGCAAATAAGGCTACCACGCGGCAGAGCATAATGTCAAAGGTGGTTGTTCACGAGACGCCAGTGATGGAGGAGGAAGGGAAGGAGAATTTTTACCCTGATAATGAGTATCTTGTCATTTTCCTCTCGTTCCTTTGCACGAAGACCTTCAGTAATACTTTTTTTGGTTTTTGTTGTATTCTCATGATTATTTGACGTAAAATTAATCTCTATCTACAGCGCATATTTTTGGTTTGGTAATAACCTCCATAGCTTTTCTGGTATCCCAGTCATTGGTGTTTTCCTTCGTAGCTCTGTTGTTAGGTGATATCTTGATGATATTTGCTTTTTCACTAAGTATTGATGATTTTTCTCAATTGGATTTGGTCATTGATAATATTTAGATAGCCATAATAGTCTATATTTAAGAGCTAATGTTCGCAATACTCATCAAAAAAGCAAAAACACAGATCTATCAATTTAGGTAGATCGTATCTGCTAAGGTCAGAAACTTTGCGCTTCTCCTGTTGACTTAAACTGTGATTCTCTTGCCTAATGGTTAATGAACCGTCATTCTACTACATACCCTGTCATTCCTCACATTCCTCTCCTCACGGTGAAGTTGGGGCCTTTTCCCCTTTCGGAAAAGTGTCACCGAAAAATTAAAGACATGAGTCTTCATATTCTAATAGATGACTAAAACAGCTCGAATCCTTGCAGGTGATAAGAGCCTGATTTTATCGAAATGAATGGAATGTATTTAGTTCAGTGATACAGGACTGAGGTGAAGAGAATTTCATGTGTCGATGTCAAGGACCCGTTTGAGACATGAAGCGTCGAAAAGTTGCTTGCCCTTTTCAGAAGTCTTAAGGCTCTAGAAATGTACAAGGACGTTGATGCACGAGCAGTAATGGCAATTAATCTTCTCTCTCTCTCTCTCTCTCTCTCTCTCTCTCTCTCTCTCTCTCTCTCTCTCTCTCTCTCTCTCTCACACAAACTTATATGTACGTATGTGTATATGCATGTTGTGTGTGTGTGTGTGTTTGTGTATACACGTACCAAAATACATGTCTGTATTTATATCAAGAATTCATGTCATCACTTTAACAAACCTTCAATAATATTGTGTGTTTCTTTTCAGGAAACACTCACGGCAGAATCCTTTGTTAGGTGGTTCCTCTTTCACCTTGGTGGTTGTAATACACTTGTATACATGTGACCTGTGTGTGTGTGTGTGTGAGAGAGAGAGAGAGAGAGAGAGAGAGAGAGAGAGAGAGAGAGAGAGAGAGAGAGAGAGAGAGTTTCTAAAGCTGGCAAGGACCATCCAAGCCAAAAAGCACTCGTGTTATATTCCTGGCGTCAATAGCAATTGCTGGTTACTTAGGTCTTCCAACGATAATGTCGGTTCGAGATGGAGAAATGGTTTGAGTAGGTGATTCTGGAAACTGGTAACGGCATCTATAAATGTATGTATTGTGGAACGGTTTTGAGTTCCCCTAGACTGGCACAGGATAACGAAGCCAATACATCTGTATTTTGCCCGAAGAATATGCCACTCAAAATTGTAAAGAGCCCAAGGATGCTTCGGAGATTTTACTGTAGAGTCTTTTCTTGGACTGCTCCTTGTCGTTCTGTTATGCCTCGCCCTGTTTGTTATACAGTGGCCTCGGGGAATTAGGGTTTTCTGATAAGCAAATAAGCTCGCTTCGGGATTATGTCCTCTTTTTTTCTTATGTAGAATTTGAGGGAAGAGGCAGAAATGTTGGAACCATACGTATGACTTTGCTGAAGTATGATTGAATTTGTAAAGCCTCAGGTGGTTTTAGTTTTCTGTAGAAGAAAGCTATTGTGCCGGCTTTGTCTGTCCGTCCGCACTTTATTCTGTCCGCCCTCAGATCTTAAAAACTACTAAGGCTAGAGGGCTGCAAGTTGGTATGTTGATCATCCACCCTCCAATCATGAAACATACCAAATTGCAGTCCTCTAGCCATAGTAGTTTTTATTTTATTTAAGGTTAAAGTTAACCATAATCGTGCCCTTGGCAACTCAACAACACAAGCTACCACGGCCGGGTGAGAGTTTCATGGGCCGCGGCTCATACAGCATTATACCGAGACCACCGAAAGACAGATCTGTTTTCGGTGGCCTTGATTATACGCTATACAGAAAACTTCTTTACGTATATTCACCACCTTGAGGCATTCTTCTTGAGAGGTAGACATAGCAGTAACCGCCCTTTCATCACGAGATAATATATGGCAGCGAGTAACGCGTCCTTGGAGCGTACGTCATAATTAGGTATCGCTGTTTAAAGCAGGAAATCTTCATTGAATATGACGACGCATTTACTGCTCGAGTCCTCTCTCTCTCTCTCTCTCTCTCTCTCTCTCTCTCTCTCTCTCTCTCTCTCTCTCTCTCTCTCTCCAAACGGGAACTTAGCTTCAACAAATGTGAGTTGACAAGATACATAGGAACATTAATTATAGCTCCTCATTAATTTTACTTTACAACTTTTACTCAAGTACTAAGTTTGATATTTAAGTGGAGCTTATATGGTCGACAACGTTTGCTATGGCACAGATGGGGTCCTACACTTGTTTATCAAGAGGGTTAACATGTGCTAGTAGAAAGAATATTGAAATAAGCCTCTATTCCTGCTAGTTTTTTTAGAAGGTAAACAAGACAAAAAGTCAAATTGTAAAAAGTGTCATTTGCATAGTCAAGGGGGTACTGCGTCGCTGGATGACCAAAATAGGCCCCAGTGCTTGGGTTTGTCCCTAAATTTCATAATCCATCCATCCATCCATAGTCAGAAGGAATCGAGGGATTGTCAAGTGTCATTTGCATAGTCAGAAGGAATCGAGGGATTGTCAAGTGTCATTTGCATAGTCAGAAGGAATCGAGCGATTGTCAAGTGTCATTTTTGCATAGTCAGAAGGAATCGAGCGATTGTCAAGTGTCATTTTTGCATAGTCAGACGGAATCGAGGGATTGTCAAGTGTCGTTTTTGCATAGTCAGAAGGAATCGAGGGATTGTCAAGTGTCATTTGCATAGAAAGAATTTAGGGATTGTCAAGTGTCATTTGCATAGTCAGACGGAATCGAGGGATTGTCAAGTGTCGTTTTTGCATAGTCAGAAGGAATCGAGGGATTGTCAAGTGTCATTTGCATAGTCAGAAGAAGGAATCGAGGGATTGTCAAGTGTCATTTGCATGGCCAGAAGGAATCGAGGTAAGGGAGAGAGACAGACAAAAGCGGAAACTGGAGTAGGAAACGATCATTAGGAAATCCTTCGATATCCGTCTTCGAGTCATCTCGATATTGTTTCCTGTTGATGCGTTGCTCTCTCCTTCTCCAGACAGCGATGGAGAGAAAAGATTACGGTCTTGGACCTCCCCATTCATCATCTCCCTTTATGGCTGTTCATGCACTTAAAGTTATTATTTTTCCAGCGCAGCCCCGCCCCCCCCCCGTGAAAACCTTTGAAGGAAAATAGTTTTTGACGCGCTGTTTTTCAGGTGTCATCCTTCTATTTTTTTTTTTACAATAGCCTTGTTATGTATAGACGCTACCAGAGAGCACACGCGCACATACCCATATATATATATATATATATATATATATATATATATATATATATATATATATATATATATATATATATATATATATATATATATATTATAATATATATATATATATATATATATATATATATATATATATTTATTAAGCCACAAATGTCATTTGATATCCCCTTCACTATACATAGGGAATAAATTGCACTCAGGGGAATTATAATTGAAAGGTTCTTCGTCACCAGTGGGATTCGAACTGCTGCTTGGTTGGGAAGCAACGGCGAACAGTGACTATAGACCACTGTCCAATTTGTGAATATAGAAAATGTCACTGTGTATGTGACAAAATTCACAGGTATCATGGTGGAGGTGAGTTCATATCGATTCTAAGAACAAAATACTGAGTTCGACAGGCGTTTGTACAGCGGCGTCGATATCGGCTTTTACCTCTCTTGATGGCTGAGTGGTCAAAGAGTCACTGTACGTCATCGCTTCCCGACCGGGCGGAAGTTCGATTCCTGCAGGTGACGAAGCGCTTATTGACTATAATTCCCTCGGATTGTAGTTTATTCCCGAATTATAGTGGATTGGATATTAAACTACAGTTTTGTTTTGCGAATATAAAAATATTGCGGTGTATGTGACCAAAGTCCACACATTCACACACATGTATACATATATATAATGTATGTACTGTGTATATATATATATTACGTATACACACACACACACACACATATATATATATATATATATATATATATATATATATATATATATATATATATATATATATATATATATATATATATATATATATATGCATAACTAAGTTTTGGTTGATTTGTAATAGCATTGCTTACATGTAAAGACCTCATTTGCATTTTAGTTTAGTCTGTAGTATGGCTCATTAATTTTTTTATATTGGTATTTTGTAATACTTATGCAACTTTTTAATATTTCCCCCATTGAATTCTAGGGACACTCGATTGTATTACTATTTTTATTTCTCGGTAGGATCATACACTAGTTAATATGTCGATCGTTAACTATATCCAATCAATTTTCTCCCTCGGCCAATGCCTCTGCTAAATACTGTTTTAATATGTTACTTCTAACACAACTGTTTTGACTTATTTCATGCATTTTCTTATGTCTCGTCTTATTGTGTATATATATATATATATAATATATATATATATATATATATATATATATATATATATATATATATATATATGTATGTATATATATATATTAATTATAATATATATATAATATATATATAAATATATATGTATATATATTTATATAATGTATGTATGTATGTATGTAAGAATATACTGTATGCATGTAGAGAGATAAGGAGATAATAATAGACGTCTGAGGTCTCGCTACCTTTTTTCCAAGTACTACTAGCGTTGGTGTCATTTTCTTTTGTCATTTTTTTGGAGATGACAAACCTGACAAGAAAGCTCCCTTGAGTAAATGTATTTCACTCATTCATATGCATTAGCGTGGAATGCTGTGTGGCTGTGGCTCGAGATAATATTTTTCTTTTATTTCTTTTTTCACACGTGGACATACTTTCTATGGGAGCTTGTTTTGATAGTCTGTGTAGTCTTATTTCCTGTGAATTATATTATTGTACTAAATCTTCTATAATGATAAAATCCGAGCGGATCTTGTTTGTCCTCTCCCGGGTGACGGTAGGGGAGACGTGCTACTGCTACCCACCCCCGGCAAACAGGTTTGTCCGCCCTGGGTGGGGGCGGTGTAGGTAGAGGGCACGGGAGGGTAGGGGAGACATCCATCCACCCTCCTCTTGCAAACTTGTTTGTTCGCCCCGGGTGGGGGCGGGGTAGGTAGGGGAACAGAAGGGTAGGGGAGACATCCACCCTCTTCCCGCCAACCTGTTTGTCCGCCTCGGGTGGGGTCAGGGTAGGTATGGGCACAGGAAGGTAGGGGAGACATCCATCCACCCTCCACCTGAAAACCAGTTTGTCCGTCCCGGGTGGGGGCGGTGTAGGTAGGGGATCGGAAGGGTAGGGGAGACATGACACATCCACCTTCCTCTTGCAAACCTGTTTGTCCGCCCTGGGTGGGGGCGGGGTAGGTAGGGGATCGGGAGGGTAGGGGAGACGTGACACATCCACCCTCCTCTTGCAAAGCTGTTTGTCCGCCCCGGGTGGGGGCAGGGTAGGTAGGGGATCGGGAGGGTAGGGGAGACATGACACATTCACCCTCCTCTTGCAAATCTTTTTGTCCGCCCCGGGTGGGGGCGGGGTAGGTAGGGGATCGGGAGGGTAGGGGAGACATGACACATCCAACCTCCTCTTGCAAACCTGTTTGTCCACCCTGGGTGGGGGCGGGGTAGGTAGGGGACCGGGAGGGTAGGGGAGACATGACACATCCACCCTCCTCTTGCAAACCTGTTTGTCCGTCCCGGGTGAGGGCGGGGTAGATAGGGGATCGGGAGGGTAGGGGAGACAGCAGCGCTGTTCCAACAAACTCGTTTAGTAATAAAAGGAAGTGTGCATTTATGTTGGTGCTCAGTTAATTGATTGGGTTCGGCCATTACAAGAAAAGTTTAGCAGACTTGAATAGCAAAGTG
>JANJGK010000037.1:29507051-29519551 GCA_039081455.1 Macrobrachium rosenbergii | reverse complement strand
CTGTTAGTTGGCATACCTCAATTTCGAAAATTTTGCAGATCCTGCAGTTTTCTCTTGACTTACTACTGATTTTGCAGATGTTGCAAATGGGACCCGTGAATACGCGTGGAAAACACTGAAGAATCATTTTGAAACTGCAGTAACTTGTGTATTGTGTGTTTCACGAGTCTGATAGTTGGCATATCTCAATTTGCAGAGAACCTCTCTCCTTCCCGTTGTAATGATTATTTATGCATATTTAATCATGGTTCCTGAATTCTCTACTGTTCTCTCGGTTCCAGCCCTGCAGGGGGTTAGTACCGTCAATGCACCTCATGCGGTGCAAGGTAGGCATTACTTAAGGGTCTTTGCAGCGTCCCTTCGGCCCCTAGCTGCAACCTCTTGCTTTCCTTTTAATGTACCTCCGTTCATATTCTCTTTCTTCCATCTTACTTTCCATCCCTCTCCTTACGATTGATTAATAGTGCAACTCCGAGGTTTTCCTTCTGTTACACCTTTGAAACCTTCTTACTGTCAATTGCCGTTTCAGCGCTGAATGACTTTATGGGTTCCGGTGCTTGGCCTTTGACCTAAATTCTATATTCAGTTCAGTTCTTGGTTCCAGAGTAATGTAATGTGATGTTCTTTTTCAGCCCCGTGATCACCAAAGGGCCTTGGGCCTAAATTTAATATTCAATTCAGTTCTTGGTTCTAGAGTAATTTGATGTTCTTTTTCAGTCCCGTGGTCATCAAAGGGCCTTGGGCCTAAATTCTATATTCAATTCAGTTCTTGGTTCCAGAGTAATGTGATCTTTTTCAGTCCCGTGGTCACCACGGGCCTTGGGCCTAAATTCTGTATTCAATTCAGTTCTTGGTTCCAGAGTAATGATGTTCTTTATCAGTCCCGTGGTCACCAAAGGGCCTTGGGCCTAAATTGTATATTCAATTCAGTTCTTGTTTCCAGAGTAATGATGTTCTTTTTCAGTCCCGTGGTCACCAAAGGGCCTTGGGCCTAAATTCTATATTCAATTCAGTTCTTAGTTCCAGAATAATGATGTTCTTTTTCAGTCCGGTGGTCACCAAAGGACCAATCTTTTAACAGTTTTCTCTGTATTGTTGATTGAGGCCGAATAGGGTGGGCTTCTTTCATGCGTCTTTCTTGTTGGTAGATTCATTTATGCCTTTGAGGAGGGTTTTAAGGAAATATGTTCGACAAGATTTTTTAATTAGAAGTGTCTTCGACGCTAGATACATTTTAGGTTATATAAATAAGATTAGATAAGGTGTTTGTGTGTCATTGACTCCCATAATAACCTCATCTCCTCTAGGGAGGCGAATCTGTTACCTTTTACAACTTACATTTGTTCTCTTAGTTTTACCCTACTTTCTTCCTTTAGGGCCAGACTTCAGTTGTAATATATATATATATATATATATATATATATATATATATATATATATATATATATATATATATATATGTCTATATCTATATCTATATATATATATATATATATATATATATATATATATATATATATATATATATATATATATATATATATTATTGACACTGCAACTATATAGAAAGGTATCACAATACTTAGTAATACATTCTACATTTTCACATTCCAAATATTAAAACAAAGATTTTTTCGTTGCACTACTTTTTCTATGTATAATTAAAATGTCTTTTTGTGAATATGATGTAAGTAAAAGTTGTTCGCGTTTATAAAGAATAAAATTAATACAATTCGTTCCTGTAACTCTTGCACAGTATTATAACTCCTGCTAACCATCAATTTCTCTTTACAGGTGAGTGGGATTGTGGACCTGTTGCGAATTTGCTTAAGGTACTAGTAGATAACACTCTACACTTTTTAAGTGTGATGAAATTCTAGTTCCACTTATGCATGGACGCCAACGTCAGCTGGTATATGCAGCTTTTACTGGTAAATAGTTTCACCTAGTTAGCTGTGAGGGGAATATTGTAAAGAGTCGTAGATTAGTTCAGATTTTTTTTTCTGTTATATCCATATAATTTTCTCTCTTTATACATATATTTTTATATTTATATATTATAATAACCACATTTACATACATATCTGGTAAAGTGACCAGTAGATTCTATATATATATATATATATATATATATATATATATATATATATATATATATATATATATATATATATATATATATATATATATACACACACACACATACACACATACACACATACATACGTACATACGCACATACACACACATATATGTATGTACATATATGTATTTGTGTGTGTGTATGTGTTATGCTGTATATTCTAGCATGCATTTCTCAGAAACCTTTCGTCCTTATGCCTACTTGTTCACGTACGTCAGTGTATCTTCAGTGTCTGATAGTGGGGAAACTTAACAAAGAAACGTATTTGCCTATCTGAGATTAGATGCTATCAGTAGTTTTTTTTTCTATCAGTAGTTTATTTTTTTTGAAGATTGCTAAGCAGAGGCGATCGATGCACCCTTCGCTTTATCAGGGCATTGATAGAAGGAAGATTATAGATAACGATATGTTCCATAAAAATGCTCATTTGGTTGTATACAAATTCACAGCTCTTGATATACGTGATTTGAAAGTAGGATTTTTTTTGTGTACTAAAAACAATATTGTAGTAATTTAAACTGCTGAAAAACGTTTTGGTGTTAAACTTGATGGAAAGGGAAAAAAACTAATTTTGGTTATTTATTTGATCCGAAAACTAGTGCCGAATATTTTGGGGTTCTTAAGATTAGTCATTTTAGGTGAAGTTATCATACTAATCTTTGACCATACTGAATACCAAAAATATGTAATTAAATAGTTTCCCCGATTTTTAAAAATTAATATTCGTATTAAGGTATCTTTGCGAATTGTAAAATTTATTACAATTAAATTGTATTTGAAAGGGTACTTTATATATAGTTTTGTATTTGAACAGTTGAAGACAGTAGTGGATAGAAAGGAGGAGGAATGGGGGTCGTTGTTGACAACTCGAATGCTGTTCATTTTGAGAAAATATAGAAATTCTATTTTCTGCGTAGTAAGCAAAACAAAAGCGCGTATTTCTCATCCCTTGGCTATTTCGCTTTCTGTTCGAAAATTTGTAAATCACATAAATAGTATTATTACCGTGATGTGTTTCAAAGGAGTAATACTGTAATCCTGGGGAAGTTTAAGGATATGAGTTGAAATTTTAAATTTCCAGTAGTAAACCGTTTATATTCTGTGAGTAATCTGAAACTGGAAATTTTATGAAATGGTATTTTGCACTCTGTTGCAATAATCTTTTCACTTCTTTGTATGAGATGAGTTTGAATTTTTTTCACTCTGCATTAGATGAAGTTGTGAATCTGTCACAGCAGACTTTTTCAGTCCGTATACGAGATTAATATGCAGATCTGATGTAGTAATCTTTTCAATCTGTATATGAGATTAATATGCAAATCTGATGGAGGCATTATTATTGCCACTGAAAATTGGAAAGGAGAGCGTTATTAATGAGCTGGTTGTCATTGCACTGTGACTTGATAACTTGCTCTCTCATTGAATTGTGATTTGATAAATTGCTCTGTCATTGAATTGTGATTTGATAACTTGCTCTGTCATTGCATTGTTACTCGATAATTGCTCTGTCAATGTATTGTTACGCGATAACTTGCTCTCTCATTGAATTGTGATTTGATAACTTGCTCTCTCATTGAATTGTGATTTGATAACTTGCTCTGTCATTACATTGTTACTCGATAATTGCTCTGTCATTGCATTGTTACTCGATAACTTGCTCTCTCATTGCATTGTTACTCGATAACTTGCTCTCTCATTGCATTGTTACTCGATAACTTGCTCTCTCATTGCATTGTTACTTGATAACTTGCTTTTTCATTGCATTGTTACTTGATAACTTGCTCGGCTATGGTGGCAGGCGTCCTGACACTGCCTGGTCAGTAGCTTGTGGTTTTTAAAGGGAAAGAGAGAGAGAGAGAGAGAGAGAGAGAGAGAGAGAGAGAGAGAGAGAGAGAGAGAGAGAGAGAGAGAGAGAGAGAGGTTGGTGTTTGACCGTTGAGGATGGCTTGAGTGCATATTGCATTGCCCAGAGAAGTGGAAAGGATGCTGTGAAGGCTCTCTCTCTCTCTCTCTCTCTCTCTCTCTCTCTCTCTCTCTCTCTCTCTCTCTCTCTCTCTCTCTCTCTAAATTTGCGGGTTGTGTGCTCTGTCAACAGGTGGCCATCCAGGTTGGGTCAGATATGCACTGTAACTGTATTTCGGAGGTAGCATTTTCCGATATGCTGTTGTATGATGGAATGCCATATTCACCTCACATTGAAGAAATTGTAGTTGCATGCATTCAGAAAACATTCCCTCATATAATAATTATATGAGGGAACTCCAAGGGCATAGTTATTATGCCCTTGGAGTGCGATGTGGAGGGGCTATTGAACATTTCTGCACCATATTGGAAGTGCCAATCTCAGAACTGTAAGCGATTATATATACAAATTCGACTTCCCTTAGGGGGGGGGGGGGTGTTTAGTGCCGTCAGTGCACATCACGTAGTGCACTGTAGGCGTTACTTGAGGTTCTTTGGAGCTTTCCTTCGGCCCCTAGCTATGACCCCTTTCATTCCTTTTACCGTACCTCCTTTCATATTCTCTTTCTTCGATATTACTTATGGTCCTTTGCAGCTTTCCTTCGGCCCCTAGCTACGACCCCCTTTCATTCCTTTTACTGCACCTCCTTTCATATTCTCTTTCTTCGATATTACTGCCAAATTTCTCTCCTGTTACGCCATTCAAACTTCTTTACTGTCAATTTCTGTTGCAGCGCTGAACGACCTCATAGGTCCCACAGCTTGGCCTTTGGACTAAATTCTACATTCCATTCCAAGTTCGACGCATGTTTGGATAATGTTATATAAAAAACAGATGTTAAGTATTAATTTAAGTACTAATAATTTTAATGGTATTTCCTACTGTATTTGGCGTCACAGATTGAATGGTTGGTAACGCAGTTACATAATTGCATTGAATAAAACTTACGTTAATTATTAGATTTGCATCTTTTGTAAGACAGGGTACAGTCGTAATATAAAGTGAGCATCCGACTTACGATAATAAATTGACTCCACAGCTCTTGTCACACTGTTGAAATTCATATTGCAAAGGTATGATGTTAACTTCATAATTTCTCCTCGTTCGTCATTTGCAATGTCAGCACCCCTCTACTCTAGCCGATTGATTGTCAGAGTGTAAATTGTCATATCCATTAATATATTATCTTCCATGAATTTTGCAATGAGGAATTCTGGACCTACTTGTATGGATCCAGGTGATGTCTAGGTTTGGTTATATGTTTTCGTTTTCTGTAAAAGAAAACTATTGTGCCGGCTCTGTCTGTCGGCCCGCAGATCTTAAAAATTACTGAGGCTAGAGGGCTGCAAATTGGTATGTTGATCATCCGCCCTCCAATCATCAAACATACCAAATTGCAGCCCTCTAGCCTCAGTAGTTTTTATTTTATTTAGGGTTAAATTTAGCCATAATCGTGCGTCTGGCAACAATATAGGCCAGGCCACCACCCGGTCTTGGTTAAAGTTTCATGGGCCGCGACTCATACAGCATTATACCGAGACCACCGAAAGATAAATCTGTTTTCAGTGGCCTGGATTATACTCTACAGAAACTCGATTGCGCCGAAGAAACTTGGGCTCATATCTTACTTGTTACGTTTTGTTTTGAATTATATCTGCCATTTCAGAAACTGGTTTTGTATTTTCTCTCATTTTTAAAAGATTTGGTTGCTTTTGTCATTATAGGGGTCGCTATTGTCATTTCAGAGATCAGTACTTTGTCTTGTTATTGTCGTAGCAGAGAACTGTATTTTGTTCTTATCATTACAGAGACGTGTATTGAGGTAGTCTGCATTGTACAGACCTTGCAATCTCTACCTTGCATTGTACAGACCTTGCAATCTCTACCTTGCATTGTACAGACCTTGCAATCTCTACCTTGCATTGTACAGACCTTGCAATCTCTACCTTGCATTGTACAGACCTTGCAATCTCTACCTTGCATTGTACAGACCTTGCAATCTCTACCTTGCATTGTACAGACCTTGCAATCCCTGAGTAATATGAGAAGTAGAATTGTGTGTGTTGTGTATGTGCGCGTGTTTGTTTGTGCATGCGTATGTATGTGTGTTTATGTGTATGTGTTTGTTTGTGTGTGTGTGTGTATGTGTGTGTGTGTGTGTGTGAGAGTGAGGAAGACAGCGTATGGCCTTGTAGCAATCGGAACAGAACGCCTTTCCTGAAAGAACAACAAAATGCAGAGAAATGAAAACAGAAAATCAGCTGACGCCAAACACCAATGAAGAAGGATTTACGTATGTGTGTGCATGCATATTTTTCCCACAACACTAAGCACTTGTTCTTGACTTGGGTTGGTTCCAGAAAAAACCGACACATCGGTCGCTGCCACATTTATTATTTAAATGCGATGTCGCATGGACGGACGTTGATGTGTATGTGTGTATATATATATATATATATATATATATATATATATATATATATATATATATATATATATATATATATATATATACGTGTGTGTTTGTGTGACTCTTAAGACTTAAATAGGAAATTCTAGCATACAGCATTTAGTCGAGTGTGGTTGGCCACAGCTAGGGTGGAGAAGGGCCTGCAACGTCAAGTTAAAATACTTTCCGAAAATAAGGAATTCAAGTTGAGCAAGCACATAGCATTGATTTGTCCATATACATGCATCAATATGTACATACATACACACAAACATATATATATATGTATATATATGTATATATATATATATATATATATATATATATATATATATATATATATATATATATATATATATATATATATATATATATATATATATAACCATGTGTTATTTGATAACGGTCATTGGTTCTCAAGCAATCTTTTGTGTAAGAGTATTATCACTATTCCCTTTTCCTGTAAATACGAATATAGCAGTAATTATTCTTGATTTAGTGATGCTGGACACTCATTACGCATAACGCAAATTCGAAATTCAGGTGAAGATTACGCAAATATGCGAGCTATTGTAGTCATCCATAAATTGTAAGACTTGGAGCCTATAGGGGACTGATTTTAGTAGACGGGTTTTCCTTTTTGAGCCTTATTTATAATTTTTTTTCACGTTGTTTTTATTCAGTCGCCGTTTGTGGCCAAAACGTAGTAAAACTGGGATGAAAAGAACTAAAGATCCAATTTCCTCAGAGTTGCTGTCATTTCCTGAAACTAGAATGTGTATGTAGGAATTTTTTTACCCGTAAAAGAGTTTTTTTTTTTTTTTTTTTTTTTTTTTTTTTTTTTTTTTTTTGCAAGAACAGAAATTAATTTCCTGTCTTTTTCTACCCCGACTGACATTTCTTAGACTGAGTTCACAAATTCATTTCACCCTTAGGTTGGGTATTCATGCTGACATTTGTCAAACAAGTTTTCTTAACTGTGTATTTTATATTTTTCTTTTTTTTGTATTTTTTCCCTTCAGTTTTCTGTTTTGTTCAATAGTCTTGATTCTCCCCGTAGGGGGGTAGTGGTCGTCAGTGCACCTCACGCGGTGCACTGTAGGCATTACATAAGGTTCGTTGCAGAGTCCCCTCGGCCCCTGGCTGCACCCCCTTTCATTCCTTTTACTGTACCTCCATTCATATTCTTTCATCCATCTTACTTTCCATCCTCTCGTAGCAATTGTTTCATAGGTGAACTGCGAGGTTTCCCTCCTGTTACACCTTTTGAACCTCCTACTCTCAGTTTTCCTTCCAGGCTGAATAACCTCATAGGTCCAGTGCTTGGCCTTCGGCATAAATTGTGTTATGTATTCTGTTTGTCTTATGCCTACGTCTAGCCCAGACCCGTAGAAGACACAAAAAAGGAAACTGCAGAATTCTTGGAGTTTTTTTCACTGAGAAAGCGATGGACAAATTTCTCTATCATAAGAAAAGCTGTGGAAGGTAGGGATAACATCCTGTGCATTAAACAGAATTTTGATAAAGCTGCTGATCAATAAACCCAGGGTAATTTATCACTTCATGTCAGAGGGTATTAGCTCACTCGTTGATTAATTGGGAGCGATATTTTGCGGGAACAGAGATAGCCCTCATCAAAAACTGATAATGAGATTAATCAACTTGGAATAAATTACCAGCGCTATTTTCTTTTCATTAACTCCGACAGAAGAGGTTCTAGTTCTGCTTCCCTTTGTTTGTTTGGGTTGTGCAAGTTCTCCAGAACTTTGCTTTTTTTTTTTTAAATATTATTAGTCGCCGGTAGAAAATATTAAATTTTTTAAATATTAATTGTCGCGGGTAGAGGGCAATTAATTTCTTTAAATATTACTAGTCGCGGGTAGAAAGTAATTGATTTTTTGTTTAAATGTTACTAGTCGTGGGTAGAGAGTAATTGATTTTTTGTTTAAAATGTTACTAGTCGTGGGTAGAGAGTAATTGATTTTTTGTTTAAATGTTACTAGTCGCGGGTAGAGAGTAATTGATTTTTTGTTTAAATGTTACTAGTCGCGGGTAGAGAGTAATTGATTTTTTGTTTAAATGTTACTAGTCGCGGGTAGAAAATAATTAATTTTTTTTAATATTACTAGTCGGGGGTAGAAAATAATTAATTTATTCTAAATATTAATAGTCGCTGGTAGAAAATGATAAAATTTTGTTTTAAATATTACTAGTCGCAGGTTGAAAGTAATTAATTTAAGTATTACTAGTCGTGGGTAGAAAGTAATTATTTTTTTAAATATTACTAATTAAGGGTAAAAAATAATTATTTTTCTTATTTTTGCTAGTCGTGGATAGAAAGTAATTAATTTTTTTTAAATATTACTAGTTCGAAGGTAGAAAATAATTTTAGAAAATATATTACTAGTCGTGGGTAGAAGTAATCTAATTTTTTTAAATAATAGTTGTGGGTAAAAAAATAATTCATTTTTTAATTATTACTGGTCGTGGGTAGAAAGTAATTAATTTTTTTAAATGTTACTAGTTGTGGGTAAAAAATAATTAATTTTTTTAATTATTACTAGTCGGGGGTAGAAAGTAATTAAATTTGGAAGAGATTTGGATATGGGTAAGGGTAAGGAATCCAGGGTGGGTGTGGATTGCTTACTCTTGGCGGAGAAGTGTCGTTCTCGGAAGATCTTGTTTTTAAATATATATATATATATATATATATATATATATATATATATATATATATATATATATATATATATATATATATATATATATATATATATATATTATATACATATATATATATATATAGCGAAGTTGAGGGTGGGTTCTATTAATCAGCAAACAGCAGTTTATTCCTCTCTGAGTACTTTATTTAGCTGCTGACGTTTCAAGACGTTTAGTCCCATTTCCAAAGCTACAAAAAAGAAACAGACGTTTAAAAAAACGGGCTCGGAATAAAAAAAAAAAAACAGCATAAAATTATAACATAAAAAATATAAGTACAGTAAAGGAAGAGAGTTTACCAATGAAATGAAAACTTCTAAATGTATATATAATATATTATATATATATATATATATATATATATATATATATATATATATATATATATATATATATAGGTTATTTTTGAAGTTTCATTTCTCAGTTCTAGGAAGAAAAAACGTCTTTCTGATAAACAAAGGTTTAGTTTACTGTCGTGAATTACCTACAAATGATCTTTTAGTTTTCTGTAAAACAAAACTATTGTGCCGACTTTGTCCGTCCGCACTTTTTTCTGCCCGCACTTTTTCTGTCCGCCCTCAGATCTGAAAAACTACTGAGGCTAGAGGGCTGAAAATTGCTATGTTGATCATCCACCCTCCAATCATCAAACAAACCAAATTGCAGCCCTCTAGCCTCAGTAGTTTTTATTCTATTTAAGGTTAAGTTAGCCATAATCGTGGTTCTGGCAACGATGTAGGACAGGCCACCACCGGGCCGTGGTTAAAGTTGCATGGGCCGCGGCTCATACAGAAATTTACCGAAAACACCGAAAGATAGATCTATTTTCGGTGCCTTGATTGTACGCTGTAGCGGCTGTACAGAAAACTCGATTGCGCCGAAGTGTCTTCGGCGCATTTTGTACTTGTTATTTTTTGTTTACAAAACATGATAACGCCTTGACTTACGTATATGCACATCAGGTAGTACAACCATCGACGTCATTTTCTTCCTTCGTCCAGTTCCTAAATGGAGATTTAAGGAAAACCTTCCTATATAGATCATGTTATGCAATTACTTTGTGTGCAATTCATCCATCGGGTTTCTGGATGCCGGGAGCCAAGATCCAGGAAACCTAGATCTGAATAATTAAACACTTTTGTGCGCTTGTATAGAGAATTAGTACGCACGTAGAAAAAAAATGTTATAATGTAAATTCCATTCTATTTATATGCACACACAAACCTCTTTCTCTCTCTCTCTCTCTCTCTCTCTCTCTCTCTCTCTCCTCTCTCTCTCTCTCTCTCTCTCTCTCTCTCTCTATATATATATATATATATATATATATATATACTTTCGATCTCTGTCTCTCTCTCTCTGTCTCTGTATATATATACATATTTACACACACACACACACACACACACACACACACACACATATATATATATATATATATATATATATATATATATATATATATATATATATATATATATGTTTTAGAAACGAACTGTTTGAACTTCCATTTTTATCAGAGAGAGAGAGAGAGAGAGAGAGAGAGAGAGAGAGAGAGAGTTGGCATTAGGTCACCGCACATGCATAATTTATGAGGATTTCAAGGTTCGTAACTTTTGCGTTTTAATGCCAGTGACCCATTAAGCTTCGGGTGATAATTCTCCTCTGTCTAAGTGCAGATTGCATGCTCATTAAACTGAGAAAGTTGCTGCTAGTCGGTTTCCATACGAATTTTCACGGAAAATTTTCATAATTACGGCTTATTTTATGCAGGTTGGAAAGTGGCTGGTCCTGTAAAAGCTACGGTTTGACCTGTTCGCTATTCATTCATTCGAATGATTCTTATGGTTGAGGAGATTTGAACTTGAATTCATTCTTACGTAAATTTAAGGTTAGTTGTTTGTTTCTTGTAATGGGAGTCACGTTGTTAGTGCCGTTAGTGCACCTCACGTGGTGCACTGTAGGCATTACTTAAAGTTCTTTGCAGCGTCCTTTCGGCACCAGCTGGGACCCCTTTCATTCTTTTACTGTACCTCCATTCATATTCTCTTTCTTCCATCTTGCTATCCACCTTCTCCTAACAATTATTTCTTAGTGCAACTGCGAGGTTGTCCTCCTGTTACACCTCTCAACCCTTTTCTATGCTCAGTTTCCCTTACAAGCGCTGAATGACCTCGTAGGTCCCAGCGCTTGGCCCTTGGCCTAAACTTTATATTCCATTCTACTCTCCCCCTTCCCGTCCCTCAAGACTAAATGTTTCAAGCGTTTCTAAAAAGTGGAACTGAATTAAAGTGACTTTGTTTGTAGACTTTATGCCAAGAGAGAGAATATTGGTCTTTGAAAATGTCGTCGTTCGTTTTTCCTCCCGGAAGCATCTTCCCGAGGTGCAACCGAGTATCGGGACCCTTCCCTGAAAAAAGCGGGACGCCATATCTTAAAAACTGACCATAGAATTTTCTTGAAAATAATCTCTTCATGTTTCCCACACCCAATATACTAACGGGATATCAATCTAATCTAACTTAACCTAACCTAACCTAAACCTAAATCCAAACCTAAACCTACCTACCCTAACCGAATTTGCCTCCGGGAAATCTTCGTTGAGATACAGTAAAAATGAACTTCTTGCTAAATGTATTGTAAAAAGCAAAATTGGCCTCACAACTTCTCAGTTACCTCACACTTTTTGGATAATTTTACCGAGCAGGAAATAAATGACGGTGATCTTCCTGCCGTGCTGGGATTCGAACCCACGTAAGCTAGAGAAGAGGGAGGTCGCCGTATCATCCCGTGCTATAAAGAAAGATAAAAAAAAAAGGAGTCCATTTCAGCGTATATTCATATGCCTTTTGGATTCAGATGAAATTTACAAGAGCGCAACTAGTGTAGTTTTACAGGTTATATATATATATATATATATATATATATATATATATATATATATATATATATATATATATACATACACATATACATACACACACACACATATATATATATATATATATATACATCTGTATATATTATGTATATATATGTGTATTTATATATTTTATATATTTATATATATTATATATATATATAGATATATGTATTATATATATATATATATATATATATATATATATATATATATATATATATATATATATATATATATATATATATATATACAGTATATAAGGTAGATAGATGGGTAGATTATATATATAAGGTAGATAGATGGG
>JANJGK010000037.1:29437220-29506951 GCA_039081455.1 Macrobrachium rosenbergii | reverse complement strand
TTCATTCTGGACTCAACAGGTGAAAGGTGAACTTGGTTGGGACTTCAGGTATTTTTTTGTTTTTGTTTTTGTTTTTACCGTTTACTCTTAAAGGAACGGACTCTTATTTTATATATATATATATATATATATATATATATATATATATATATATATATATATTATATATATATATATATATATATATATATATATATAAAGGAAAATGAAACAGCGGAGTGGTGCTAGGCCTTTCGACCCACTGTCCTTAACGTAGCAGATGGTTGGAAATATAAAAATAAGTTTATAAAGAAAACTGGTATAGGATAAATGGTATTTCCGTCAGTCCGCTAAGTAAAGGACAGCAAGTCGAAAGGCCTAGCACCACTCCGTTGTTTCACTTTGATACGTGGCTTTTACCTTTATTTATATAAAATTCATCACGTTCCATATTTTCGTGATTCAGTTATACACACACACACAGTGTATGTATATATATATATATATATATATATATATATATATATATATATATATATATATATATATATACATATATATATATATATATATATATATATATATATATGTATATACTGTATATATATATATATATATATATATATATATATATATATATATATATATATATATACACAGACATACATACATAAATACATACACAAACTCAAAATGTATTTACGTGCGCGTATGGATACGTAACATTGGGCGTATGTTTGTAAAATTAATGTTGTTGCAATTGCAGATCAGAGACACTATTGAGATCTAATTAACATTTTTTAAATCAATGACAAATACATATCGCATTGTCATAGTGGCTATTTGTTTATGTGGCCTTTGTAATTAGGTGTATGAAAGAAAACTGATGAATAGGTTGTATTCCCCCCTCTCTTCATTCTGCTTTTATTATTATTATTATTATTATTATTATTATTATTATTATTATTATTATTATTATTATTATTATTATTATTATTACTGGTCCACTTTCGTGATCTTTGATCTCGCGTATTGCTTGATATTAATATTCAAGTGATTGTGTTGAAATCATTTTATTTTACGGATTTTAATTCCTTATCAGGACTAATATGTTTATTAGTACCTGTTCCGTATTGAACATAACTATGGTTGTACTAATGTATGTAAATTTAGTTTTTCCTTTTTTTGGGATCTCATTTTGAGTAATACTGGTATAGGCTTATTTTTATATTACAATTGGTCTTGTTTCCAACTCCTCCACATATTGGAATTTTATTCTGCGGAAGCTTGCTTAGATACTAAGAGATGTTTAGATCATTCTTAGGTATGCGGAATAGCATTAATAACATATTTTCGTTTATTTTTAACTGAGCATCGATATGCAACGTATACACAATAGCATTAATGAAATCTTATTTTCGTTTATTTTAACTGAGCATCATTATGCACCGCCACGTTGACACAGAAACAGAACTAGCATTAATGAAATCTTATTTTCGTTTATTTTTAACTGAGCATCGATATGCACCGCCACGTTGACACAGAAACAGAACGAACTGGAAGACCTAACTCGCCCTTCATTTGCTCTCCCCAGCGTCAAATCGAACCCCATGAATAGGCCAGTATGCTATTAGTCTAGTAATGAAGTGGCCGGCCTTGCCGAATGGATTCCAGAGACGATGCTTGGCCGAGCACCATATGGTCAGATTAGACGATGAAGACGGAAATGCTGAGGGCTTCCGAATTGAGAGAGAGAGAGAGAGAGAGAGAGAGAGAGAGAGAGAGAGAGAGAGAGAGAGAGAGAGAGGAGAGAGAGAGGTGTATGAAGTTGGGGGGTGGCCAGCGAGTGAATGGAGTCCGTCAGATTTCGAATTGAATGAGTTCCCATAATGAAATTTTCCCGATTGGTAAAATGGGTTCCGCATGTCTTCGAGGATCAGGGAGAGATTAGGTTTCATGAAGGTCGTCGTATCTTGATCTTGGTTCGTCTCGTTGACGTCGATGGCGAGAGAGAGAGAGAGAGAGAGAGAGAGAGAGAGAGAGAGAGAGAGAGAGAGAGAGAGAGAGAGAGAGAGAGAGAGAGAGAGAGAGAGAGAGAGAGGTGGATGAAGTTGGGGGGTGGCCAGCGAGTGAATGGAGTCCGTCAGATTTCGAATTGAATGAGTTCCCATAATGAAATTTTCCCAATTGGTAAAATGGGTTCCGCATGTCTTCGAGAATCAGGGAGAGATTAGGTTTCATGAAGGTCGTCGTATCTTGATCTTGGTTCGTCTCGTTGACGTCGATGGCGAGAGAGAGAGAGAGAGAGAGAGAGAGAGAGAGAGAGAGAGAGAGAGAGAGAGAGAGAGAGAGAGAGGCAGACAGACAGACAGATAGAAAGAGATAGGCAGGCAGAGAGAGAGAGAGAGAGAGAGAGAGAGAGAGAGAGAGAGAGAGAAAGGCAGGAAAAGATAGAGAGAGAGAGAAAGGCAGGAAAAGAGAGAGAGAGAGAGAGGCAGGAAGACAGAGAGAGAGAGAGAGAGAGAGAGAGAGAGAGAGAGAGAGAAAGGCAGGAAAAGATAGGGAGAGAGAGAGAGAGAGAGAGAGAGAGAGAGAGAGAGAGGAGAGAGAGAGAGAGAGAAAGGCAGGAAAAGATAGGGAGAGAGAGAAAGGCAGGAAGAGAGAGAGAGAGAGAGAGAGAGAGAGAGAGAGAGAGAGAGAGAGAGAGAGAGAGATGCTTCGTTCGTATGTGTTTGAGCGTATATGATTTGCATCGTTATGTAAGTGAAACAAAAACTGTATATTTCCCGAGGGAATCCAGTGATTTGATTAACGTTGGACAATTTAATTTAGTACGTAATTAACTGAAAATTATTAAGAAGATTTATCTCGTAAATTAATAATTAATAACTGAATATATTATGGCATTTTACATTTGCTGAACGATTTCTGCATTATTAAGTATGTTTTTTTTATCATAATTAGTCAAAACAGGAGCACAGCCGACGACTAGATTCATAGTTTTAAATTAGTGTGACAACTCCTTTAAAACCTTTCATCAGCACTTGCTCAGCCCGGGTGAAATACCCAAGTTTGGTGGAATAGAAAACAATTTCTAACAATTGATGATGATAAAATACAAAGCTTCAGCCATTCTAATGCATATTGACACACCAACCTTAAACTTAAGCTATGATTTTGATAATGAATGGGTAACTTTCAAAGCCTATGGTAAATTGCATATTTTCTCTAGTGGCATAAAGAAAAAAATGGCTTATATTTGTTGATGCTGACTGTTATTAGCTGAATAATGTCTCAGGTGGGACCCACAGTGCTTTCCTTGCTTTAAGCAGAAATCTTAGGAAACAGGCAAGTAAATAATGCCCTGAAGTTTCTTCGGCGCAATCGAGTTTTCTGTACAGCCGCTACAGCGTATAACCAAGGCCACCGAAAATAGATCTATCTTTCGGTAGTCTCGGTATACTGCTGTGTGAGCCGCGGCCCTTGAAACTTTAACCATGGCCCGGTGGTGACCTATCTTACTTCGTTGCCAGAAGCACGATTATGGCTAACTTTACCCTTAAATAAAATAGAAACTACTGAGGCTAGAGGGCTGCAGTTTGGTATGTTTGATGATTGGAGGGTGGATGATCAACGTAGCAATTTGTAGCCCTCTAGCCCCTGTAGCTTTTAAGATCTAAGAGCGGACAGAAAAAGTGCGGACAGAATGAAGTGCGGACGGGACAGACAAAACCGGCACAATAGTTTTCTTTTACAGAAAACTAAAATGAGGTTTTTTTCTGGTGAGGTTAGGTTAACTTTTACATTTACCGCTACTGTTGCAAGCTGAGTGTTTGGTGGCTAAACCAACAACTTCTAATAAACTTAACACACAATAGAGTCCTATGAGCCTCAAATAGGACCCTCAACTGCTTCCCAGTCCTCAACAGCATCCTGCAGTAGACAGACAACAAAGGTTACTAGAACGCCCATGTATTTTTATGTTTCTCACTGCCCTCATTTTTTTTATTTCCTTCCTTATCACAGTCAAGCTACAAGTTTTCAATAAGCAAATAGAGTAGGGGCACTGATGTGAACCAGTTATCGGTTTTGTGACATGGTTTAGTTAATTCCTTCGTGAGTTAATGAGCAAAGCCTTCTTTGTGATAGGCCAGGAGTGTTATCTACAGCTGTATGTGATGTAAAGAATGTTTAGATAATGAAGCCGAAAAAAGTAGGTCATAACATGGAATAAATATTCAGCTATTGAAATGGATGGAGAAATAACACTTACAAAACCTGGATGAAATCCACCCAAATTCCAAAGTGGCCGATAGGAGACATTACTGGGAGGAGAGGAGGGGTAATACCACTCACGAAAAGAGCTCATTCGAGAAGGAGACTGCATGGACTTAATTAAGTAACTCTTGAGCCATATATATATATATATATATATATATATATATATATATATATATATATATATATATAAATATATATATATATATGGTTTACTATAAGGAGAATGATTGAGTTGTACTTTTATAACATATGTTATCAGCTTATCCTTTCCACGGTCATTTTTTGGTGGTCAGTCTCTTTCCCCGTATAATCTTTCAATCGACTCTTCCCTGCTTCCGAGCTGTTGGGCCTAATCTTGTGTAAAACCTCTTAAATATTGACCCCTGTTCAAGTGGCTCTACTAATTCTTCAGCTGTGTACGATTCTAGGTACATATTTTCCTTTGTAATCCCCATCTGTCATTTATACTATATATATATATATATGTGTATATATATATATATATATATATATATATATATATATATATATATATATATATATATATATATATATATATATATCAGCTTTGTTGTTGATGATGCAAGGGCAAAAGGAATAATCAGAATAGTGCGTTGATGGCAGTTCAGGGTACTATAAAATAAAAGGAAAAATGTCTGTTTACACCGCGACGCCATGTTTTCCAATTTCGAAGTGAAGTTTTTAAGCCGCAATCGTTTATCCTTATCCATTGTGTCCGCCTTACCCTGCAGTAGATCATTAGTCGGGTTCATTTATCATGGCACTGTCATGATGCATTCCCCCCTCCCCTTTTTAGGGGCGTCGTTCCATGATGGATTTTCCCTCCCGTAATTTTAAAAAAGGAGTCGATGCCGTTTTTTCTTAATGATGCATTACTTTTGTTCTCCTAAAAAGCTATTGAGTACCAGTCGTGTAAGAAGGGTGACGCAGCTGTACCCAGAAATGTAAGTAAAATTACTTTCTTGCCCTCTTTTTACTTAAGAAATAAGAAAGTGATGTATCCGCGATGTTTGTAGATCTCTCTCTCTCTCTCTCTCTCTCTCTCTCTCTCTCTCTCTCTCTCTCTCTCTCTCTCTCTCTCTCTCTATATATATATATATATATATATATATATATATATATATATATATATATATATATATATTTATATATATATATATATATATATATATATATATATATATATATTTATATATATAATCAGCACAATCACGTGTGGAACAGAAATAAATTTTTGACTCACATCAGGATCGAAACCAGGTCTTTCAGTTGAAAGGCAAGGGCGCTGCCCACCAGGCCATACAAGTCATAAAAGAAGTTGGAACGTGAGTGCCACTGCACCCAAGGAATTACCTGGGCAAGCTAACTGCTTGCATACCAGCGTGTTTTCCCCAACTTTCCCGACTCAGCAGTGACCCACTTGACAGCATTTCATTCGAATTATCCCTTATTCACCCAGAAGGGATAATAAGAATGAAATGCTGTCAATTGGGTCATTGCCGAATCGGGGGAGTTGGGGAAAACACGCTGGTATGCAAGCAGTTAGCTTGCCCAGGTAATTCCTTGGGGTGCAGTTGCCCTCAGGTTCCAACTTCTTCTATGACCTGTATGACCTGGTGGGCAGCGCCCTTGCCTTTCAATTGAAAGACCTGGGTTCGATCCTGATGTGAGTCAGAAATTTATTTTTGTTCCATATGTGATTGTGTGTTGATTTAATATATATATATATATATATATATATATATATATATATATATATATATATATGTATATATATATATATATATATATATATATATATATATATATATTATATATATTAGTGTGTGAGTGCGTGTTTATTTTTATTCACTTGAAACAACTATTAATACTGAGAGGTGCTTAACGTCGGTATGTTTTTCCCTTACCTGTATCCAATGTAAGTTAAAGATCATTGAGGTACATTAGGTTTACACATTGGGTGCCGAGGTAAAATCAGTATTATTTTAGTTAAGCTTTGTCATGGAAATGACTGTAAAAGAATACATCAGAAGCGAAAACAAAGGAGCAAAAGAAATAAAAATAGCGTGATTGCCTGGCGCAGATGTGTCATCCTAACACGCACCTGGGCGGGCGTAGTTTGCTTCACCGATAACTAGAAAGAAAAAAAAAACATGTTTAGTTTCAGTATGCTCCGGTATCGGTTTGCAGTTGAATTAAAGAGGAAAGCGTCTTCATGAGTAAACCAAACACCAGCAATCTCTTTTACAAAGTTCAGAAAGCAAATTGTTCGATGTTGTGTCTACAAAGCAAGACGCTAAAATAACTCTTCGCTGGAGTCCCGGCAAGATTACTTTCGAGGCTCCGGAAGCAGGCAAATGAGAACAAACAACCAAAGTGCAGCAGAGCAAGAATATAAAGAACAATAAGGGAGGCGTTGCCATCCAGGTGTCGCCGTGTAACTGCATTGCCGAAGCATGATAGCGGACGGAAAATGAAAATAAATGTTTGGAGTTTCAGCTGCTAATTTCGTTTGGAGAGAATGTTGAGGTTTGGCCCTGAATTCAACAGTGAAGGACCTGCTTGCATTTGCTTTGCGTATGCGTGTATGTATATATATATATATATATATATATATATATATATAATATATATATATATATATATATATATACACATACATATATACATATACTATGTATATATGTTTATATATACATATATATTACATACGAGAATTTTTTTTATTTTTAAATTTTCGTATACTTTCAAATTTAAGAGTAAATCCCGTTCGGAAATCCAAGATGTAAAAGAAGCTGTAAAGTTTATGTACTTAAGATAATGAAGTTTATGCAGTCGGGACTCTAATGAATACAAATACTAATTAGGTTGCAAACCATATTTTTTCATTGTAGTACAGAAACTTTGCAACGTTTCAACACAGCTAAACTTGAGAATAATGAACACTTAATAGTATCACGATCGGGGTAATGTAGATATTGTCTTTATAAGACATTTTATATTTTTGAAATAAAAAAAAATGTTGGAATTTAACCTTATTCGCGGCCTTGATGCTCTTCATTATTAAGGACCTTGCAGAAGATTTTTTTTATAGGTGTAACAAGCTTTAATATCATAAAATATAATGGATATAACAAATAATGCAAAATATATTTAAGTGGAAAATGCGCCGAAATTTCTTCATCGCAGTCGAGTTTTCTGTACAGCGTATAATCAAGGCCACCGAAAACAGATCTTTCTTTCGGTGGTTTCGTTATAATGCTGTATGAGCCGCTTCCGGCCCATGAATCTTTGACCACGGCCCGGTGGTGGCTTATCCTATATCGTTGCCAGAAGCACGATTATGGCTAACTTTAACCTTAAATAAAATAAAAACTACTGAGGCTAGACGGCTGCAATTCGGTATGTTTGATGATTGGAGGGTGGATGATCAACATACCAATTTGCAGCCCTCTAGCCTCAGTAGTTTTTAAGATCTGAGGGCGGACAGAAAAAGTGCGGACGGACAGACAAAGCCGGCACAATAGTTTTCTTTTACAGAAAGCTAAAAATGAAGCAGGCAAAGCGGTAATGGAAGAAGTAGTCTAAATTTATTATCGAGCATGAGCAAGTTACGCGAAGGAAGCATTTGCTCTCGCTCGAACTTCGACGAGTAATAACATTAACCAAATGCTTTAACGAAGGCTGGTAATATATACACAGCCAATATCACCGAATGCAATCATGACTGCGGAAACTCATGCTGCTAGCTCTCCCATCAGTGGGTAAAATTCAGATACATCGGCCAATCGGAAACAAGACTGCAGAAGCTATGGTGACATCGGCTGCTGATATTTACCGTCAGCTATGACAAAGTTAAGTATACCTTGGTTTAACCAGACCACTGAGCTGATTAACAGCTCTCCTAGGGCTGGCCCGAAGGATTAGGTTTATTTGACGTGGCTAAGAACCAACTGGTTACCTAGCAACGGGACCTACGGCTTATTGTGGAATCCGAACCACATTGACGAGAAATGAATTTCTATCACCAGAAATAAATTCTCTAATTCTTCGTTGGTCGGTCGGTGAATCGAACTCTGGGCTAACAGCGTGCTAGCCGAGAGCTCTACCCACCCCTCCAATGAAGAACTAGCTATGACAAAACATACTACTGTATAGTTACACACTTCAGAGAAGAATCCCTTTTGTGCTGGACTTCCCCAAAACGGAAAACTGCAGTATCTGCAAATATTTTGAAATTGAGATATGCCACCTATTTGGCTCGTGAAATACAAAATACGCAAGTTACTGCAGTTTCAGAATGATTCTTCAGTGCTTTCCACGAGTATTTAGGGGGCCCCGTTTGCAGTATCTGCAAAATCAGTAGTAAGGCAAGGGGAACATACAGTGTCTACCATTTTTCTCAGTTTTGTTTTTTTTGCAGGTACTGCAGTCTTCCATTTTAGGGCCGTGGACAAAGTGACACATTGGCACTTATAGAGAAAGAATAAGCTTCGTGATGGATCTTCTTCCCGTATTATTTGCAGATGGTAAACTCGACTGTCAAACGTTTCAGTATATTTCCTCTACTAAGTCTAATTAAAAGGGAGCCAGTTTAGTGCATAATCCCCTTAAGGGGACAGTGCCGTCAGTGCACCTCGTGCGGTGCACTGTAGGCATCACTTTAGGTTCTTTGCAGCGTGCCTTCGGCCCCTAGCTGTAGCCCCTTTCGTTCCTTTTACTGTACCTCTTTTCATATTCTCTTTCTTCCATCTGACTTTCTAGCCTCTCCTAACAGTTGATTCACAGTGCAACTGCTTTGAATGACCACATAGGTCCCAGTGCTTGGCCTTTGGCTTAAATTCTATATATATATTCAATTCAATTTAGTGTATAATGAACAGTTTTCACTTTTAAAAAGGCAACTTTAATTTTTATCTTTTTAAAAGGATAACTTCAATTTTTTAAATCTTTTTATATAGTGTTAATCATGCCAGATGATTCAGCGAGTTTATTTGACAATCTGTTATTTTTGACTAGCAGGAGGTATTTCATGCTCTTCCTACATTAAAGCGGCGAATGGCATCTTAGTGAGGCTGCTCAGAAAAAAATAATCATTGCCATTACAGTCTTCATGAACTCAGGATGTTTTATGCATGAGTGCGCGAATGAATTTTAACAGCACTGCGAGTGTAGAGAAGTAGATACATTTTATACGAGAATGCACAACTATTCGGCCTAACGATCTCGTTTGAAAAGCGAAATATACATGAGCATTTAGTCTGACAAATTTTGTCGCCATTCCGGGCAAAAATATTCCTCCCCCAAAAATATTGCAGACTATTTTCTTAATGAGCTTGCTAACAAATTTGCGTCCCCGCAAAGGACAATTTGAAACGCTTGCTGCCTGCAGTGGCGCAAAGATGCTGAATTTTGGGGGAAAATGTCGATGCTCTTGATGCATATTTTCACGGCAGATAAAATAACGTGTTGCGAGGCCGAATGTGTTGCCGTAATGTCCTGGTACTTGTCTCCGACGGTAATACCCACTGTTGTGAATTGGGTTTCTCTCCCTGCACATGACCGCAACATCTTCCCCCTGAAAAAAAAAAGAAGTTCCATTAAATACAATTCAAATACGAGTCAAATACTCACAAACATATGCAACATTGTATTGGTTAAGGGAGCTCTCTTGATTTACATATTACAAGTACAGAAATGCCTTATTGATTCGAAGGTAGCAGATATGTAGATGATCTTCATAAGCACTTGTTAACAGGGAATTATATATTTCTAATACTGATAAATTTTGTTTGTGGGATGGGGGGGAGGGGTTATTTTTAAGCTCTAAATTCAGAGCCATTCCTAAATTAAGTTCCCTTTGTGAGTCAGGAATTTATTTGTGCCAAACACGTTTTCTTTATTTCTATGTATGTGTATATACATATATGTGTATATATATATATATATATATATATATATATATATATATATATATATATATATATATATATATATGTGGATTATATGTGTGTATATATATTATATATATATATATATATATATATATATATATATATATAAATATATATATAATGTGACTCAGGTCTCGCATCTATAATAATAAAATCCGAGTGGATCTTTCTTGTTTGTTCGCCCAGGGTGGGGGCGGGGTAGGTAGGGAATCGGGAGGGTAGGGGAGACATGACACATCCACCCTCCACCTGCAAACCTGTTTGTCCGACCCGGATAGGGCGGAGTAGGTAGGGGATCGGGAGGGTAGAGGAGACATGACGGGCAGCGCCGGGTTCCAGCGCAGCGTAGCGCACCCCATCAAGTTCTGTATAGAATAAACGAGGTGAAAAGTGAGTGAAATTAGTGTAGGATATATGATGACTTACCTAGTTACTGGTTCAGGGATATTTCTTATTGGCTCAAAAATAACTTGAACTGTGTTGCACTCCGCAAAGCAGAATCTTTACGAAAAATTATATTTACTATCGTTGTCCATTGTTCATAAAATGGGCTCTTTCATATAGAAATTGAAGAAAATGGAATAATTCAAGTTTCATCAGAAAGAAAAAGAGATTGGAAATATTTTTTAATATACTAATAATATTGATGGTAATGGCACGGAAAGACCTTGGCGCATAACTGTTATTAATAGTTATGCGCTAATAAGAAATATCCTTAACGATGTCATCTTCCCCAATTTCGACACACGTGGGAGTAAATTGCCTAGGTTTCCGCACAAAAGCAAGGGGGTAGGCGTGGTACCGGGCATCGGGGATTGGCAAAGGAAAGGCACCGGATCATGGTACCAATTATCTCTCTTGTGTCTTTATTATGTTTGCGTCGGAGGTCAGGCTTTGGAAGGCTTTCTATTGGTTTTTATAGCCTTTTCGGATTTGGAGCGGTCAGGTGTTTTAGTGTTCTGTAAAAAAAAGAAAACTATTGAGAGGGATATTTGTCTGTCCGCCCGCACGTCTTAAAAACTACTGAGGCTAGAGGGCTGCAAATTGGGATGTTGATCATCCACCCTCCAATCATCAAGCATACCAAATTGCAGCCCTCTGGCCTCAGTAGTTTTTATTTTGTTTAAGGTTAAAGTTAGCCATGATCGGGCGTCTGGCAACGATATAGGCCAGGCCACCACCGGGCCGTGGTTAAAGTTTCACGGGCAGCGGCTCATACAGCATTATACCGAGATCACCGAAAGATAGGCCTATTGCCGGCGGCCTTGGTTATGCGATGTACAGAAAACTCGATTGCATTTTTTACTTGTTTGTAGTTAAGCTTGATGTTTTCCCTGTATAAAAGGACAAGAAATTACTACTCTTGTAAGTCAAGTGAAGCAGTGAATTACCGGCTCTGGGGTTGAGTAGTGGGTATATTCACTTTCTCTGTCTTACTATGACGAAGCGCGTAATTCAAACCCGTCGTCTTGATATGCACAGATAACTGGTTTAGTACATTGGCTTCTCAGCAGATGACGTTGGTTCTGATGTTTCAAGTATTTCAATTTTCTGCTCTTGTGAACATTTGACCGACTTTTCCTAATGGTATCTAGCTCATTAATTTATCGACGATGAATTTTTGTATTGGTAGTAAACCCCAGCTATTGAAAAAGTTGAAGATAGGACTCTCATATCCACTTTTCCCCTGCGTATGTTTTGGTAGATTCTGACAAATTCCTAAATGAGATGCCCGTGCCTACCGATTAATGTTGGCGACGTTTCTCCAGCTTTAGTTTAGATTAATCATCATCATCGTCGTTGTTGTCATTATTGATATTGATCATTATTTTAGGAGCATTTCAACAATTTTGCGCTATTCATAAAGGCTCAGCTACGTTCTCCGAAATTTTATGCAGTCCTAAGAATATCTTTTATAGTCTCCTTGACTCATCTACTTTACCATGAGTAATGTTTTGCTTTACCATAAACTGTATTATTGTTTTGCATTTTTAACTTAGTTATTCTGTCGGGTCTTCGATTATGTCGTTACAGAAAAAGAGTGGTCAAATTAAGATTCCACTCCGAGCTCCTCAGTCATGATGGTATGTGCACCGCATGAGTGAGTCGTATAAGTAATAATAATATTAGTGTGTTGTTGTTACAAATTGCCATCTTGGCGACCTGGTAATATTAGTGTACTTGTGTTACAAACTGCCATCTTGGCGACCAGGTAATATTAGTGTACTGTTGTTACAAACTGCAATCTTGGCGACCTGGTAATATTAATGTACTGTTACAAACTGCCATCAGGTCTAGCAATTTGAAACTGCCAGATGGACTGCGGCGTAAAGTCACTACCACAAACATACAATGGATTATTCATCAGGAAGTTTTATTATTATTGTCGACTAATTTTAGCACTTCTGTAATTTATAGGATATATACTATTACTGAGGAAAATTGTTTTGGGCTTTTAATGTTTTATATACATATTTGATATTAAACGTCAAAATCAAACTTCTTAGAGGGAGTAAAGGATTATCTCATGTTATTGAATGCATATGCTGATTTAACGTAAAACTCTCTTTTACTAAATAAAAAAAAAACAAGAATATCGTGTACCCAGCTGTGGGAGAAAGAGCTTATTCAAAACTGAGAACGTTGTGGAAACTGTGTCCATAAAACATTGGTTACAACTTGCATCCAAACGTTGGTTTACATCGCATGAACAGCGTATGCAAAATCCAACATTCACCCTAGAAGTTAAATCTGGCAGAAAGTATCCGCAGAGTTTTACGCACAGCACGAGAGTTTACCTGGGTCCCGAGCTCTCCCAATGACGCGTTGCATTCCAGCAGAGATTGCAGTCCTCTCCAGCCCCCGTAAAGATTTAGATATTTGTTGCGAGACCGGGGGAACGCAGAGGACTGTGCTGTTTCCACTTTGAGAGCTCTTGAAGGTTTCTGACTGACGTTTGCCGTAAATGAAGCAGGTTTTGTTTGTAAGTGTTGGCAAAAATGGACAATGCTGTTAGGAAACTAAAAGCGAAAAATTTTCGCTGATTAGAGAAATATCCTTTGGGGGCGAATGTCTTAGTATATTAAGTACTTTTTTTGTTAAAAGATTGCTTTACGTTATTTATTTCCCGCTTCGTGTGAATTATATTGTAAGTTAATCTTCCTCAGACGCGCGCGCACATAGAAATCCATGCATCAACAGTGCAAAGAGTATGTGAGAGTGCATTATACTCAACTTTCTTGTATGGTAGTATTATGGGAGGAATAAAAAACAAGGGTTTTGAGCAGTTAACTTTGTAATCGCTGTCGTATTTTTACATTCGTGCATATGTACAGGGTGCGATTAAAAGAGCTATTATGGACAAGAAAAATCAGCTGCAGAGTTATGTAGCGCTGAATCTTAGTGTCATTTAGGAGTAGGATTATGGCAGAGCCACCTAGGGTACCAGCTGGTTCAACTCGAAGCCTTTGCAGGTTCTGTTTCATCGGCTTATCATACATATAGAGTCGTGAAAGAAAGAGTCAACAAAAGTTTATCATTCAACTTCGTTCTGTACTTCTGTATAGTATTCTTTTTACAATATTCTGCCCTAAAATGGAAGACTGCAGTATCTGCAGAAATACAAAACGAGAAAAATGGTAGATACTACAGGTTCCCCTTGCCTTACTACTGATTTTGCAGATGCTGCAAATGCGGCCCCCTAAATACTCTTGGAAAGCATTGGAGAATCATTCAGAAACTGCAGTAACTTGTGTATTTTGGGTTTCACGAGCCCAGTAGGTGGTATATCTCAGTGTCGAAATTGTTGCACATACTGCAGTTTTCCATTTTAGGGCAGTATTAATCTGATACCACGCAAGGCCCTATGGTACGGCATCTAGAAAATTACTCGGCGTTGCTTCGCGTCGTCTGCATCTAGCCACTCAGATCTTCTTTATATGTGGAACTGAAGAGAGAATGTGCTTCTTGGTGGTAGTTACTTGTTTGCCAGGCCAGAAGATCACAGGCGACGACCTCGGTTGAGAGATGATACCGGTATTATCTCTCGACTCTTTGCATTAGTCAAGGTTAGCCATATGAGGGATGGAGAAAGATGTTTCTCTTTTACCCACAAATACGTCTTCTAAGATGGTCTGGACTTTGTGAGAGAAGGACATTGCTTTGGGATATAGAGAGACCCCTTAGAAGGGTAGTGCCGTCATTGCACCTCACGTGGTGCACTGTAGGCATTACTTAAAGTTCTTTGCAGCGTGCCTTCGGCCCCTAGCTGCAGCCCCTTTCGTATCTTTTACTGTTCCTCCTTTCATATTCTCTTCCATCTTACTCTCCACCCTCTCCTAACAATTGATTCATAGTGCAACTGAGAGGTTTTCCTCCTGTTACGCCTTTCAAACCTTTTACTGTCAATTTCCGTTTCAGCGCTGAATGGCCTCATAGGTCTCAGTGCTTGGCCTTTGGCCTAAATTCTATATTCAATTCAATTCAGTTCAGTTCGATATAGAGTGGATCGTTAGTATGTTTCAAGAGAGTGACGTAGCACTTCCTGAATCTCACTGCATAGAATGAGAGGGAAAGATAGATTAGGCATGTCTCGTCTTTTCATCTATATTTCCTAAATTATTCATTTAATAATTTTCTGACATGTGTTTCGTGACAGCTCTCAGCAGTGCTTACGTTAATTCATTATAGCTCTAACTGAAAATGTAAAATGTGAAAACATGTGTAAATGACTTTGAGGAATCTAATAAAATCAAAAGTCACATAAGATTGACAATTTCAGAATCGATAGATGCATTACTGTATATATACATGCATGCATACACACGTAAAAGAATAGCTTTCTGCTAAAACCCTCGACGCCTTAGTCTTAAGGCTGTCTGTGTCATTGGTCCAGTACTCAGCAGAGGCTTTTTTTCTGCCAACCTTCAAGTGGACTGCTGATTGTTCTTGAGGAACTTGCGAAAGTTAAGGCTTTGACGGACAAGAACTGGCCACTTCACTCAACTAAAAGGGCTTTCGGAATTCAGTGTTCGTTTTACAGACAATTCCAAACGCCCTGTCCTCCTTAACATTTTTATTTGTGTTCGCTTGCGTTGAGAGAGAGAGAGAGAGAGAGAGAGAGAGAGAGAGAGAGAGAGCGAGAGAGAGAGAGAGAGAGAGAGAGAGAGAGAGAGAGAGAGGTAGGTTAAAAAGATTAATTATAGTTATATTTTGAATTCAGGGTTTGTTTTGCTTAACTTTTTTGTTCGCTTATGCGTTTGTATAGAGAGAGAGAGAGAGAGAGAGAGAGAGAGAGAGAGAGAGAGAGAGAGAGAGAGAGAGAGAGAGAGATTAATTATAGTTTTATTATGAATTCAGGGTTTGTTTTGCCAACATTTCCAAACGTTCCTAATTTTTTTGTTCGCTTATGCGTTTGTGGAGAGAGAGAGAGAGAGAGAGAAAGAGAGAGAGAGAGAGAGAGAGAGAGAGAGAGAGAGAGAGAGAGAGAGATTGATTAAAAAGGTTTTGGAAATACGAGTTCCCAGGAAAATGAAGCAAATTTTAAAGCTTGCTTACATTTCTGTTTTCACAACTTTAACTGAACAATAAAACAGATTCTTTTGGTCGTTGCAAAGTTGGCTGTTTTTTTTATTGCTATTCGGGGATATTGGTAAAAGGGGTTTAGTGAATTAAATAAGGATTCGAAAGAAGGAAACTTTTATAGGTATCCTCTTTTCAGAGATTGGAACGTTTCCATACTTTTTTTTCCTTTTATTGCTATGTAGATATTGTGTTTATTAATTTTGTATTCATATTTTATCTCGTAACTGTTATACATTCTTCTGAAGAATTTTTTGTCGTCGAGATTGGATGCAACCATTTTGTATCCTCTCTCTCTCTCTCTCTCTCTCTCTCTCTCTCTCTCTCTCTCTCTCTCTCTCTCTCTCTCTCTCTCTCTCTTTTTTTATTGAGAATCGTTCTCTTTCTCTCTCTCTCTCTTTCTTTTTATTGAGAATCGTTCTCTTTCTCTCTCTCTCTCTTTCTTTTTATTGAGAATCGTTCTCTCTCTCTCTCTCTCTTTCTTTTTATTGAGAATCGTTCTCTCTCTCTCTCTCTCTCTCTCTCTCTCTCTCTCTCTCTCTCTCTCTCTCTCTCTCTCTCTCTATTGAGAATAGTTCTCACTCTCTCTCTCTCTTTCTTTTTATTGAGAATCTCTCTCTCTCTCTCTCTCTCTCTCTCTCTCTCTTTCTTTTTATTGAGAATCGTTCTCTCTCTCTCTCTCTTTCTTTTTATTGAGAATCGTTCTCTCTCTCTCTCTCTCTCTCTCTCTCTCTCTCTCTCTCTCTCTCTCTCTCTCTCTCTCTCTCTCTTTTTATTGAGAATCGTTCTCTCTCTCTCTCTCTCTCTCTCTCTCTCTCTCTCTCTCTCTCTCTGTTATTCATGCATGGTTATGGGTTAGTTCATGTAATTTTATGTATAGTTCGTAATAAACCACTTTCTACCTATTTTCATTTGTTTTTAATTTATAAATTTTTTATTTGTTACCACTTTATAGCTTTTATGAAGGTGATTTATAGTACTGTTCGTGTGGGGGTTACTGTAAAAAAAATTTCGATTTTACCAGCATTTTATTCGGTATCAATGATCTTTGTTCTTGTAACACCGGACAATTAATCAATTACCTCAGTTCAATGCCACCTGTTAAGTGCATATCAGTCATCTCTTCAAATATTCTAGGATGTTGAATGATCTTAACTGTATTGTTCGTTCCTGTGAACAGTCAAATTCAAGGTTCTCTTTTCCCCAGCTCGGGATTCTAAGTTTCTTTCGATTTTGCCCCTTCTGTAAAAGATATATATATATATATATATATATATATATATATATATATATATATATATATATATATATATATATATATATATATATATATATTATGTGTGTGTATGTGTGTGTGTGTGTGTGTGTGTGTGTATGTAATATGAAAATTGGTGCCCGCCCCCCATTACATTTTTCTGGATCCGCTAGTGGAACAAGCCCACAGGGGCCATTGACTTGAAATTCAAACTTCCAAAGAATATGAAGTCCATTCGAAAGAAGTAACAGAAGATAATGGGAAATACAGAAAGAAGAGACCAGTTATTAGAAAAACAGATAAATTAACAGATTAATGAATAAATGAATAAAGATGTAAGTAAATGATTAAAACAAGGAGAATTGTATTAGGGTAGTAATGCATTGCGTCTTCGCTTGACTTTCGAAGTTCCAATTGCACTGCGTCCTATTGATTCAAGTCATTGTATCCTTTGAAACATCTAATGTGGTTGGAGGATTAAATTTACGTTGCAAGATTTTGTCATTATCGCTTAATCGTGATCTTGTTGTTGCTTGGAGTTCAGTGGGCGGAGTGTTGCAATTGGTGATGCAGTTGCCCTGCAATTGTAGATGTACGTTCTTCACGTTTACTGTAGATTGATACACCAGCTATGAGCTAGTTTCAGTTTTTGGAGCTTTCGTGGAAATTTTAAAATGTTATAAATATTCGATTCTTGGCTTCAGTTCTTCTGCTAATAAATATTCGATTCTTGGCTTCAGTTCTTCTCCTAATAAATATTCGATTCTTGGCTTCAGTTCTCCTCCTAATAAATTTTCGATTCTTGGCTTCAGTTCTTCTAATAAATATTCGATTCTTGGCTTCAGTTCTTCTAATAAATATTCGATTCTTGGCTTCAGTTCTTCTAATAAATATTCGATTCTTGGCTTCAGTTCCTCTCCTAATAAATATTCGATTCTTGGCTTCAGATCTTCTCCTAATAAACTTTCGATTCTTGGCTTCAGTTCTCCTCCTAATAAATTTTCGATTCTTGGCTTCAGTTCTTCTAATAAATATTCGATTCTTGGCTTCAGTTCTTCTAATAAATATTCGATTCTTGGCTTCAGTTCTTCTAATAAATATTCGATTCTTGGCTTCAGTTCCTCTCCTAATAAATATTCGATTCTTGGCTTCAGATCTTCTCCTAATAAACTTTCGATTCTTGGCTTCAGTTCTCCTCCTAATAAATTTTCGATTCTTGGCTTCAGTTCTTCTAATAAATATTCGATTCTTGGCTTCAGTTCTTCTAATAAATATTCGATTCTTGGCTTCAGTTCTTCTAATTAATATTCGATTCTTGGCTTCAGTTCTTCTCCTAATAAATTTTCGATTCTTGGCTTCAGTTCGTCTCCTAATAAATATTCGATTCTTGGCTTCAGTTCTTCTCCTAATAAATATTCGATTCTTGGCTTCAGTTTCTCTCCTAATAAATATTCGATTCTTGGCTTCAGTTTCTCTCTTAATAAATATTCGATTCTTGGCTTCAGTTCTTCTCCTAATAAATTTTCGATTCTTGGCTTCAGTTCGTCTCCTAATAAATATTCGATTCTTGGCTTCAGTTCTTCTCCTAATAAATATTCGATTCTTGGCTTCAGTTTCTCTCCTAATAAATATTCGATTCTTGGCTTCAGTTTCTCTCCTAATAAATATTCGATTCTTGGCTTCAGTTTCTCTCCTAATAAATTTTCGATTCTTGGCTTCAGTTCTTCTCCTAATAAATTTTCGATTCTTGGCTTCAGTTCTTCTCCTAATAAATTTTCGATTCTTGGCTTCAGTTCTTCTCCTAATAAATTTCCGATTCTTGGCTTCAGTTCTCCTAATAAATTTTCGATTCTTGGCTTCAGTTCTTCTAATAAATTTTCGATACTTGGCTTCAGTTCTTCTCCTAATAAATATTCGATTCTTGGCTTCAGTTCTCCTCCTAATAAATTTTCGATTCTTGGCTTCAGTTCTTCTCCTAATAAATATTCGATTCTTGGCTTCAGTTCTTCTCCTAATAAATATTCGATTCTTGGCTTCAGTTCTTCTCCTAATAAATATTCGATTCTTGGCTTCAGTTCGTCTCCTAATAAATTTTCGATTCTTGGCTTCAGTTCTTCTCCTAATAAATATTCGATTCTTGGCTTCAGTTCTTCTCCTAATAAATATTCGATTCTTGGCTTCAGTTCTTCTCCTAATAAATATTCGATTCTTGGCTTCAGTTCTTCTCCTAATAAATATTCGATTCTTGGCTTCAGTTCGTCTCCTAATAAATATTCGATTCTTGGCTTCAGTTCTTCTCCTAATAAATATTCGATTCTTGGCTTCAGTTCTTCTCCTAATAAATATTCGATTCTTGGCTTCAGTTCGTCTCCTAATAAATTTTCGATTCTTGGCTTCAGTTCTTCTCCTAATAAATATTCGATTCTTGGCTTCAGTTCTTCTCCTAATAAATATTCGATTCTTGGCTTCAGTTCTTCTCCTAATAAATATTCGATTCTTGGCTTCAGTTCTTCTCCTAATAAATATTCGATTCTTGGCTTCAGTTCGTCTCCTAATAAATATTCGATTCTTGGCTTCAGTTCTTCTCCTAATAAATATTCGATTCTTGGCTTCAGTTTCTCTCCTAATAAATATTCGATTCTTGGCTTCAGTTCTTCTCCTAATAAATATTCGATTCTTGGCTTCAGTTCTTCTCCTAATAAATTTTCGATTCTTGGCTTCACTTCTCCTAATAAATTTTCGATTCTTGGCTTCAGTTCTTCTCCTAATAAATTTTCGATTCTTGGCTTCAGTTCTTCTCCTAATAAATATTCGATTCTTGGCTTCAGTTCTTCTCCTAATAAATTTTCGATGCTTGGCTTCAGTTCTTCTCCTAATAAATTTTCGATTCTTGGCTTCAGTTCTTCTAATAAATATTCGATTCTTGGCTTCAGTTCTTCTAATAAATTTTCGATTCTTGGCTTCAGTTCTTCTCCTAATAAATATTCGATTCTTGGCTTCAGTTCTTCTCCTAATAAATATTCGATTCTTGGCTTCAGTTCTTCTCCTAATAAATATTCGATTCTTAGCTTCAGTTCTTCTCCTAATAAATATTCGATTCTTGGCTTCAGTTCTTCTCCTAATAAATTTTCGATTCTTGGCTTCAGTTCTTCTCCTAATAAATTTTCGATTCTTGGCTTCAGTTCTCCTAATAAATTTTCGATTCTTGGCTTCAGTTCTTCTAATAAATATTCGATTCTTGGCTTCAGTTCTTCTAATAAATATTCGATTCTTGGCTTCAGTTCTTCTCCTAATAAATATTCGATTCTTGGCTTCAGTTCTTCTCCTAATAAATATTCGATTCTTGGCTTCAGTTCGTCTCCTAATAAATATTCGATTCTTGGCTTCAGTTCTTCTCCTAATAAATATTCGATTCTTGGCTTAAGTTCTTCTCCTAATAAATTTTCGATTCTTGGCTTCAGTTCTTCTCCTAATAAATTTTCGATTCTTGGCTTCAGTTCTCCTAATAAATTTTCGATTCTTGGCTTCAGTTCTTCTAATAAATATTCGATTCTTGGCTTCAGTTCTTCTCCTAATAAATATTCGATTCTTGGCTTCAGTTCTTCTCCTAATAAATATTCGATTCTTGGCTTCAGTTCTTCTTCTATTCAGCGACGTCTTTTGTGTTTCCTCCAATTGCGCTGTTCAGTGTCTGCTTTTTCCCCTTGAACTGCGAAGCTTTATAATTCTCTCCCTGCTTCAGTTCAAGTTATGAAATGCTGCCTTTCTTCTTTCAAAGGGCATACATGTAGCTTCTCGCTGTTAAACCCCCAGCCTCTTGTCTTGTTATTTCTCTTGATTTCCTCTGGGTTGGGCTGAAAAGGAGCATTAGGTTGGCCGTGTCAGTAACCTTTGTTCTAACAAAATTTATCTTTCTCTTCCACAGACCAGCCCAATGTTTTCGGTGTAGTGTTATCATTGGATTACGTGAACCGCAGTATATATTTTAATGTAATACCTTCCAGTGACGAATTCCCTTTATAAATACTGTTTAAATTCAAGTGTTGTGTTAATTACTTATGAACTCTCAGTGTATTCGTCGGTTTTAAGCCTCACAAAAAGTGCAGGGTTTTCAGTGTGTTCCAATTTAATATCGTGTGCGAATTACAATAAATACTTGCTTCTCTCGCTCTCGACGCCAAGGTCATTCTGTGCTGTGGACTTGTCGATGAAAGGTGCCGTCTCCTACGTCTGTGGCTGTGACCTAGTTTTAGATTATTACTTTGTTTTCTTGGAATATTCACGGTTGTTTTTTTTTCCTACGTTCGTGTATGTAACAACACCGGCCCTGGTTTCATTCTGCTTTGAATGTAGACTTCCCCCCCCCCCTCCCCCCACATCAAAAATGAAGAAGAATAGAGGAAGAGAAATATATTCCCGTTTCAGAATCCTTTGACTACGCTTTCTTTCATTCGCTGCGTTCCCTCCAATCGTTTTGCATCAATTTTTATAATTTCGTCCTTACTGTGCTGGAGTCTGCCTAACCTCCGCCTATCTAACCTAGATCTGCTGCACGGACTTGAATCTGTTTTCGGTGCTTTCACCTGCCGACTTTCTTTTGCCATTGATTTTCTCTGCTTTTACTTTATGTTTTTCAACAAGCCATCTGTTTCCGCTGCTTTTACCTGTATTTTTTTTTTTTCACTAGCCGTCTGTTTCCGTAGCATTTCCTTTGCGGATGTAGTTCCACGTCGTTCCATTTGCTGGTAGCTGCGGAAGTGCATTTAGGGGATAGCTGCAGTTGCCTCTGTACATACATCTGTCAATTTCTCGTATTAGGGGTTGGGTGTTATTCACAGTCCTTAGATTGTCCACTCTGAATTTAATTCCCTTAAGCATCTCTGCTGAAGGGGTTAATTGGAACCTCCATTCTGGCTTTACAGTGAGCCTTCGTTGCCAAATTTTTAATGGTATTCTATTTACGGTTGCCGAGGTAACTCGGGAAGTTAAAGTGTTTCTTTGTAGGTGATAATTGGATCGCATAGCCTGGGTTCCAGTGGACATCAGAAAGGTGGGAAGACTCCGACCTACTTAGATGAGAAGTATAAACCAGGAAGCTGGAGATGACTAGCAGTTTGTTTAAGGGAAAGCACAGGAAAGGCGTGAATTGCTGAATTTCAAAAGTCCCTTTTGCGTCGCACGGTGTTGAATGAATTTATGATGATGATGATGACGACTTTGTGTGCATTACTTACTGAGGTTTGGTTCTTCCATAGTGATGGTAATTGTAAGTCAAAATTAAGTGAGGTAAAATGATCCAACATCTTGTCCCTTCTTTTGGTGTTCATGATCTTTCCTAGATGAAAGCTCCTCCTGAGAGATTTATTGGTAGATGTACGAATAGGTGGTGTTGACATTTGTTGACGTGAACACAAATTCAAAATCTGTCATGTAAACTTAAAGTTTTTTTTTTAATTCTTGATTCCATTAGGCTCGTTAAAAAAAAGCAAATTCGAGAAATGCATTGAAAATACTTAATTCTTTATTTTAGGTTTTTGAATCTGAATAGTACGCAGGAGTATGACTTTTTATTAGAACAAAAATCAAAGTTTTGACATTACTTTTACTTGGTCCAAGTGTGCTGTCATATTTTAAATGCTTTTACCGTATTTAATCATATTAATAAATTTCTGTGTACGTACTCATATATTCTGAGTTTAGCGGTTGTCGATAGCATATAGACTTCGTTAATCTTGACTCTTTTGTAGACTATGTAAAGTTAACTATCCATTCAGAAAGGATTTGTGTTTTATTACATTGTAAATTGATCTCTTAGATAAATTGAGTTCTTTTAAGAACCTCATTATTTTGGAAAATTTCTTTTATATTTTTATTTATCCATTTAGTGTTTTAAGCAAACATTATTTACGATCACATCCTGCCTAAATTTTATGCCTTGTTACGCAGGCTATAGCAATCTAGAGTAAACATTGTTAGTTATATAAACCACTCTGTGGTGCGTGACCATTAAGGAAATAAGTGGGTTAATTAACGCTAGCCTTCGCTTGGCTGTGTCTCGCCTAGTTTGCCCCCGTAGGGGGATAGTGCCGTCAGTGCACCTCATGTGGTGCACTGTAGGCATTACTTATAAGGTTCTTTGGAGTGTGTCTTCGGCCCCTAGCTGCAACCCCTTTCATTCCTTTTAGTGTACCTCCTTTCATATTCCTCCACATTACTTTCCACCCTCTCCTAACAGTTGATTCATAGTACAACTGCGAGGTTTTCCTCCTGTTACACCTTTCAAACCTTTGTCTTGTCAGTTTCCGTTTCAGCGCTGAATGACCTCACAGGTCCCAGTGCTTGGCCTTTGGCGTGAATTCTATATTCAATGCAATTAAATTCAACTCGTCCAGTTTGTGATGTTTCAAAGCATTTCTCAAAGCTTTTAGTTTTCCTTTCCATTGTCCACGTTGTTTTATTTGACTGTGAATATAGACATGCTATGACCGGCACACCCGCCCCCCCCTCCCACACCCCCTTCCAAAAAAAAAAAATGCAAGAGGGGGAAAAGTATCTTTTCGCTTTCAAAGTCTTCATTCAGCCGTATCTCTGTCGCTGGCTTCATTCCATCCTTTCCACATTCTTTTTTTGCACTCCTTCTTTCTCTTTCTTTCTTTCTTTTCTATTGGAAGGACTTTTTGTTGTACAGTAAGTCACATTCGCCATGCCGGGCAAAACCTTACATGGACGCGTAGTTTTTCCATCAGCCATTTTTTTTTTTTTTTTTGTCCCTGTTCCACCGTGTTCTTTATCATTCCAGTATCAGCGTTCACGGGAGCATGCTATCCACGGAGAATGATTTTATATAGTTTGGTGTGTATATGATATATTACAATATCTTCTTCTTCGTTTAACGTGCTTTTTCCCATTTTTCATATGGGGTAAGCACGATGCCTTCTTTTGAAGGACTTTGATTTGGCGTTGGGGTAGGCCGTAGCCTTGATCGGCTGCCCTGCCTGACATCGCTTAGACCCCGGTAGCACATGTGTATATGTATCGTGCCAAATCCCCAGCTTCCTTTCTCCCAGCAGCGAGGAGACGTGAGCGGTTAGGCCGACAGTTCGAGACATGTAAGGTGTCTCTTATGTTGTTAGAAGATGTTGGAGTGGCTTTGTTTGTGTGTATTAGTGTGTAACACCCATTTGCTTTCAGCAAACCTATCCGTTGATTACATACATAATCCCGGGGTGTCTACACGGATAGCAAAGTGTCCGCCTCTCTGACCGGTCGGCTGCGGATTTGAACCCGCGCCACAGGCTTCTTATGAAGCCTGAGGCTGCTGCTCTACCGACCGAGCCATCGAGGCTCTATGATATATTACAATATATATGTGTATATATGTACATACATATAATATAATATATATATGTGTATATATATATATATATATATATATATATATATATATATATATATATATATATATATATATAAAGTTGCAGGCCTCATGCACTTAACAATGGCTTCGACCAACGACAATTTAATAAATACCAGGTACATAGTTTATTGTTTTAAAGGCTAACGGAGGGCACAGTGGAGATTTCAGGTAACGGGCCTATATCGCATATACGCACGTAGATTAGATAGATGGATATTCAACCCTTTTCTTGTCCAGGCCTGAAGAAACCAGTAGAAAGGAAGAGTAAGGAAAAAGGGTGAGCTGGATTGCGTAATAGTTAATTGGTTTTAGGGAATAAAGTCTCTCTCTCTCTCTCTCTCTCTCTCTCTCTCTCTCTCTCTCTCTCTCTCTCTCTCTCTCTCTCTTCTGGCCTCGTAACTGGGTGGATCTCTCTCTCTCTCTCTCTCTCTCTCTCTCTCTCTCTCTCTCTCTCTCTCTCTCTCTTCTGGCCTCGTAACTGGGTGGTCGCGCGTTCAACTCACAGCTAGACGACCCTTGTTCGAATCTCGAACCGTTGAGTGGGAACGATTGGGTGCATCCCCTGAAATCCAATATGCCTCCGCTGAATTATGCACTTAGCTCTCAGTCGACTGTTGTGGGTCGCACCTAGGGTGGAGAGTGGTAAAGAGAGAAATGGAAACGATAGGAAAAACGCAAACGTGAGTTTTCATCGATCCGTCAAAATGTTTAACATTGAAACGGAAGGGCCTCGACGAGGTAACTCACTCCACTAGGGTGAAATCATTCTTACAATGTATTCTCTCTCCCTCTCTGTCTCTCTCTCTCTCGCTCTCTCTCTCTCTCTCTCTCTCTCTCTCTCTCTCTCTCTCTCTCTCTCTCCTTTGGCCATTGAGTCCGAGTTTATCATTGAATGGCCAAAGTGGGGAGAAGAGAGAGAGAGAGAGAGAAAGTCAGGACTACTACAGTCCTAACTTTCCCTCCTCCCTCCCTCCTCCTCCTTCGTGGCAGAGACGAAGAGACCCCATCTTGCGGTTCTTACGGTCTATTTTCCTTTCCGTTCTTATCTTCAAAAGTCTTAATCACTCCTGAGGTCCAGACAAAGAATATGTCCTGCCCAAGTGACGATGATTTAGCCTCCTGTTTACTTCCTCCGGGACGTGACTGGACCGGGTAATTCGGGCTGAGAGAATATGTTGACAGTTATCTCTCTTCTCTCTCTCTCTCTCTCTCTCTCTCTCTCTCTCTCTCTCTCTCTCTCTCTCTCTCTCTCTCTCTCTCTCTAATCAGCTCAGTGGTCTGGTAAAACTAAGGTATACTTAACTGTTTTTCTCTCTCTCTCTCAAAACTGTGTTAGTGCCTCATTAGAGGGGTGGGTATAGTTCTCCGCTAGCACGCTGCTGGCCCAGCGTTCGAATCCCCGACCGGCCAATGAAGAATTAGAGGAATTTATTTCTGGTGATAGAAATTCATTTCTCGTCATAATGTGGTTCGGCTTCCTCAATAAGCTGTAGATCCCGTTGCTAGGTAACCGACTGGTTCTTAGCCACGTAAAATAAATCTAATCCTTCGGGCCAGCCCTAGGAGAGCTGTTAATCAGCTCAGTGGTCTGGTTAAACTAAGGTATACTTACCTGTGTTGTTGTTTGAAACAAATAATACAGCCTTGTCAGTAAGACAGGTTTACAATCATATTTGTTATTAGCGGGCCAGAATGCTGCTTATTATACGCAGGTTAAAGGAAAAGACCATTTGGACCCCCAAAAAATTTGATCGGCTACAGCCCTGGCGTTGTCTCTTTAGCTCTCGGGAGTCTCAAGTGTTTTTCCCAGAACCTTTCAGACCTGTTGGTCGATTGTTTTGCTGAAGTTGCTGTTTTTGTCTTCTCTTAATCGTAAGGCTATTTTTCGATTCCTTTCTTGCGTGCCTTTTTGTAATGTGTTGTTTGCTTTCTCTTCGAATTCTCGAACCGTAAGTGACCTAATTAATATAAAGACCATGACCTAGTATAGACTAACTTGAATAAACATACAGCCATTTATGTCAGTCAGTAAACTTTTGTGGGCATGTGAGTGAATGAGTAAATAAGTTCGTTTTAAAGCCTGAATGCATATGTGTGTGTGTGTGATTACAAATATAATGATACAACTGAATAAAACATGTGAGTGAATGAGTAAATAAATTCGTTTCAGAGAGCTGAATGTATGTCTGTGATTATTCATCTATAACAATACAACTGAATAAAACATGTGAGTGAATGAGTAAATAAATTCGTTTCAGAGAGCTGAATGTATGTCTGTGATTATTCATCTATAACAATACAACTGAATAAAACATGTGAGTGAATGAGTAAATAAATTCGTTTCAGAGAGCTGAATGTATGTCTGGGATTACATCCGTAACAATACAACTGAATAAGTAGCCTTCATTCAACCGAATTCTTTCTACTGTAACGTGAGTGTACAAATGGGTAAATAGATTCCTTCCAGCCGAGTTGCTGATTCGACTTAATTAGCATGTGGGCCGAACCATCCTCTTGTGAAGCTGTCGAGCTTTGTTGCAGCCGAGCCGAGGGTTTCCTCAAGTCTTTTGTTGCTTCCAGAACGAGGGGAAGGAAAATGGTTCCTGCATTACCCTGCCCTCCTAATTCTCATCCCCTGTCCCTGCCCATCTCTCTCTCTCTCTCTCTCTCTCTCTCTCTTTCTCTTCTTCGTTGCTTCTTAAGGACGATGGGAGAGAACGGAAGTGCGGCGCAATTTATTTCCCCTAGACTTTTTAATGTTTGGAAAGGAAAGGGTGGAGAGAGAGAGAGAGAGAGAGAGAGAGAGAGAGAGAGAGAGAGAGAGAGAGAGAGAGAGAGAGGATTTCCTCTCTTTTGTGTTTGTGTGTTAATGGTGCGTCTTGTTTTCGTTGGTTATTGTCCGATATTATCATCCCTCGCTTCCTCCGTCACTCAGATATCCCCTTCATTCATTCATCCGCTTGCATCTGAAAACGCGAGGATTGTCTTGCCACTAATTGAAAATTTTACGTTTTAGACTGCTCTCTCTCTCTCTCTCTCTCTCTCTCTCTCTCTCTCTCTCTCTCTCTGTGAGCTAGATCCGATCAGCAGAAAGTACTATACCTCACCGACCGTCATCGTCAGTTGAACTTTCGTTATCAGGCAATCCTTAAGATATCGCCTCATACTTTATTGGGCCATTTCACTAACTGCACATTCTTTTACCTTTGTTCAGTCACCAGTCACTAGATAAGTCTTTTCATCTCTCTCTCTCTCTCTCTCTCTCTCTCTCTCTCTCTCTCTCTCTCTCTCTCTCTCTCAAGTGGGTTGAAGAGAAGTTGCATTATTAACAGTGGATGATGAGCACATTCTTTTACCATTGTTCAGTCACTAGATAAGTCTTTTCATATTCTCTCTCTCTCTCTCTCAAGTGTGCTGAAGAGAAGTTACATTATTAACAGCGGATGATGAGAAATAGTGATACTGATATTGTTCGACTGAGATACACACACACACACAGAGAGAGAGAGAGAGAGAGAGAGAGAGAGAGAGAGAGAGAGAGAGAGAGAGAGAGAGCGAAAATGGCAAAAGAAGGAAGTGTCTCTCTATGTACCCTTTAATCGAAGGGAAATTATAGTTACATAGTTCAAAGGCTAAGACCTCATCAAGGTTTGAGACCACGGTTGCGTGGTTATTATTCCTTATCACACCCAAAATGACGTAAATACTAATAAATAAAGATGCTACGATCTTCTGGCCACTGGATGAAAAATGAGGCAGAAGTTTTTATTATTTATATCCTCAAACTTTTCATTTTAAAAAAGAATAATTAATGCATGCTTTCCCTTAATATAAACAACGATCGTTTTCATTTTTGGGAGTTTGAGGACTGGACATCCTTTACTAGATTTAAGGTCGGGGAAGGGGGGGGGGGGGTTAGTGCCGTCATTGAACCTCATGCGGTGCACTGTAGGCATTACTTTAAGGTTCTTTGCAGCTTGCCTTCGGCCCTTAGCTGCAACCCCTTTCGTTCCTTTTACTGTACCCCCTTTCATGTTCTCTTTCTTCCATCTTACTCTCCACCCTCTCCTGACAATTGATTCATAGTGGAACTGCTTTGAGGTTTTCTTCCTGTTACACCTTTCAAACCTTTTACTGTCAATTTCCGTTTCAGCGCTGAATGACCTCACTGGTACCAGCGCTTGGCCTTTGACCTAAATTCTATATTCAATTCAAATCATTAGATTTACGTAGGTCTGTGGGGTAGCAGCAAGTACAAAAAGTTACCTTCTTTTATGGATCAGCTTAGTAATAGTTACAAGATGCATGAGAGAGAGAGAGAGAGAGAGAGAGAGAGAGAGAGAGAGAGAGAGAGAGAGAGAGAGAGAGAGAGGCGATTTCGTAAGTAAAGATTCAAGAGGCAGCAAGGTATTGTCAGTTGCTTTCTCGAGGAAAAGAATCTGTGTGTATAATGCAATGTTCTGGTACCATTTTTCCTTCTGTTATTGACGTGATCTTCCCCCGTAGTCGTCTAATGACCAAGTCTCCCAGGGGATGCTGTGCAGTTACCACCTCAAAAGTTCAAACTTAGACGCAATGCATGAATACTCTTAAACAGTTAAACTTGTACTGTAATTTATTTATATTTTTCATCTATTGATTTAATATTTTATTAATTTATCTTTTTTTTGTAACTGATCTATTCTTTCTGTATTCCCTAGTCATCTGTAACTTCTTTCAAATGAATACTGTCTTCTTTGGAAGCTTGAGTTTCAAGTCAGTGGCCCCTGTAGGCGCCTTCCATATGAATAGGTGTTTATCTTTTAAATAATAATAATAATAATAATAATAATAATAATAATAATAATAATAATAATAATAAAATCCGAGTGGATCTTTCTTGTTTGTCCTTCCCAGGATGAGAGTAGGGGAGACATGACACAGCCACTCACCCCCTTCAAACCGGTTTGTCCGCCCCGGGTTGGAGGGGGGTAGGTAAGGGGAACAGGAGGGTAGGTGACATCCACCCTCCTCCTGCAAACATGTTTGTCCGCCTCGGGTGGGGCGGAGTAGGTAAGGGGACGGGAGGGTAGGGGAGACATCCACCCTCCTCCTGCAAACCTATTTGTCCGCCCCGGGTTGGAGGGGGGTAGGTAAGGGATCGGAAGGGTAGGGGAGACATCTGCCTTGGTGGGGGCGTGGTAAGTAGGGGAACGGAAGTGGTGGGGAGACATCTACCCTCCTCCAGCAAACCTGCTTGTCCGGCCCGGGTGGGGGCGGGGTAGGTGAGGGCTCAGGAGGGTAGGGGAGACAGGAGCTCCGGGTTCCAGCGCGCGCCGTGAGACCGTATGATTTACAGGAACGCGCCTGAGACGTTCCTGTAGCCTAGACATTGAAATCTGGGCCCTTTAGGCGTCGCAGTAATTGAAAGTCATTTCTCAGCAGCAGTTACAGCTAATTTTTGTGCTTCAGGACTTTCGTTTTCGATGAGCATTATATATTCGACTAACATAGAAGTACCTCAGGACAGGTGTGTCCTCCGGAACTGAATATGTGAACTGTTGGTATTGTCATACAGCGAGTCTTATCCACGACATTTATGCTGGTCGAGAATACGTTTTCCCATTTCTGCTCGATGCTGAAATTCAGGTCCACACAATATCGGACGTTTCATTTTCATGTTAGTGGTCACAGTTTGACAAATACGCTCCCTAAAGTAAGGTTATGAACATTGTCGATGGCGAATGAGGACTTTTAGTTTTCTGTAAAAGAAAACTACTGTGCCGGCTTTGTCTGTCCGTCCGCACTTTTCCTGTCCGCACTTTTTTCTGTCCGCACTTTACTGTCCGCCCTCAGATATAAAAACTACTGAGGCTAGAGGGCTGCAATTTGGTATGTTGATCATCCACCCTCCAGTCTTCAAACACAACAAATTGCAGCCCTCTAGCCTCAGTAGTTTTTATTTTATTTAAGGTTAAAGTTAGCCATAATCGTGCTTCTGGCGACGATATTGCATAGGCCACCACCGGGCCTTGGTTAAAGTTTCATGGGCCGCGGCTCATGTAGCATTATACCGAGACCACCGAAAGATAGATCTATCTTCGGTGGCCTTGATTATACGCTGTAGCGGCTGTACAGAAAACCCGATTGCGCCGAGGAGACTAAGGCGGATTTTTTACTTGTTTTAGTTATGTTTGCATACACATTTACATTTCAGGAAACTATCCTCAGCCGTAAGAAGTTATTTTTAATTTTTCGTGACGCTTTGCATTTATGAAATTTCATTGCTGAAAGTAAGCACGAGGAAGAAAATTGTTTTAGAGTTTTCAAAGACGATTTTGCCTGTAAGTTTGTGTTGATATATCACCTGTTCTTAAATCTTTGTGGAATCACAAGACTGGTGGTGATGCATGGCCACTAGCGAATCCAGGGGGGTGGGGGGCACCGGGGCACGTGGCCCCCCCTTGAAAAATAATGACAAAATGACACATTTGAAGATTTAGATAACATAATAACATAAATGAGAAATATAAAAATGGAAAAAAAAATCTATTATAGAAATAATAAAATTTTGATAGTTAATACGATAATAATAATAATAATAATAATAATAATAATAATAATAATAATAATAATAATAATAATAATAATAATAATGGATTCGGTATAGATATATACGTACATACATATATATATGTGTGTGTATGTATAATGTGAAAATTGGTGCCCCCACCACCCATGAAATTTTTCTGGATCTGCTAGTGGGCACGGCTGGTCTCCTACTATGATAAACAAGCTCTGAAGAATCTATGAAAATGTTGTGTTGTAAATTCCATGGGAATAGTTTACCTCAAGTCGATCGGAAAAGAGAGAGAGAGAGAGAGAGAGAGAGAGAGAGAGAGAGAGAGAGAGAGAGAGAGAGAGTCTAAAACTTTACCCAACAAACTTTGTTACATCAGGTATGAAGGCTTGGAAAAGAATGCGTGGTTAAATGAGTCATTCATTGTTACCGTGAACTAGTGCAGTTTCAGATTTTTTAGTTTTCTGTAAAAGAAAACTATTGTGCCGGCTTTGTCTGTCCGTTCGCACTTCTTTCTGTCCGCACTTATTCTGTCCGCTCTCAGATCTTAAAAACTACTGAGGCTAGAGGGCTGAAAATTGGTATGTTGACCATCCACCCTCCAATCATCAAGCAGACCAAATTGCAGCCCTCTGTTCTCAGTAGTTTTTATTTTATTTAAGGTTAAAGTTAGCCATAATCGTGCTTCTGGCAACAATATAGAATAGGCCACCACTGGGCCGTGGTTAAAGTTTCATGGGCCGAGACCTCCGAAAGATAGATCTATTTTCGGTGGCTTTGATTATACGCCGTACCGGATGTACAGAAAACTCGATTGCGCCGAATAAACTTCGGCGCATTTTTTACTTGCTTCTCTTGATATTGATATATATTGAGAGTCTGTAAGCATATAAATCCAACTTTTTAGGGTGCCAAAAGTGTTAAGGAATTTAATTTAAAATTTCTCCCTTGGAATGAAGTTTTTATTCAGAAGTGACTTTGGGCCAGTTTTTCAGGAGTTTGTTACATTTGCCAAAACACTTTCATATTCTCTTTCTTCCATCTTACTTTCCACCCTCTCCTAACAATTGATTCATAGTGCGACTGAGAGGTTTTCCTCCTGTTACACCTTTCAAACCTTCTGTCAATTTCCGTTTCAGCGCTGAATGACCTCATAGGTCCCAGTGCTTGGCCTTTGGCCTAAAGTCTAGTTCATTTTAATATGACATTAGTTCATCAGTAGTTCATCAATTCATGCTTCGCGAATTTGGGCTATATAATGCGTATCCTTACATCTAAACTGCTTTATCTTAGGAGAGAGATTGAGTACAGAACGCGTTACCATTATGTGTATTGGTTATCATTTTGGGATTAGGGTGCGAGGCCCATGGTTTTGCCTGCTTTTCACATACCTCAAGTATCTACTGGCCATACTCGGCGTTGCCTAACTTTCCTGACTGGAAAACCATTGGTTTGACAAACTTGACACTGGGGCTGTCATTGTATGCATAGCTAGGTAACATAAAGGCCTCTCTATACGTACATACATACATATATACATACATCTGTGTGTACATATATATATATACATATGTATATATATACACATACATACATACATACATACATACATATGCGTACATACACACACACACACACACACACATATATATATATATATATATATATATATATAGTGTGTGTGTGTGTGTGTACTGGCATAGAATCAAGTTGACCCTTTCAGAGGGGGCACGCTCCCCTTGAAACCGGGTAGGTAGACGGCTCCTGTGGCCGCAAAAAAAGGTTAAAAAGGGGTTAGGAATAGCAGCCATAAAGCAGACGATTTTTTAAGGAATGGACAAATAAAAATTTTTGCCGCCATTTCCCCTAAATGAAGATGATGTTCATGTTTAAAACAATTAATATGCCTGGATATACACTGTGTATTTTGTACGCCTGCGTACAGTTACAAGGGTCCTTTGAGGAGAGGAGATTCTCTCTCTCTCTCTCTCTCAGTTGATTGTCGTGTCTGGGTTCGAAATTTGTAATCCCTTGGCGCAGTTGACGTTGTGTTTTGCCCATAGTACAATGAAGGGGAAATTTATGATATTTTCAAAGAAACTTAAACATATCAGGTGCTCTACTATTTCAGGCTAGCAGAGCTCTTATTATTATAATTGCCACTCACCAGAAGGTATCCAAGAAGAACAAAATCAGAGAGAGAGAGAGAGAGAGAGAGAGAGAGAGAGAGAGAGAGAGAGAGAGAGAGAGAGAGAGACTGGAATATAACCAAGATTCTTCTGGAAACCTCAGCCCCGGTTTGAAATGCAGGGGAGCAAAGATGGAATGCGAAAGTGCCCAGGGTAAAAGAAAGAAAAATGAATAAAAGGGATAAAAATCTTGAAATAACAAGAATTTAAACTAGAAACAATATAGGAATTTCTCTCAGGGAAATCGTAGTGTTATTGGTTCAACTTGTTAGCGTGTTGTGTGTGCCTAGAGAGTGTCCCTATCTTTAGTAGACTGTGGTCCTTAGTAATAGAGTAACCAAAATTATAATTATTTATCCCAGCCTTTTAAAATACCACTTAGATTCATGAGTTGCTATTTTAGCACTGTGTAAAAATGTGTTTTTCATTTACAAACCCACTGTCAAGCTCCGTATGGGGGTTAGTGCCGTCAGTGCACCTCATGCGGTGCAATGTAGGCATTACTTAAGGTTCTTTGCAGCGTCCCTTCGGTTCATAGCTGCGACCCCTTTCATTCCTTTTTACTGTACCTCCTCCGTGTTCTCTTTCTTCCCACCTTCCTTTCCACTCTCTCCTAACAATTGATTCATAATGCAACTGCGAGGTTTTCCTCCTGTTACACCTTTCAAGCCTTGTGACTGTCAATTTCCATTTCAGCGCTAAATGGCCTCATAGGTCCCAGTGGTTGGTCTTTGGCCTAACTCATATATTCTATGCTCCCAGTGTCAATAAATATTAGTGTTTCACATAGTGTATTGAAAACTACTAGTGACCTTTTTGGTCTTCTGTATAGGTATTTCAAGCTTGTGATGTGGAAGTGATCCCAACAGATGTTCATCCGTGATGAAGCAGTTGAAGGAGCCAGTGGTTGCTGTCCATTTTTAGTTTTATGTACAAGAAAACTATTGTGCCGGCTTTGTCTGTCCGTCCGCCCTCAGATGTTAAAAACTACTGAGGCTAGGGGGCTGCAAATTGGTATGTTGAGCATCCACCCTCCAAGCATCAGACGTGCCAAATTGCAGCCCCCTAGCCTCAGTAGTTTTTATTTTATTTAAGGTTAAAGTTAGCCATAATCGTGCATCCGGCAACGATATAGGACAGGCCACCACCGGGCCGTGATTAAAGATTCATGGGCCGCGGCTCACACAATATTATACCGAGACCACCGAAAGATAGACCTACCTTCGGTGGCCTTGATTACACGCTGTACAGAAAAATCGATTGCGCTGAAGAAACTTCGGCGCATTTTTACCTTTTGTCAAGCCATGTATTATAGGGCGGTCGCCTCGTATTGAGTCACGCTTGCAGTATGTATGATACTGCATCTTTGTCCGTAATTAGGTAACCTTAAATCCCAGATTTACGAAGGAAAATATCGAGAGGGGAAACAGAGACGGCAGGAATTTATAGTGATGGCGGAATAATTCAGCTCACTTTCCATATCCTCCCAAAACACATGAGACATCCCGATTCTTTTTGCAATTCTCCGCGAGACGGTAAGGAACCTCCTCGTTTCTTCCTTTTTTTTCTTTTTTTTCTTTTTGTAAATATCTGTGGCAGTATTTCAGCGGCCTCAAGGATATTGTTTCCTTTCCGGTCGGGTGGATGACGTATATTTCCTGTGGTTGTTGGGTTGGATCTATTGTAGTTCAGATTATAGGATTAGATTGTTATTTATCTCTCTCTCTCTCTCTCTCTCTCTCTCTCCTGGATATTTCGTCAGTTTGTCTTTTTTTTTTTTCCACGGAACTAAATACAGATATGTTGCACTTTCATAATCATTGTCGCTTATCTTTGCCTTTATATTCATTATTTTTGGATATCCGAGCCACCACTCTCTCTCTCTCTCTCTCTCTCTCTCTCCCTCTCTCTCTCGTTTTTCACTATTTTCATATTCTTCGCCTTGCGTTGAGTTTGGATATTCCGCCACTCTTTTTTTTTTTTCTTTTCCACGGAACTAAATACGGTTATGTTGCACTTTCATAATCATTGTCGCTTATCTTTGCGTTTATATTCATTATTTTTGGATACCCAAGCAACTACTTCCCTTCCTCTCTCTCTCTCTCTCTCTCTCTCTCTCTCTCTCTCTCTCTCTCTCTCTCTCTCTCTCTCATGCGGGATCATAATTCCAGCGGCGTTTAATCCCATTGATGGCTCTTTGTGGCACATTGCTTAATGTGTCTCGCACCCCCTTTGAAGACCTCATCAAGAGAACACCTCTCATCACTCGTTGTCCGTCTTTGGTGGTTTTTCTTTTCTCGCTTATGGTTTTCGCCTTCCGACATTTTCTTCTTTCGACAGAGTTGTGGTGAAAGCTGGTGCAAAGGGTAAGGCTAAAGGTGCTAAAAGATGGCGGTCTTTCGCACTTGAGAAATTTCGTTTTACGCGTTCAAATCTTTTAGCTGTTTTGTGATTTTGTGTGTGGGTATTTTTTTTTTTTTGACGGGGTGATACCCTTGATCTGTTTTTTTTGGTGGAGTCTGTAAATTTTATTAAAGTAATTTTGAGTTTTCTGTGAAAGAAAAATATTGTGCCGGGTTTGTCTGTCCGTTCGCACTTTTTCTGTCCGCCCTCAGATCTTAAAAACTACTGAGGCTAGAGGGCTGCAAATTGGTATGTTGATCATCCACCCTCCAGTCACGAAACATACCAAATTGCAGCCCTCTAGCCTCAGTAGTTTTTATTTGATTTAAGGTTAAAGTTAACCGTAATCATGTGTCTGTGAACGATATAGGACAGGCCACCGCCGGGCCGTGGTTAAAGTTTCATGTGGCCCCGGCTCACACAGCATTATACCGAGACCACCGAAAGATAGATCCATTTTCGGTGGCCTTAATAATACGCTGTAGCGGCTGTACAGAAAACTCGATTGCGCCGAAGAAACTCCGGCGCATTTTTTGTTTTTATGGAATCTGTAAATTTTTGTTACGCTTATTTTTTGGCTCTAATTTTCCCTCTGCTTGTTTAGATTTACTCTAGCTTTTGTTAGCAAGATTCTCTTGAGGTAATGAATTTATAAGCAGAGATAAAATTGACGATATCGGATTAAAATGATGTGAGTGTATTACCTGGAACACAGTTGTGTTTGCGCGCCCACGCGTCTTGTTCATCACAAGCGGGCAAGACGCATGCGCTCACGAGATTGTGTTTAAAAAACCCGTTTTTCCCGGAAGAGTTTGCTCTTCATTCTTATCGATGCTTAATATGCTAATTACGAGGCCGTGATTATCATATTTTTATATGAGGAAAACTAATTACTGCTTGGTAATTTGATAAAGCACGCCCATGCTGATTATGGTAATTATTTCAAGAAGTGGTAATTGCAATTTTTTTTTTGGTAAGCTTTGCGCACTGCCGTAATTTAAAAAAAAAAGTTAGAAATCGAAATTCCATTATGACTAATTAAGGTTCGATACATTCACATCTTGTTATTTTCTAGTTTTCTGTACAAGAAAACTATTGAGGTGGCTATCTATCTATAAAAGAAAACCATTGAGATGGCTATTTGTAAAAGAAATCCTGTCCTTCAGCACTTTTTCTCTCCGCCCTCAGATCTTGAAAACTGCTGAGGCTAGAGGGCTGCAAATCGGTATGTTGATCATCCACCCTCCAATCATCAAACACACCAAATTGCAGCTCTCTAGCCTCAGTAGTTTTGATTTTATTGAAGATTAAATTTAACCATGATCGTACGTCTGGTCGCGCTTTAGGTACCAACATCACAGGCCACCACCGGGCTGTGGCTGAAAGTTTAATGGGCCGCGGGTAAAAGGTTCATGGGCTGTGGCTGAGAGTTTCATACAGCATTATACGCTGTACAGAAAACTCGATTGCGCCGAAGAAACTTCGACTCATTTTTGACTTCTCAGTAACCATCAGTGAGTTTTTATGTGATGAATAGGGGTAAAAGACCCCTTCTTCCATGCGAAGCTAGAATGCTCATTTACAGCGTATTCTTCATTTTGAAATGAAATATTCTTCATTTTGAAATGAAATCTACTTCGCAGCGGTAATGCTTTATGAAAAGGGACATATTTATTCAAAGTGCTGTCAACTTGTAATTGATAGCGCAGTCGATTCAGAACCTGTTCTATTTTCCCCATAGCGCGGAGAGCCTTTGGAAATGAGAGAAAAGGAGGGAGCACCTCTTTTGAAATCAGCTCATTGTAGTTTAATTGTTCTTTTCCGTGTAATGACTTCAAGTAATTTCATGAAAAATATATCCATTTTTACGTATTTTTTCCCGGGTCCGGAATAAAAATATGACCATTTAGTTATCACGCTTCAAGAGGTTATTTCATATAGACTGGTTTTCCTATATTTTAAATTCGCAAGCCTTGCAAAAAGAATATAGCGCTCTTAGCCTGTGGAATATTTTGTCCATTTTTCCAAGTAATTATTATTTGCTCCCAGTTTACGATGATAATGCCCGGTTATCGTTTTATAAAGTCATCATCATCATCGTGATTTATTTACAATTGCATTTTAAATTTCTAGTGCTCATTTTTTGAATTCACAATGATGATGGCCTATGGTGATTTAAGTAATGATAATTGCCATCGGTGATTAAGTAATGATAACTGCCATTGGTGAGTAAGTAATGATAATTGCTGTGAATAAATAATTATAATTGCCATAAGTAATGATAATTGCCATTGGTGAATAAGTAATGATGATTGCCATTGGTGAATAAGTAATGATAATTGCCGTTGGTGAATAAGTAATGATAATTTCCATAGGTGATTGGTGAATAAGTAATGATAATTGCCATTGGTTAATAAGTAATGATAATTGCCATCGGTGAATAGGTAATGATAATTTCCCTTGGTGAATAAGTTATGATAATTCTAATGATAATTCCCACTGGTGAATAGGTAATGATAATTGCCATTGGTGAATAGGTAATGATAGTTGCCTTTGGTGAATAAGTAATGATAATTGCCACTTGTGATTGGTGAATAAGTAATGATACTTGCCATTGGTGAGTAAGTAATGATAATTGCCATTGGTGATTGGTGAATAAGCATTGATACTTGCCATTGGTGAATAAGTAATGATACTTGCCATTGGTGAGTAAGTAATGATAATTGCCATTGGCGATTGGTGAATGAGCATTGATACATGCCATTGGTGAATAAGTAATGATAATTGCCATTGGTGAATAAGTAATAATATTGTAAGTCCCAAAGGTCAGGCCCTGAGCGGATGCCTTTTTTTTCCCCCTTGACATCTGGGAGTCTGAGATTATAATACCTGGTTTTTCCGCTGAACTCTGTCGAAGTTGGAAGAAAATGAAGCCATTCTGCATAATCTCGAACGAAGTATGGCGAAGTCACTTAATCTAGTTTTCGAAGTTAATTATGCCGTGGAGTTTTTTTCAATCTTATTATTGTAGCCCCTTCTGCTATTATTATTATTATTATACATATAACCTGTCGTTATTATGACTTGTAGAAGTGGTAATAGTTGTAAGTAGTTGTAGGAGCAGTATCAACAGCATCATACTTAGTTACATTTGATTGTCAAGCTGGTTTGTCACAAGTTTAATGATTCTCTCTGGACAGCTGACGGAAGGTTATCTCTCTATTTTGATTCTGAATGGAAGGATTTTATTTATTTAGACTTGTAGATCATTTCGAAGTAAGATGTGATCCAGCTGCTTTTATAGATCACATCATGTTATTGCAAATACTGTTTCCTTTTTTACTTAGAATTATAATACTTTGTTTTATCTGTTCACAAGCTTAACTGGGATAGAACCTAGAGGTGCAGATTTGGAGGGGACATGCTTTTCACTACTGCAGATTTGGAGAAGGCATGCTTTTCACTACTGCAGATTTGGAGGAGGCATGCTTTTCACTACTGCAGATTTGGAGAAGGCATGCTTTTCACTACTGCAGATTTGGAGAAGGCATGCTTTTCACTACTGCAGATTTGGAGGAGGCATGCTTTTCACTACTGCAGATTTGGAGGAGGCATGCTTTTCACTACTGCAGATTTGGAGAAGGCATGCTTTTCACTACTGCAGATTTGGAGAAGGCATGCTTTTCACTACTGCAGATTTGGAGGAGGCATGCTTTTCACTCCTGCAGATTTGGAGAAGGCATGCTTTTCACTACTGCAGATTTGGATGAGGCATGCTTTTCACTACTGCAGATTTGGAGAAGGCATGCTTTTCACTCCTGCAGATTTGGAGGAAGCATGCTTTTCACTACTGCAGATTTGGAGAAGGCATGCTTTTCACTACTGCAGATTTGGAGAAGGCATGCTTTTCACTACTGCAGATTTGGAGAAGGCATGCTTTTCACTACTGCAGATTTGGAGAAGGCATGCTTTTCACTACTGCAGATTTGGAGAAGGCATGCTTTTCACTACTGCAGATTTGGAGAAGGCATGCTTTTCACTACTGCATTTTTGGAGAAGGCATGCTTTTCACTACTGCAGATTTGGAGAAGGCATGCTTTTCACTACTGCAGATTTGGAGAAGGCATGCTTTTCACTACTGCAGATTTGGAGGAGGCATGCTTTTCACTACTGCAGATTTGGAAGAGGCATGCTTTTCACTACTGCAGATTTGGAGAAGGCATGCTTTTCACTACGAGTTACTCCTCAACTCCTGTTTTCACAGGGTACATATCCAGTACACGATGATTGCTTAATACAGGTATTTAAGCTCGTGAATGACCCTTGATTTACCAATTATGACTGCTGCCCTTGAAGACTAAACTCCCCGTGTATCCATCCTCTAATTGCACAAATCACACGCTGTTCCATTTAGCGAATGGGACAGAGGCACGCACATGCGTGAGAATGCCACCACGCGTAGTGGAGCAATCACTCACGGTAGAAGTTTGCTCTCTCTCCGTCCTGTTAAAACAAAGAGCAATTAAATTAAGTAAGAACAAGATTGGGCTTTTTCCATCTACTAAGTAATCCCACCGGAGAGACGCTGAGATTAGCCCGAGGGAGTTTCTCCTCCCTCTCTCTCTCTCTCTCTCTCTCTCTCTCTCTCTCTCTCTCTCTCTCTCTCTCTCTCTCTCTCTCTCTCTCTCTCTCTCTCTCTGTTTTTTGAATGTACATGAAAATCGATTTAATTCTTGTAACACATACACACAAATATTTATATAAATATATATATAAATATAGTATATATATATATATATATATATATATATATATATATATATATATATATATATATATGAATGTAGCGTTCGGACGTTTTATTTTATATTGGCACACAATGGTTGAGCGCATCTGACTTGACCAGGGAGCCAGTATTTCATTTAAAGTGGATCGTTACTTATGCTTTTTCTCCTTGAAGATAAATTTTGTTAATGGTCTGGAATGAGCAGACACCTTGGGGTACAAAGTGAAAATTGGTCTTACAATGATTGTCAGTCCCAGGAGAAATAATGAGCTCTTCTAATGTGAGTTTTTAATGTGAGATTTCAAGCTTAGTGTATGTAAGTAGCTCGAAGTTTTTTTTTTTACTTTGTTTTAGAGCACAGGATGAAATATATAATTTATTTTAATTAGGTTTTTGATCCTGTAAAAAGTAAGACTTGACTTAGCTCAGGTGAAAATCCAGAAAGGTCTCGATTTTGTCTACTAATAAATATTTTGTCTGCTACAAAATAATTGGGTGGAGGGTGGCACGATGTCTGTGAATAGCCTATGGTTCGTAAATCCGCTTGTAAATACCTAAAGGATAAAAGAAGTTGGAACTAGTGTGCCTGTCAGTAATGTGCTATAATTCTCTTTCATTTCGGAGAAGAGAATGCTTAACTCGGAGCCGTAACATACTGATAAAAAGTTTCCTGAGAAAAATAGACAATGCAACTGCTCCTAATACAGATTGTTGGAATCAAGAAAATACAGCACGTATAACGCTGAAATTCCCTGAAATATGATCAGACATATCGTACTGACTTAGTGTAAATAAAATCGAAGATTAAGAAATACTATCAGTGATCAGTATTTTTAAGGTTGGATTTGCATGTTCATCAGAAGGTAAGGAATTACTTTCAGAAATTAATTTTTTTATCATTATTATTTTGTGGCTTAGGAAATGACAGATTTTTAATCTTAATTGAAACCTCACAGGGACCTCAATTATATGTATTGATGTGGTATATCGCGCCTAAAGTAGTCTTCACTGTAGGCATTACTTAAGGTTCTTTGCAGCATCCCCTCGACCCCTAGCTGCAACCCATTTCGTTCCTTTTACTGTACATCCTTTCATATTCTCTTTCCTCAATCTTACTTTCCGCCCTCTCCTAACAGTTGATTCATAGTGCAACTGCTTTGAGGTTTTCCTTCTGTTACATATTTCAAACCTTTCACTGTCAATTTCCGTTTCAGCGCTGAGTGACTTCACAGGTCCCAGTGCTTGGCCTCTGGCCTAAATTCTATATTCAGTTCAAAAGTAGTCTTCACCAGGGCGAATATTTGTCAGAATTCCTGTTGTATATTTCCAAGATTTAACTTCATATGATAAAACGTAGTGCTTGTATATTTCTGCTATGTGTAAAAGTGGTAAACAACAAGTAATGAATTGCCGTCGACCAGCCCGGCCCAATCTCTTGCCCCAAGCTCCTATATAAGTATGCAGAATGAAGGTAGTCTTGGTTCAAGTTTTTCTTAGTGGCGAGCCGTTTTGATTATTGGAAGGAGAAAAGGCTTAATGAGGATTTAAATTTGCATGTAATTCACTTCAAAAAAGGGTGGCAGTTATGTATGAATCTACAGTGACATGTTGTTTTTTTTATTTTTAAGAGGGGAAAAAAAGTTTTTCTTAAATTTCAAGTGGTGTAATTTAATGCTTAAAATGGTAGGAAGTTGCGTGAATTCTAAGTGGCATGTGATTTAATGAGCGGAAGGACAGGAAGTGCTGTGTGTGACTTTTAAGTGGTACGCTGAATAAGTATTAAGAGGTAAGGGTGTGTTGTTTGATTTAAACACGTAAAAAAGGCGCCGAAGTTTCTTCGGCGAAATCGAGTTTTTTGTGCAGCGCATTATCAAGGCCACCGAAAATAGATCTATCTTTCGGTGGAATCGGTATAATGCTGTATGAACCGCTGCCCATGGAACTTTAACCACGGCCCTGTGGTGGCCTGACCTGTATCGTTGCCAGAGGCACGATTATGGCTAACTTTAACCTTAAATAAAATCAAAACTACTGAGGCTAGAGGGCTGCAATTTGGTATGTTTGCTGATTGGAGGGTGGGTGATCAACATATCAATTTGCAGCCTTCTAGCCTCAGTAATGTTTAAGATCTGAGGGCGGACAGAAAAGTGCGGACAGAAAAAAGTGCGGACAGAAAAAAGTGCAGACAGAAAAAAGTGCGGACGAACAGACAAAGTCGGCTCAGTAGTTTTCTTCTACAGAAAACTAAAAGGAGGAAGTTTCGTATGAATATTAAGCGACATTCCTGAAACTGTTAACAGGAGACCCAGACGAGTGAACTGACAATGGCGGAAGAATTTTGTTATGCACTCTCAGTGGTGCGAGATTGAATTATGAAGGGAGGAGGAAGGCTTGTGTCGAGTGTAGATTTCAAGTGACAGAACAGTTATGAATCGTAAGGGTGGCGTATCGGTTTACAGGCAGAAGCCAACGAAAGCGGTGGCTTACTGGAATAAAGGTCGGGGAAAATGTTTCCATGAATGAAAGAGAGATTTGGGCGAACAAACTCACCGGAAGAGGAGGGTATAAAGGACATCTGTGTGAAGGTGGCCATGTGATGTATGAAAAAATTTTTTTTCAGCTGCGCCGAGAGAAAAAGGGGGCGCGGTTAAAGGGGAAAGGGGTGGCTGTATCAAAAGGAAAGAAAAGGCAGGAGGGGGAAAAAAGAGGAAAAAGAAATTACTGCCTCGTATGAAAGGGCGAGACGGTTCACGACCTGTTTCAGAGGATTTGCTCTCCTCTAACTGACAAAGGCGCCGGAACGATTTTCCTCTTATTTCGTTAAAACCTGAAGCAATTCTAAATTTTATTGTACATAGGAAAATGTTAGAATGGAATAAAATATAGAATTTAGGCCAAAGGCCAAGAGCTGGGAACTATGAGGTCATTCAGCGCTAAAACGGAAATTGACAATGAAACGTTTGAAAGGTGTAACAGGAGGAAAACCTCGCGGTTGCGCTATGAATCAATTGTTAGAGAGGGTGGAAAGTAAGATGGAGGGAAGGGAATAAGAACGGAGGTACAGTAAAACGAATGAAAGGGGTTGCAGCTAGGGGCCGAAGGAACGCTGCAAAGAATCTTAAGTAATGCCTATATATATATATATATATATATATATATATATATATATATATATATATATATATATATATATATATATGTACACACTATGTATATATATAAATATATATATACATATTATGTATTATATAAATATATATATACACTTTAAAGAACTGCAGATCGGTTCAGAGTCTAAGTGAAAGGATAGTTTCTGCAAATATGTATTTATATATATGTATATATATATTATATATATACATACACACATACACACACACACATATATATATATATATATATATATATATATATATATATATATATATATATATATATATATATATATATATATATACATACATACATACTGTACATACACACACACGTATTTATACACACATACGCATACATTTTTACACATACATATACCGGTATGCACTCAGTGTTACAAGGTTTGAGGCTGGGCATTCCCGGTCGCATTTTCCCGAGATGTAACAGAGTACCGGGACCTTTCCCTGAAAAAAGCTGAACGCCATATCTTAAAAACTAACCACAGAATTTTCTTGAAAATAATATCTATGTTTCCCACACCCAAATTTCTCTAAAGTTACTAACCGAACTTAACCTAACCTATATGTGTATCCATCTCCAAGATATCCGAATGTAAGGGAATGAGAACCGATGTACCTGGCAGAACACAGCTGTTCCAGGTTTTGAGTTATCGTCTTTAATATTAAGTCTGTATGTTACAAGTAGATAAACGCACGCTGTACTTTCATCATATCAGTGTAGAGGATTGTAGCTTTGCGAGGATATTGTAAATACAGCCGATAAATGCCGCTTTTGTTCTTAACCATAATTGTTATTTTTTTTTTTTTGTGACGTGTGGTGATGGAATTATGTTTCATTTTCATGTAAAGTACTTCACGTCATGATCCTAGTTACTATAGTTACTAGAGAATATCTTGGTATATGTTTTTAGGTTCCTCAATGACGAGACTTATACTTGCCCTGAATGATGTACGAAACATTGCTCCAGACATGTTTACATAAGTTGTAGCAAGGCCGAGAGAGAGAGAGAGAGAGAGAGAGAGAGAGAGAGAGAGAGAGAGAGAGAGAGAGAGAGGAGGTGTACCAAATTGGGTGGAGTCACCTCCCGCCTGGGGTAACTACGTAGGCGATGACGTATCTTAGAGGTGCCTTCTCACTAAGGCAATTCACCTGCTGACCCAATAAGAAGTTGGACAAAGCTCCGCCTACATGGGAGATTTGGGGGGAAGTGCGCGTTGTAGAAGTACCTTCTTTGGAGGTATGGTTCGTAAATGTTGGGAGACATTGATTTGGACGTTTCCCGAGCTGAAACGTTTTGGGTATGTTCGGTAATTTTACGTATACATGTTTGTCGCATGTTTAGATGCATTTCTGTAACAAGTTTCTGACTCGTCACAACGTTTAAGGCAACGTTTTTGGCTGCAAGTGTACGCAACCTGTGCATACATTCATCCCATGTGCGCGCAGTCATTATCCCTACATGAATATGTGGTTTATTCAGTCACAATTATACTTTTATCTACCTTCTTTTCTCTTATGCCACTACGAAAATGCAATTTCCTACTCAGGCTAATATTGCGCTGTAATACCTTTTTTAATTAAAAACAACTTAACAGATAAATACCATTTAATGTCTTTTCTTTTCAGGTAAGTGAATGTTTGCCCCGGACGTAGCGGTGTAATTAGCATGTATTTATATCTGTAAAAAAAGGGTAAGTGAAATGCATTTTTTATTACATTCCAATAAATGTGTCAACGTGATATATATATATATATATATATATATATATATATATATATATATATATATATATATACATACATTATATATATATATATATATATATGTATGTATAAAATCTACTGTCGTTCGTTGTTTCTAAACCAGGTGGTGGTTCGAATCCCCGTGGTGACGAAGCACTGATCAATTGTGATTCCCCTTGTGTGAAAGTTTTTCCCAAGGTGTAGTGAACTGGATATTAAACGATATTTGTAGCTTAATTTTCGTGAGTATAAAAAAATGTCACAGTGTATATGAAAAAATTCTTGTATATATGTATATATGTATACGTATGTATATATATATATATATATATATATATATATATATATATATATATATATATATATATATATATACAGTATATGTGTGTGTGCATGTGCGTTCGCGCGCGTTCGTATATTTTTCTATGACTCTGCAGTTCAAATGATAGTAAAGACATTAATTTTAACCCACAAATTAACCAGAATGTTTACTGCAAACTAAAAAAAAAAAAAACTGAATAGCCTACATAAGCAACTACATCGTTTTACACAAAAAAAAAATCTCCTCGCTCCCACCGTGGGATTTTGAAAATCATGGAAAACTTTTGTCGCATGGTGTCCATTAATATAAATCTCATCGCGTTGTCCTCTATCTGAGGCGAGAATTTTGCGGAAAATCTTATCACAATAAAATTTCGACTCGCCCACCCGTGCACACTGGTGGAATTACATTTCACATGTAGACAAGGGAATATTTTGGTAGTGGTTGTTTGAGGCTCCTAGAATTGAATATAGAATTTAGACCGAAGGCCAAGCACTGGGACCTATGAGGTCATTCAGCGCTGAAAGGGGAAAAATTGAGAGTAGAAAGGTTTGAAAGGTGTAACAGGAGGAAAACCTCAAAGCAGTTGCACTATGAATCAATCGTTAGGAGAGGGTGGACTGTTAGATGAAAGAAAGAGAATATGAAATGAAGTACAGTAAAGGGAACGAAAGGGGTTGCAGCTAGGGGCTTAAAGAAGGCACGCTGCAAAGAACCTCAAGTAATGCCTACAGTGTACCGCATGAGGTGCACTGACGGCACTACCTCTCCTACGGGGTTGGGGCTCCTAGAAACCACTCGTTGCGGTCATGGGGGCCCCAATTTCTGCTCTCGTGTAACGTTATCGGTAATGTCTGTAGTGCCGTGTAATTACACGGCGTTCATTTGCGTTGCGCTTGGTGATAGAACCCTTTAATGACGGCTCGAGTAATAAACTGGACCGTTATCTCGGGAAGAATGTCATTTTAAAGTGCTGAATGTCAAAACACTGGTCATTTATCCGCATAATGGTGTTCGCTGTTACTTCTCGGTTATCCTTGGTGGACAGTATTTGTGTTGTAATTTTCCATGAAATGCCGTTAAGTGCCGTTCTCTTTGAAAATTTACTAATCTTCTGTAGCTTTGACCATTGAGTCTCTCTCTCTCTCTCTCTCTCTCTCTCTCTCTCTCTCTCTCTCTCTCTCATAACAGTTTTATAATGACAGGCATAGACGTTTCGCTCTCTGACCTCGAATTAATTGTCAGTGACCTTGATAACTTTGATTTCCCGAAGGGGTTTCGTGCCGTCAGTGCACCTCATGCGGTGCACTGTAGGCATTATTGAAGGTTCTTTGCAGCGTGCTTTTGTTCCCCTAACTGCAACCCCTTTCATTCATTTTACTGTACCTCCTTTTATATTCTCTTTCTTCCGTCTTACTGTCCACCTTCTCCTAATAATATTTTTCATAGCGCAACTGCGAGGTTTTCCTCCTGTTACACCTTTCAAACCTCCTTAACTCTCAATTTCCCTTTTAGCGCTGAATGACCTCATAGGCCCCAATGCTTGGCCTTTGGCGTAAATTTTATGTTCCATTCCATTCCGGTAACTGCGATTACCATGTATTTACTTATATTCTTCATCTAATTGTACTGTGTTATATACCTACTCGTTTATGAGCAAAGTTAGAGCGACCTATCAGGAATTGAAAAAAGCGCATTTCTCACTAAACCGAAAGTCGTCAGGGAACTAAGTCAGCGTTTAGGCCTATAGCCATAGTTTAAAGCTTCTGAGTGGTGGGGGGTGGGGGGGAAATAGGCGTTGCATGAGAGACATTAAGAGTATTTTTGAAGTGGCAGAAGACAAGAGAAGCTCCGGGGAAGATTAATTGTGTTCGAGGTGATGGATCGCTCAAGGTGCCGTAAATAAATAAAGCCACGGACCTCCGGCTGAGGAAATTGGGTAATCAGCCATTAGGGAGCTCTCTCTCTCTCTCTCTCTCTCTCTCTCTCTCTCTCTCTCTCTCTCTCTCTCTCTCTCTCTCTCTCTCTCTCTCTCTCTTTATTCTCCTCACGCATTTGTGGCTGTACGTGTGGTTGTCTTTGCTTTGCAAATTGGTTTCTGTGATGCGTTTGTTTTATCATTCGAAAATGGTGATTTTTTGTTATAAAGTGTTTTAAAAGTCTGACACGAGAGAGAGAGAGAGAGAGAGAGAGAGAGAGAGAGAGAGAGAGAGAGAGAGGAGAGAGAGAGAGAGAGAAGAAGAAGAAGAAGAAGAAGAAGAAGAAGAAGAAGAAGAAGAAGAAGAAGAAAAATGATTGACTAGTGTGTTTCCAGATTTAGTGGGCACCATGCAGTATCTGGTTTATACAGAAGTTAGGATTTACTTAAAAATATAGAGGAAGTATTAATGAATTCATTTTAAACAACGAAATTTACAAGTGGTACTTAGCTGTTGTGTTCCTCGAGTGAATTTATATTGTAAGAGTCAAGTTACAGTATGAAAGTCAATTTTGGAGGGCTGGGGAAAGTCGGTTTTGGAGGACTTGGGAAAGTCAGTTTTGGAGGACTTGGGAAAGTCAGTTTTGGAGGACTTGGAAAAGTCAGTTTTGGAGGACTTGGGAAAGTCAGTTTTGGAGGACTTAGGAGAGTCAGAGTCAGTTTTGGAGGGCTGGGGAAGGTCAGTTTTGGAGGGCTGGGGAAGGTCAGTTTTGGAGGGCTGGGGAAGGTCAGTTTTGGAGGACTGGGGGAAGTCAGTTTTGGAGGACTGGGGAAAGTCAGTTTTGGAGGACTGGGGAAAGTCAGTTTTGTAGGTCTGGGGAAAGTCAGTTTTGGAGGGCTGGGGAAGGTCAGTTTTGGAGGACTGGGGGAAGTCAGTTTTGGAGGACTGGGGAAAGTCAGTTTTGGAGGACTTGGGAAAGTCAGTTTTGTAGGACTGGGGGAAAGTCAGTTTTGGAGGTCTGGGGGAAAGTCAGTTTTGGAGGACGGGGTTTAGTTTTTATGGCCAGCTGTTTTGTTCTGTCATATATTTTCTTAGCCAGGGAATATTTATCGCAGGCAAATTCAAATTACTCTACAGCACTGAAGTTTGGGGAAGGACTGTGGTAGTAATGCATTGCTGGGGGAGTACCTTTAACCTTTTGGGATCGCTGTTGACGGAGGTGTAATGTTTATTCAGACCCGTGGATGCTGCTGTCCTTCAATACAAGTCTCTTCTGCTCAATTGTTCTCGTCCCTTTGCTTCGTTTTTTAATTCTTTTTTTATTCGTCACCACGTTTTCCATTGAGATCGTTGCAATCTTCCTGTTTTGCGAAAGTTAGGTGGATCTTCATTTAAGATGAGGTAAATAGATGTCTTTTTCACCAAATAGAAATACGAAAACCCTTATGGGTCTAATGAGTTTTAAACAACTAAATTTTTAAATTTTAATAAATTTTATTTAAAATTTTAGTATACCTTTTTAGTGGGTAACGTGAGTATGTACAGTATGTATTAATTGTGTGAGTGTGTTCCAGTATGAGACTGTATGCCTCTGTGCAGTTTTTAATTTCATTTTCATTCATTCCTCACTCTATCGATTGATCTATTTGGTCCCAGTGCTAGGCTTCTAGCCTAGACCTGTCATTTCATCCAAATCCTTCGGGCCAGCCCTATGAGAGCTGGTAATCAGCTTAGTGGTCTGATTAAACTGTTTCAATAATAATAATAATAATAATAATAATAATAATAATAATAATAATAATAATAATAATAATAATAATATATTTGTAGGTTTCATAGCTACAGAATGATTTTGCTCACTGACGGATTTGTGTATGGGCGTGATTTCTGTTACTCTTTTTTGTTGGGTGGAAGGGAAAAAAGTCTAACAGTTAACCAGACAAAAACTGATATTATATCTAGAAGTGATATAATCATCGGTTAGACACAAAAATTTACTCTTATATATTAGGGTGATCTAACCGTTAGTGAAATTCAAAATCTAATGTTAAGTCTTCGGAGAGTAAAGGCACCCTTAACAAGGAACACATTGCTGATTCTTTTCGTTCTGTGCATTACTTAAGGTTCTTGCAGCGTCCCTTCGGTCCCTGGCTGCAACATCTTCCATTCCTTTTACTGTGCCTCCGTTCACATTCTCTTTCTTCCATCTTACTTTCCACCCTCCCCTAACAATTGATTCATAGTGGAACTGCGAGGTTTTCCTCATGTTACACCTTTCAAAACTTTCTACTGTCAATTTCCGTTTCAGCGCTGAATGACCTCATAGGCACCAGCCCCTTTTTGCATCGTAAATGACTAAGAAAAATGTTTAAATTTAGCAAAATGTTATAATTTTTTCTAAGAGTCGTTTGCATCTTGGAAGCAGGAAATGACAACTGCAATAAAGTAAATAGCCCTCTTTTCAAGACGTAAGACTGTGATATTTTATTAATATTCTTATCTGTAAACTTGGCGAGTAGTTATCACCTTATCTAAGCACAAGAGTGTCGTTGTTTCTATTTTAACGATCGGGCGAGTATTTCTTAACATAATTAAAGCCACTGCTTGCTATCATCAACATCCTGTAATTTTTTACGTAATTAAACTTTATGGGGTTTTGGTTAAATTATGTTTTATGTTTCTTAACACTAGCAATACCTTTTCAACTGTTGGACATTGTGACTATATATATATATATATATATATATATATATATATATATATATATATATATATATATATATATGTATATATATATATATATATATATATATTTGTCTTATGCATTCATACTGCCCTAAAATGGAAAACTGCAGTATCTGCAAAATTTTCGAAATTGGGGTAATGCCACCTACTGGGCTCGTGAAACACTAATACTGCACAAGTTACTGCAGTTTCAGAATGATTCTTCGGTGCTTTATTTTGTGGGCCCCATTTGCAGTAGCTGCAAAATCAGTAGCAAGGCAAGGCAGAACTGCAGTATCTGCAAAATTTTCGAAATTGAGATATACCACCTATTGGGCTCGTGAAACACTAATGCACAAGTTCCTGCAATTTCAGAATGATTCTTCAGTGCTTTCCACGAGTATTTAGGGGGCCCCATTTGCAGTATCTGCAAAATCAGTAGTACGACAGGGGAGTATCTACCATTTTTCACAGTTTTTTTTTTTTTTTTTTTGCAGATACTGCAGTCTTCCATTTTAGGGCTGCATATACTGCAAATCTTGTTGTAGCTAAATGAAACTTTGAGATTTCATAATTCGCTGGATATTGAGATATGGTTGAGCTGTGTTTTGAGATCCGTTAGCTTAACTGATTATCGTAAATTTTCGTATCACCTCGGATCAAGTGATAATATTTCCAGGTTGATTGTGATTTAGGTTGATAGATTATGTTTAATTCTATTTCGTCATTAAAATGTAGCTTGATTATGCTTTGTTCCTCTCTGACACTGTATTTTCAAGCGGGTGCATGGTGAAGGACTTGGAAAGAACTAAGTCGGGGAAGTTCGATGTGAATTGACATCAGAAATGAATAAAACTCACGAAGAAATAAAGTGCTAGACTCATTAAATTCATTGCGACAGACCGAATGACTTCAATTTGCAAAAGTGTATTCTTCCTCGTCCTTTTTAATTTTCTGAAAAGAAAATTATTGTGCCGGCTTTGTCTGTCCGTCCGCACTTTTTCTGTTCGCCCTAAGATCTTAAAAACTACTGAGGCTAGAGGGCTGCAAATATGTATGTTGATCATCCACCCTCCATGAAACATACCAAACTGCAGCCCTTTAGCCTCAGTAATTTTTATTTTATTTAAGGTTAAAGTTACCCATAATCGTGCTTCTGGCAACGATACAGGCCAGGCCACCACCTGGCCGTGGTTAAAGTTTCATGGGCCGCGGCTCATGCAGCATTTACACCGAGACCACCTAAATATAGATCTACTGTCGGTGGGCTTGATTATACGCTGTAGCAGCTGTACAGAAAACTCGATTGCGCCGAAGAAACTTCGGCGCATTTCTTACTTGATTTTAGGAAAAACAGAGTCAGGGGAATTCGAGTATACGCACTCGAGCAAATACATAATCACTACGACAAAAAGACTTCGGGGTGGTCTTACGAGTATATATGCGTATGCTCCCAGGCGGAAGGAGGGAATGGAGAATGGGAAAGCCCGAAGGGAGCTGCGCCGAAGAAAGTGAAGGGAGAGAAGACTTTTGAAGGCGCGCGTATATACGCCGCGTTAGCTATCGATCCCGGAGCGGTGACTGGATGCCGTATCTACCTGTCCAGCGCCTTATCTGTCCTGCGAGTCTCCTCTCCTTACCTGGCCGACCTGGAGTCCTGTCAGCGGGTGTTTTTCCTTCTTCCTGAAATCACGAGGTATATAAGTTATTTTCTTTCAGATGCGTAGCTACAGATTTTTTTTTTCAGTTAGTTGAAGGGATGGTTAGCTTTTTAAATTTCATTTATACAGTAAGGAACTGCTGCCATATTTGAATCAAATTAGATCGGTGTTCTTGTAAGTTCTGTTTTGCCCATTCATAAAAATGAAACGAATAAGTTTTATATCTATCCTTCACAGAGAGAGAGAGAGAGAGAGAGAGAGAGAGAGAGAGAGAGAGAGAGAGAGAGAGAGAGAGAGAGAGTGTGTTGGCGGCTGATAGCTGTGTAGGACAAGATTCTGGAAAAGGGGGAGAGAAGAATTGAAGGCTTACAGAGAAGGCTGTGTGCCTTCCCGCATACCTAACGTACTTCATTAATTATGTTGCTGTTTATTGCTTTATCATTGTGTGTGTGTATGTATGTATGTATATATATATATATATATATATATATATATATATATATATATATATATATATATATATGTTGGTATATAAAACCTTCAATTTGATTTATATGTATAAACCTCCTACTTGTGGATTTGAACAGTTGATCTGTGATATGCCATGCCAACGTTAGCGTAGGCTTAGTATATCAAAGGTCGGGGGTTCAAATCCCACAGAGTTAATTCCTTTTATAAGTCGTAGTTATGGTACCCGCCTATGAAGCGCGCGCGCGCGCATGTGTATATGTTTGCCTGCATATTTTTGTATATGTTGTGAATTAATGCCGTACTTTCTCGAGTAGTAAAAATTGAAGGGATGGATCAACGTTTTTTGAGATGGTTTAGTCACGTGGAAAGAATGGGGGAAGACAGGTTGATGAGAAGTGTGTACTGAGTAGGTGTTAGGAGGCAGGAGACCAATTTTGAATTGTAAGATCCGGACAGATGGAAAGGAAGAAGTTCTGGAGCGAAAGCACCTTAATATTCAGGAATTCAGGGTGTGTGCAAATCTTGCAAGATACAGATGAATGGCTGTGTGTGTGTGTGTGTGTGTGTATGTTTGTGTATGTGTTTAGGGGTGTTCAAGATGCTGTTCATGAGGCTTTCGTTTAGCTGCATGAGGAGGCTAGGCTAACATTCTGAATATGTTATTTTTGGATCAGTGGTCTATGCACGATTCAGCTATTAAAACATGCACGTTGCATTGACAGTTGTGCTACTTATTTTATTAAGTGTTAATTTTTTTTAGTCCTTTTTTTACTTCTAGTTTCATTACGCAGTTGCCATCGGCTCTGGCATGAAAGGAAACATGACGCTTTAATAGACAGAACTCACATTTTGGTTTCTAAAGTGTTTCGTTAAGAAAGTCATTTAGACTCTCTGGCATAATGGATTCTCAAGAAATTTTTAGCGTTTAATGTTTGTAGCACTAAGATTCTCAAAGCTTGAAACTGAATAAAAAATGAGGAATTACCTCTAAGGACTCCGCTCATCACGCTATATCTTCAAAAGAGAGAGAGAGAGAGAGAGAGAGAGAGAGAGAGAGAGAGAGTGAGAGAGAGAGAGGAGAGAGAGAGAGAGAGAGAGAGAGAGAGACACACACATTTACGCTGTGTTGAGATTACGCTTAAGGTTTGCTTATGTAAGTTCATGAAACAATCAGCAACAGGTCTTGACCTTTGGAAACGTGCTAATGACCTCATTACATCGGCTCACTGCTTGTCGCACTGGAAAGGAAATGGAAACATATTTTTGATACTTTATATATATATATATATATATATATATATATATATATATATATATATATATATATATATATATATATATATATATATATAAGGCAAATACCATCAAGGAAAAAGTGAAACAACGGAGTGGCTGCTAGGCCTTTCGACTTATTGTCCTTTACAGTAAAGGACAGTAAGTCGAAAGGCCTGGCAACCACTCCGTTGTTTCACTTTTTCCTTCGTGGTATTTGCCTTTATTTGTACATTTATCACGTTCCATACCTTTGGGATTCAGATATATATATATATATATATATATATATATATATATATATATATATATATATATATATATATATATATATATATATATATATAATGCAGTTTGATAAACTGTTGTAAAAAATTCATTTTCATATAGCAGATCTCTTCCTCCTCAAATTATCCGATTTTTCCTTTTCACATTTCCGTTACATTGTCTTACCTAGCCTTCATCATTCATTTTGCAGTTTCTCGTCTCCCTATCTTACCGAAGTAATACGAAGGCTCCTTTGTCACGCGTGTAATCTTTATGTTGATCAACAAAAAATGGCTTTTCTATTTTACGTAGAAGAAGGGATATTTTTACTGGCCCGCCTGATTATTTTGGAAAACGACGAAAATGCAGTTAACTCTTGCATTTTAAGGCTCGACGATGGAGTATGAATTTTAAGCAGGTCTTCCTTGAGATAAAGCACAAAATCCTCTCGGGGGAGATTTTAGTGGCAATTTGCCCTTAACCAGAAATGGGAAGCATAATCTTGCTTCGCCGATATTCCCACCGGGTTAGTCTCTCTCTCTCTCTCTCTCTCTCTCTCTCTCTCTCTCTCTCTCTCTCTCTCTCTCTCTCTCTCTCTCTCTCTCTCCTTTCTTGCCCATGGTTTATTCCTTGTAAATATATATATATATATATATATATATATATATATATATATATATATATATATATATATATATATATATATATATATATATATATATGTATATATATATATATATATATATATATATATGTATATATATATATATGTATGTATATATGTGTGTGTGTGTGTATGTATGTATAGATATAGATATTATATATATACACTGTATATGTATATGTAAATATATATATTTATAAATATATATATATATATATATATATATATATATATATATATATATATATATATATATATATATATATATATATATACGTGTATTCATGTATATTTGTTTGTATGCAAAATTACATTGTAATTACCGTGGAAGAATGATCAACTTTCGTCGGCGTTCAAGAACGCAATATGGGAGGAAGTGACTCTTCTTTAAATTCCGTGTATTTCCTCATAAAACAACTTACGCAGTACACATCTTTCCAATAAGGACAGTAGAAAATGTATGCAGTTTACATCTTTCTAAAATAGGATAACAGAAAATATATGGTCGAGGCACTTGAGAAGGGAAGCGCATCTTTAAAACACGCTCCATGTTGCATAAGGTGTCTGCACTAAGCCTATCTCCATTTTAATATGTTGATGTGTGTCTTCCCAGGAATGGAAGGGAGAGAGTATCATGATTCATGGTGTGTACACATGAAAAGGCTGCTTCATTCTGGGCGTAAAGGGACCGGAGCATGGTCTAGAATTGCTAGAAAAGGCAATGTCACAAAAATGAAGCGAAGATTGTCGAAGACTTAAGTCCAAACGGTTTGCCTCAGGTAAAGGCCTTGAGTGGGAGTTGATAATAATGGGGAAATCATTTTTAGACACTAGAGTAAGTCAGTGTGTGTGTGAGAGACTTAATTAGCCCTTTTTGAAATAAGTAGCTGTATGTAGGACCAAGGCGCTTGTTAGCGTTCTTTGGCTTCAATGAGATTCTTTAATTTACAAAGTTCAAGTTACCAAGTTATGTACTAGCTTTCGAGGACGTATAGTTATTAGCTACTGATTATATATATATATATATATATATATATATATATATATATATATATATATATATATATATATATATATATATATATAATTTTGTAATGTTTTATTTTTACGTTATATTAGTCAGTGAAGATTTTCAAAGGACTTTTCCGGAAATTATTACTTGCGTATAGTGACTTTGACTATTGGTAAAAAGTAAATGAATTATCTATCCACGCTTTTGTAATTTGGATTCCTCTGGTATTCTGATAATTTTAATGTGTTTGTTTTTTGCTGTCATTATTGGATTAGAAAATCAAAATAGCAGATTTAATATTCATTAATCTTGCAAAAAAAGTCTGATTATAGGTTAACAGATCACTTACAAGAGACAGAAGCAGTGTCCTTAATAAATAATCTGAGTTATTTAATTTTATCAGATTTTTTGCTTATTTGGCCATTATTTATCTTTCTTAATTTTTCTCCGGATATTGCCGGCATACGAAAGCCTCCTTCATTTCAAATGTATTAGTTCTATATCGACGATTTTAACAGAGCTGATAAACCTCACGTGTTTAGTTCGGTAAATGAAATGCCTGTCGTACATGTTTGCTTGAAGAGTTTGTGATGAGTTTTTAGGATAATTTTAGCCGCGTCTTTCGGGAGAAATTATTATTGTTCGCACGTTTGTGAATGATATCAAGTCATAGAATTATTATCTGTAAGTTATTGGTTACCGAGCATGACATAAAATATGTAAAATATTGCGGATTCTTTTGCACTTGGCAAGATTTCAGCATTGCCATGTAGCTAACGAGATGTTTCTTGTACTTAACTTGAGGTTGAAGCTGGTCCAGTATTACAGAACCAAGAGTGGGAAAAATAAACAAACCTGGACTAAATTCCCAATGAGGAAAATAGTTAGCCTTCCTGGAATTGTTAGTTAAGCTTTGTGTGGCATCTTTTTTTCCATCGCTCGGATGATAGGTATTCGGCAATGGTCAAGAATTTTGTCGTGTATTCAAGAGGAACAGAGATATATTGTATGATTCATAGAAACACCCTTTGTATATATGCATTCCTTCTTTGAAATGTTAGTCTGCTTCTAGGAGTACAGGGAGAGATGCCTCGCTTCGTGGTACTTTAAGTGAAAATTGTATAATATCTCAAGAATTTCAGAAGAAATACGACGAATCAAATCGAGGGTCTTTCCTAGATAGTGACCCCCAAGGGATTTCAAGGGTCGTTATCTATGACTAATATTTTTTGGGGGTCATTATCTTTATGATATTTACAGTCTTTTGTTTATGTTTTTACGCGCATCCCCAAGGGGTTGTACCAAACAATGCCGCAAAGGTGGATACATACCCGTGGGGGTCCCTATCTAGGAAAAATCCCAAATCGACACTATAACACTATACCGCCCCTTGGGTTTCCTTCACCATCGAGGTAATCTTATATTCACCATCACGTGATTTAGAGGAGGGGTTCTCAGGGTATCTCTGTGTGTTAGGCCTCCCCTTTTTACATGATTCCTGTATTATGTAAATTTATGTAAGTAGCAATCTCCATTAGCGCATTAGGAAATCATTCGTGCGTATTTCCAGCCTCGGCGTTGATATTGTTGGTGGCAGCCATTTCTCTCTCTCTCTCTCTCTCTCTCTCTCTCTCTCTCTCTCTCTCTCTCTCTCTCTCTCTCTCTCTCTCTCAGTTTCCGTTGCTGTTTTTCCTTCTTTATGCACGAAATTGTATTAAAAACACTTTAAGGGCTAATTGCCTAATGCCCTTGCCTTGCCCAGGCCTGAAGGAAGAGGGAAGGGGCGCGAGGAGGGAAAAAGTGGTTTCTCATCCTGCTGACACACTCGCATCTTGAATTGGGAAAAGAGAAGCAGGCCGAGAATTCCAAATCATATCAAAATAAGGAAGGGAATAGTGGCTGAATCTTTAAGACTTCTCCAGGGCAAAATTAAGGAGTGCTGTCCTAACGTGTTTACCAGGCTGCTGCTTCAAGAGGAGTAAAAGGCCATGCGGTGTATAATTTTCATAGAATTGAGATGGTGACGTCACTTTGTTGTGGAGGGGTGAGAGATCCCAGAGAAGCGATAATGGCAGGTACCTCAGTAAACTTAATACATGTCGTTCATTTTCGCCGAAGAGGGAACAAGGATTAGAGCAATTCGGATGTGACACCAGGACTTCAAACGGATGGATGGATGTGGCCCACATTAACCGGAATATCTGAATTTTTTTTCGTGTTGGATGTTACAACATTTGGCAGTATTTTGAGCGCTTAGAGTAGCTGTCACCTTTTGAACTGGCCAAAGTAATGCCTATTTTTCAGAAGTGCAATTGCGGAAATAAACAAGCAAAAACTGCGCCGAAGAAACTTCGGCGCAATCGAGTTTTCTGTACAGCCTCTACAGCGTATAATCGAGGGCACCGAAAATAGATCTATCTTTCGGTGGTCTCGGTATAATGCTGTATGAGCCGCGACGCATGAAACTTTAACCACGGCCCGGTGGTGGCCTGTACTATATTGTTGCCAGAAGCACGTTTATGGCTAACTTTAACCTTAAATGAAATAAAAACTACTGAGTCTATAGGGCTGCAATTTGGTATGTTTGATGATTGGAGGGTGGATGATCAACATACCAATTTCCAGACCCGGTTATTTTGCCATGCCCCTAGGTTAGATTAGGTTAGGTTGGATTAGGTCAGATTACTGTTGTACATGTGGTGTAATTTGGGTATAGGAAACATAATGATATTATTCTCAAGAAAATTCTATGGTTGGCGTCCCGCTTTTTTTTTCAGGGAAAGGTCCCGGAACTCGGTTACATCTCGGGAAAATGCCGACGGGAGTTACTTGCCGTGAAATAGAGATTTAAGAAAAAAAAGAAAAATAAAATAATGATAGATATGGGTAATGTAAAGAAACAAAGCTTGTGACAGTGCTTGAAGTAGAAACTAAAATGTGCACTGACTGTCGTTTATGGAGCACAGACTTAAAATAGAATATTGACTCTCATAATGTATGCGGTGAATGAAGTTTTCATAACTGCTTACGTAAGTTCATGATAAAATATCGGCACTCTAACGTTTCCATAGTTCTTCATTGGAGGGGTGGGTAGAGATCTCGGCTAGCACGCTGTTAGCCCAGCGTTCGACTCTCCGACCGTCCAATGAAGAATTAGAGAAATTTATTTCTGGTGATAGAAATTAGTTTCTCGTCATAATGTGGTTCGGATTCCACAATAAGCTGTAGGTCCCGTTGCCAGGTAACCAGTTGGTTCTTAGCCACGTAATATAAATCTAATCCTTCTGGCCAGCCCTAGGAGAGCTGTTAATCAGCTCAGTGGTCTGGTTAAACTAAGATACACTTAGAGGGTTTTAACACGTATTCAACAGTATGTATGAATGATGGCGACTGTACACATCCAGAAGCTTCCCTTGACTAGCGAACGTTGCAAAATGATTCCGTATCCGTTCCATTGCATGCTTCATGATGCAGGATCTGAGCTCCTAAAGGTTTCAGTGCATAAAGGGTACGAAGCCGGATGTGAAATCGATGCTTCCATATCTTTTCGTGCATGATAACCGGACGTTCAATTAATGCATTCGATATAGTTATCAGAAATGAAACATGTGGAATATATGTATGGCGCCCAAAAGTGTTCGGGTGTGGAGGAGAATTTAAAAAATGAATTAATTCAAAAGGTTTTGTGAATGAAAGACCGAGTGCAGTTGGCCAGTGAAACGTTTTATTGCCTAAAGCAAGTTTGGGAGGTCATACGTTCGCACGTTTTCGTGCATGAATGCGCTTGGAAAGTCTCTGCATGATGTACATTCTCTCTCTCTCTCTCTCTCTCTCTCTCTCTCTCTCTCTCTCTCTCTCTCTCTCTCTCTCTCTGTTTGTGTCTGTCTATGCATTTGCTTTTACTATATGTGTATATATCAGCCCATATATACATACATATATACATATATTATATATGTGCATATATATGTATATGTACACCGGTCACTTTTTTTAGATATATATGGAATATTTGTGAGGTATGTAACGAAGAGATGTGATTTAAAAGCTAAATAATGATTTTCATATGTGAAAGTACATTTATATAAATCCCCGAATCTCTATATTTCGCGTCTGAATTAGTCTTTATAAAATGAAGTGGATGCGATGATAATTTCAAGTGTCCAAGCACATTTATAAATTCGTATAACCTTCGTTTACTTCATATGAAAAGTGAAAATCCCAGAATATCTTTATAACATTATTTATGGGTTAAATGTTTTTTGAGATTCTTTTGAAATAGAACGGTCCAGAGAGAGTACATTTAGTAGTTTTCACATACCAAGCGATTATGGTAACTCACGAAAAAATGTTTGAATTCATGTTTGGGCAAATGAAATTTATTCTCTCGTGCTCTCATGAATGAGACCGGAAGTGGAGTAAGAGCAGCCGTGCTTTTTCGGGCATGGGACAGGAAGGGGAATTAATGCAATGAAAAGTGGACCGTGAAAGAAGCTGAACATTATTCATAAAGTCGACTTGTTTTGTTTAAGAAGATTCCGAATGAAACAGTATTTGTATTTATTTTAGGGCTGAAAGTAAACTGGAATATAGAAATGACTGAAAATAACTGATACTGAATCAATATGAAAAGGGGGAGACTTCCGTGTACCATGAAACAGCTCTGACCTAAAATGGAAAATTGCAGCATCTGCAAAATTTTCGAAATTGAGATGTGCCGCCTGTTGGGCTTGTGAAACACTATTACAAGTTACTGCAGTTTCAGAATGATTCTTCAATGTTTTCCACGAGTATTTAGGGAGTTCCATTTGCAGTATCTGCAAAATCAGTATTAAAGCGAGGGAAAACTGCAGTATCTACCATTTTTCTCAGTTTTGTATTTGTGCAGATACTGCAGTCTTCCATTTTAGGGCAGAGCTGCTGTCAAGAGGAAATTCTCCCAGTCACATTTTAAGTTGGCCTGACCATCCATAGCAAGTTTCTGATTAGGACAGACCCACATCGGAGGAAATGCCTCTGCTGTACTCTTTCTAGTTTCCACATTGAAAACTCGGTGTAAGAAATGTATAGTTGACCATCGATTAAATTATCCTTCCCGTAATGGGGGGTAGTGCCGTCACTGCACCTCGTGCGGTGTACTGTAAACATTAAGGTTCTTTGCAGCGTGCCCTCTGACCCTAGCTGTAACCCCCCTTTCATTCCTTTTACTGTACCTCCTTTCATACTCTCGTTCTTCCATCTTCCTTTCCAGCCTCTCCTAACAATTGATTCATAGTGCAACTCCGAGTTTACACCTTTTACTGTCAACTTCTGTTTCAGGGCTGAATGACCTCATAGTTCCCAGTGCTTGGCCTTTGGCCTAAATTCTGTATTCAATTCAATTCAAGTACCCTGCCGCGCGCGTCAGGCAAGACAACGTTAAGCCGTGACTCCAGTTTTTAGACAGCATTCCGTCGTGAGTTGAAAGCGGTATTCTGCATTTAGCATCAAACTCCGGCCTGCATCACCACTGTTGAAAATTAGATTAAGCTGTCCCAGCAGAGACTTGCTGCCCGATTCTTGGGCTGAGACATGCGCAAGTAATTCTGACACGTCTCCGAATAGGCCATTCTCGTCTGACACCCGGACACCTAATGAATAATCCGCATAACCCTGCTCTTGAATGCTCTGAATGGAACAATTAAACATTTGTTAAGTGAATGTCCAAAGTATAATCAGCGGCGAACATCAACTTTTGGAAAAAAATCGATCTGTGAAATTTGTCAGAAACTTCGACATTTGGAATTAATCCAATTATTAAGTTTTTGAAAAATTTTAATTCAATTGACAAAATATTAATCAAATATATATAAATAAAAACAAATCCTTCGGGTCTGCACTGTGAGAGCTGATAATGGGCTCAGTGGTCTGGTAAAATTATTTTAATTATAATTATGGGCTTTCATGATTTATCTTTCCTTTGAGTGAGGTCCGGATGCCCTGGACTCCTCTGGGTATCCCGGGGCAATCAGTGACATCTATACCTGTCTCCGAAGACCACGCCAAAGTGTGCCCGCCCTGGGTCTAAGTGTGTTGGTTGTTGCTTTTGAAATGAACAGAGCAAACCTAAATCCAGTCTTGCCAAAGAGAACAGATTGCGTGCACACCAGGAGCAGAAATACTCGATGGAGCCGTTCAGTTCAGATTAAGCTAATGTACTGCTAGAAATCTGTCTCTCACACACACAAACACACACCCACACACATATTCAAGGATCCGTCTAGCGGTAATCCAGTCGATTGAGATGCTATGCAAACGTAGCTATGTAACGAATCCTGGCAATCTATAGCTTCATAAAGTTTTAAATAGACCAGCGTCAGTGCACCTCATGCGGTGTACTGTAGACATTCCTTAAGGTTCTTTGCAGCGTCCCTTCGGCCCCTAGCTGCAACCCCTTTCATTCCTTTTACTGTACCCCCGTTCATATTCTCTCTCTTCCATCTGACTTTCCACCCTCTCTAACAATTGTTTCATAGTGCAACTGCTTTGAGGGTTTCCTCCTGTTACACCTTTTTAACCTTTCCCTCAGTTTTCCTGCCAGCGCTGAGTGACCTCGTAGGTACCCAGCGCTTGGCCTTTGGCCTAAATTGTATTCAATTTACCGATGAGCCAAATTACTTAATGTAGTTAAAACTTGTATATTCCATGAAAATGTTTACGTTTTTTCTTATGGAAAGTCGTATAATTCTTATACTTTGTGACAATATTAGCTATATAGCGTCTCATCAGTATGAATGTGGCGATGTCTCTCTCTCTCTCTCTCTCTCTCTCTCTCTCTCTCTCTCTCTCTCTCTCTCTCTCTCTCTATATATATATATATATATATATATATATATATATATATATATACCTGTACATGTATATATATATAATGTATATATATATACAGTATATATATATGTCACATTACTATCGATACTTATACGAAAATTACTTTTTCAGGATTATATGCATTTGTAATATCTTTTTCATCTATATTTGTGAAAGAAAAATCCTCTATGTCAGTCCATCAATATTGCAAATATCATCGTTGCCTGCTTCATAATCTTTTCGTCAGTATAACATAAACATTCTATGAAAATGCCCTGAAAATTCTCTGAAAATTCCCTGAAACAGGATGTGGAATGCACCGATAGTTATTATAATCCACCAGTAATTTATTAAAACCGGGAAGTAATTTGCCTTCATGCTCGGGCATAACCCTCGGGTATCCATCACAACGTTAACTCTTATAATAGGTTTCGCGGGGAGCAGACAAAAGGGATCGTGGCGGCTGAATAAATGCTTTTGGGAGGTTTTGATGGGGCTACGGGCGCATGCGCCCGGGTGACATATGAATGAAGAGCCCCGGGGGGGGGGGGGGGGGGATGGCTCTTCCTGTAGGTTGTACTGGAATTTTTAGGTGGTGCTTAGCGGGTATTTTGGAATTATTTAATTTGTTTTTAGGGTCAGGTTCCCCCCAGAGTTTCATTTTAATACCTTAGTTTAAAAATTTCGCTTCTTTTGGGGGAATAGTGCCCTCACTGCACCTCGTGCGGTGCACTGCAAGCATTACTTAAGGTTCTTCGCAGCGGCCCTTCGGCCACTAGGTGCAACCCCTTTCATTCATTTTACTGTACCTCCGTTCATGATCTCTTTCTTTCTTCTTACTTTCCACCCTCTCCCGATAATTGATTCATAGTGCAACTGCGAGGTTTTCCTCCTGTTACACCTTTCAGGCGTTTTTCCTGTCAATTTCAGTTTCAGCGCTGACTGACCTCATAGGTCCAAGCGCCTAGCCTTTGGTCTAAATTCTGTTATTCTGTTCTAATCTTTGAAAATTTCGACACACTTGCCATATTGAATAAACATGGCTTAAACATGGTTTATACCCATTCTGTCACGGCTACACAAGAGAATTGGAAATCATTGAAGCTCGCTTAGCTATTATCCCCCTTAATAGAATACTTGGCATTTGAGCATTACAGAGCCTGCGCGCGTACGTTTGTTAAATGTTCAAATGATCTTACGACCAGAAACTAATTATAACCGTCAAAAGTTAAGTATATCATAGTTTAACCAGACCACCGAGCTGATTAACAGCTCTCCTAGGGCTGGCCCGAAGGATTAGATTTATTTTACGTGGCTAAGAATCAATTGGTTACCTAGCAACGGGACCTACAGCTTATTGTTGGATCCGAACCACATTATAGCGAGAAATGAATTTCTATCACCAGAAATAAATTCCTCTAATTCTTCATTGGTCGGTCGGGGATTCGAACTCGCGGCCAGCAGAGTGCTAGCTGAGAACGGAACCCACTTTTCCAACGAGGAACATTATAACCGTCAGAATGCATTCGTGTTTGCTTCGTGGACGCGTGCGAATTTGCGAAGTCAAGTGTAGAATGTGATGGAAACTATCACTAGAAAGTTAAGTTAAAATTTTCAGGATGAGTGGTGTGATATCTTGTTTTGTTTATACGTTTCAATATAGATGAGGGATGTGTTTACAAAAAATGTAAAATATCCAGATGCTATGGTGGTCGGTTAAAGGCAGAGAGACTATGGACGTATTAAAGCTTTTACCAGTATTGCATTCCAGTCCACAAATTCAGAGGCCCTAGTCCTTGCATTCCTTTTGCTGTACCTCCGTTCATCTTCTCTTTCTTCCATCTTACTTTCCACCCTCTCCTAACAAGTGATTCATATTGCAACTGCGAGACTTTCCTCCTGTTACACCTTTCAAACCTTTTTACTGTCAATTTATGTTTTAGCGCTGAATGACTTCATAGGACCCAGTGCTTGGCCTTTGTCCTAAATTCTTGCCAGTCTTATAAGAACTGAAAGTCAGCTCAGTGATCTGGTTAAACTACTTTAATAGTAATAATAATAATAATAATAATAATAATAATAATAATAATAATAATAATAATAATAATAATAATAATAATAATAATTGGCCTAAATTCGATATTCTGTTCAAAGGGCCTAGTCTCAGTCCGCACCGTTTGAGACCAGCGTCAACATTCAGTCTGAAATTGTCTGAGTGAAGACTGTATTATGAACGTTCAAATTACAGAACTACATTCAGACAGTCAGTCAGTCAGTAAATCCATCAGTTAAGTGGCCAGTGATGTGTTGACTTTTAACCCAGATAGCCAGCCAGCAGCTTCGAGAATAAAAAAAAAATTATTCTCAAGTGTGACCTTTCTTTGATTTGTATTTGACTAGTATAAGATTTAATGTTTTGGTGTTCTGCCTCTATTTTAGGTCGAATATGTCTTAGTGTGTTAAAGCCGAAACGTCCCAGTGGAATAAAAATGTTGAATACAGCGCTTGTTGGGCTGTTCCTGATAAGGATCAGATTCCATATATATATATATATATATATATATATATATATATATATATATATATATATATATATATATATATATATATATATATATATATATATATATATATATATATGCATGCATTCCTAAGCGGATTTCGATGAACGTCGCCCAGTCGATCCACTTCCCAGAATCAGAATCAACACAAATGAATAACATTGATGTGGGAGGTAAATCATTACTTATTATTAGAAACCACCATTTGTCAAAGTCAGTCAGTAAATATGTCTTCACGGCTCTCATCCCTTTAAGAGGATTCATACACAGGCGTGGGTTTACCGTGTCTCTGGTTGGTGGCAAATCCTCGCCGAAGGTCTCACAGGATTACTATTGTCATTTTTAGAGCTGACTGTTAATATCCACAACCGATATCGGCGAAACGGGCTGTGATTGGCGGAAGCTGCTCACGACCCACCCACGGTTAGAGTTCAGCCAATCAAAAGCCGGGTAGCAGCGTGGGTGGTGTTGACAGTAGATATTTCCTTCAGCTTGAAAAACAAATGACATGTTGATTAAAATGGGGGTTTATATTATCACTTTACTTTTCTATCGAATTGTTTGCTGTTATTTTTTATTTTCCACTTTTGCAATAAAAATTTGTGATTTTAATTAGTCTTGGCAAGTTCATCGTATTCTTTGAGAGGTAGTGTTTACTTTTCAGTAAACTTCAGCAGCTATGAAGGAACGATTGAATTAGTAACGCTAGACAAATTTCGTTATTGGAAGATTTTAATATTTTTTTAAGAGTTAAAAAATGTCTCAGGAAATCTCTAAATGAGGTTAGTTTATATACATTTATAAACGCGAAGTAAAGTTCACTTTCATTTTGTAAAAATGTAAAAATCGATAACCGTTTCATCACTAAAGTTTGCCCAAAAATATTTGCCTAAAAATTTTATTGGTAAAGTTGGGTGAAAATCCGAGTTTTAGAATATAAAGCGTACGTCTATGTATTTTTATTTATTGATTTTCTATAGTAATTCATGAGGTGTTTATTTTAGTTAGGGGATTACACGAGTGTTCAAATGGTATGTGAATATGTAGTTACTGAAGTGTGTTTAAACGGTCTTTGTTTAGACATTTCCCCCTAAAATCATTGATATATAAGTTCTTTTATGATTGCTTGATTTATCAATTTTAGTTTTCTGTAAAAGAAAACTATTGTGCTGGCTTTGTCTGTCCGTCTGCACTTTTTCCTGTCCGAACTTTATCTGTCCACCCTCTGATCTTAAAAACTACTGAGGCCAGAGGGCTGCAAATTGTTATGTTGATCATCCACCCTCCAATCATCAAGTATACCAAACTGCAGCCCTCTAGCCTCAGTAGCTTTTATTTGATTTAAGGTTAAAGTTAGCCATGATCGTGCTTCTGCCAACAATACAGGACAGGCCGCCACCGGCCCGCGGTTAAAGTCTCATGGGCTGTGGCTCATACAGCATTATACCGAGACCACCGAAAGATAGATCTATTTTCGGTGGCCTTGATTATACGCTGTAGCGGCTCTACAGAAAACTCGATTGCGCCGAAGAAACTTCGGCGCATTTTATATTTGTTCAATTAATATATTGCAGCTTTCAATATTCCAGTATTCGCATGCAAATAGAAATAGATTAAGGCTAGATAAAAGTTATCAATGATCGTTATTGGAGGCCACCAGTTGATGAAATTCAGGCAGCCCATTTGTCTTCATGCCCTGGCATAACCTTCGGGTATCCATCACTGCTTGGACCCCTCTTAATAGATTTTGGAGGGACGCATCGGCATCGCTGCGGATCGGGTTGGTGAAATAAATGCTGATGACAAGTAATCGCACGAGTCTCGGGCGGTTGAAATTGATCTGTATCTGGGCAAAATAAGTGATTGGGAATAAGGTACTAAGGGTAGAATTGTGAGGAAACAGGTACAGAAGGCCGTGGTGTTGGCGAAGAGGTGCTCGAAGTACATATGGGCAGTTGCGTGTTTGAAGGCATCACAGAATAGCAGGGGTATATATACTTGTGTATATATATATATATATTATATATATATATATATATATATATATATATATATATATATATATATATATATTCATATATATATATAATATATATATATATATATATATATATATATATATATATATATATATATATATATATATATATATATATATATATATATATATATATATATATATATCATATTGAGGTCCATTTCTAATCCTTAAGCCAGGAAGCTCTGATGATGGCTGGCGTTCAATATTATTCCCCCGATTTCATGCAGACCAACTCACTGACATTCTCCTAGCTGTTGCTTACGAAAATTATGGACCAAATGACATGCCGTTTATATTTAAAGTACCTTAAATCATTACAATTCTTTCATAAAAAAATAAAGACCAGTTATCTTAGAATTACGGTGATTCATTTTCCTCTGTGGATAAAAATGCATGTAACTTATATATAATCTAGTAATTTCGTGCATCGCAATTCATTCAGACAAATGAAAACCACTATGGTTATTAAGAATACGATTAACAACTTATCCAAAACCCCCATTCATCTAGAAAGAAGAAAAACCTGACTAGAGAGAGAGAGAAGAAAATGGGTGCTTCTCTGTTCATTATACAAGCAAGTAAAAAATGCCGAGTTTTCTATACATCATATAATCAAGGCCACCGAAAATAGATCTATCTTTCGGTGGTCTCGGTATAATGCTGTATGAGCCGTGGCCCATAAAACTTTAACCAATGCCCGGTGGTGGCCCTGCCTATATCGTTGCCAGTCGCACGATTATGGCTAACTTTAACCTTAAATTAAGTAAAAAACTACTGAGGCTAGAGGGTTGCAATTTGGTGTGTTTGATGAGTGGAGGGTGGATGATCAACATGCCAATTTGCAGCCCTCTAGCCTCAGTAGTTTTTAAGATCTGAGGGCGGACAGAATAAAGTGCGGACGGACAGACAAAGCCGGCACAATAGTTTTCTCTTCAGAAAACTAAAATGAATCAAATTGCGAAGGAAAGTCCTCTCTCTCTCCCCTAAATAACCAAGATAAACAGAAAATTAAGGTAACATACCGAGCCAGAATACACAGGGAAACCAATGAGATAGGTGTGTAGGCACTCTCATCTGTGCTGGCTGGATGTTTGATTATTGGGGACTGGGATTTGCTGGCAATAATGCGAGAATTTTCTCGCGTGCTGGAGATTTGATTGACTCCTGTGCAGCCCTTGCATCAGTGGTTACTGGTGTTCGCTGGATTAAGGACTGTATGTTTTTGGATATGCAAGAGTCATGCAATTGTTTTCGCCGATTTTATTCTCGCTTCCGATCTTAGAAGGCCAAAAAAAAAAAAAAATCTTTTCCTCTTACCAGAGTTATAATTGAGATAGTTAGGCTTTTATTGTCCATTAATGCGTTGTATTGATTAGTATCAAAATCATGAATGAAAAAAAAAAGTTTTTCATTCGCCTAAACAAAATATGAAGGTGTTTAAACATGCCTTACTGTATTTTATGGAGCGTTATTTATTTGTTGAAGTTTTTCATAAGCTATTTGTTAAATATTTTGTGTTGTGTGGATAATGCGTTAAGAAACTACACTGATTCATCAGTGTTCTTTCTTTCCTTCTTTCTTTAAATCTTCAGCTGGAAACTCTTATGGACAGAGTTAAGAAACTAAAAACCTAAGAGGTTCCAAAGGAAAGTCAGCCTGCAGATAGAGTCAAGTCGTAGGAAAAGGTGATAAATAAATACATATGAGGGAAAAGAAAATAAAACCTATTCATATGAATTCAGGAGACGTCAGCAGAGAGCAGGAATGAATTTGCTAGTGCCGTCAGTGCACCTCGTGCTGTGCGCTGTAGGCATTACTTGAGGTTCTTTGCAGCGTGCCTTCCTTAGGCCCCTAGCTGCAAGCCCTATCGTTCATTTTACTGTACCTCCTTTCACATTCTCTTTCTTCCAACTTACTTTCCACCCTCTCCTAACGATTGATTATAGTGCAACTGCTTTGATGTTTTCCATCTTAAACTTTTCAAGCCTTATACTGTCAGTTTCCGTTTCAGCGTTGAGTGACCTCATAGGCCCCAGTGCTTGGCCTCTGGCCTAAATTCTATATTCAATTTCTGCAGCTTTTCTATTATTGCTAGCAAGAACAGTTGGGTTAGGTAAAGTATTGTGCAGAGGATGTTTGCTCTTAAAGTCCATTTGATACAGAAAACATAATGAACTCACTTTACATCCGTGCCACAAGTTAACATTAAGAGATGACAAAATGAATTTAACTGAATATATAATTCTGTCCAAGAGTTTGAGGTGAGAGGCAACGCCCGAAGACCACACCAGAGAATAGTAATTCAAACAAGGAAGAAGAAAAAGCTCAAACACTTTCATATAATAGCTTCATCAGGGAACACTCGAAAATATTTCCCTAAGAGAATCAAAAGAATTTGACTTTTAAAACGTGAAAAAAGTAAGTCTGAAGCTGGTCTGTTTAAAGAGGGCGAGGAAATCATAATTATATCTTTATTTTGGTTTCATTGCTGTCTCCTCACTAGATCGTAGCTTTAGCTTTCTGTAAAAGAACACTGTTGGGATGGCTATTTGTCTGTCCGTCCGCACTTTTTCTTTCCGTCCTCAGGTCTTAAAAACTACTGAGGCTAGAGGGCTGCAAATTGGCAT
>JANJGK010000037.1:29414630-29427130 GCA_039081455.1 Macrobrachium rosenbergii | reverse complement strand
GATTTAATTTTTTCCCATATAAATTTTTTCAGACTTCCACTTGTTTCTTAATCGCCTCAGCCTTTGTTATCTATTAATTCAGTATTACAAGCAAACGTCACTTACCAAATATTCCACAGTTCGCAACTTTAATCCCACAAAATAACTCGCGTATGTTTTCTCATCATAACAGTAAATTTTATAGTTCCTTTCAATTGACATAGCAACCTTAGTGTAGGGTTTACATTTGAATGAAGAGAACCCTCCCTTCGCAGATATATAGTCAGTTTTATCTCTCCCCTAATATTTATAGTCGTCTCTCAGCTTTTGTTTAAGAGTAAAAAGCTTCATCCACACGAGTTCGTGGGTAAACATCCTCTGGTCTTCATCTGTCATGTTTTCTGTTATAATATTCGTCTGACATTCAGCTGAAAACCGTGTATATATATATATATATATATATATATATATATATATATATATATATATATATATATATATATATATATATATATACACATATATAAAGGCATATACCACGAAGGGAAAATTTGCTAAAGAAAGGACTGTAAGTCGAAAGGCCTTGCAACCACTCCGTTGTTTCACTTTTTCCTTCGTGGTATTTGCCTTTATTTATACATTTCATCACGTTCCATATCTTCGTGATTCAGTTATACATATATACATACACACACACACACACACACACATATATATATATATATATATATATATATATATATATATATATATATTTATATATATATATATATATATATATATATATATTTATATATATATATATATATATATATATATATATATATATATATATATATATATATATATATAATGTATGTATGTGTATAATGTAGATGTCTGCATATATTTACTGCTTTCGCGCGTATATGCTTGCACATGCACTATGCCTACTGGGCATAATATCAGTTCATCGAAAATACAATGACTTTAATGTTGAGGCGTCTCATTTCCCCCCCTCGCCATTTCTTGGCCAGCTGTCACCTTTAAACCGAAGTAGGCCTAACTGGATTCTTCTAGAACGCGCGAGATGGAAAAGGCGGGTTGCACTCTCTCTCTCTCTCTCTCTCTCTCTCTCTCTCTCTCTCTCTCTCTCTCTCTCTCCCACTAATCAGGGCTTCTTATTTATGCGTTCCCTTTCTCTTCATCCATCTGCCATTGCTGGTTGGCTTCTTCGGGCGCCGCTGTTACTCGAAACGGGGTAATATTAAATTTTTCTTGTCGTGTAAAGGAAGGTGTTTGAATTTTTGCCGCACTCGAGTTGTGACAGCAGCTCTTGGAAGAGTTGGTGCGTTAGTTAGTTTAGTTTTCTGTAAGAGGGAAGTGTTGAGATGACTATTTGTCTGTCCGTCCGCACTTTTTCTGTCCGCCCTCAGATCTTAAAAACTACTGAGGCTAGAGGGCTGCAAATTGGTGTGTTGATCATCCACCCTCCAATCATCAGACATACCAAATTGCAGCCCTGTAGCTTCAGTAGTTCTGAGAGTTTCATGGGCCGTGGCTGAGAGTTCATGGACCATTATAAGCTGTACAGAGAACTCGATTGCGCCGAGAAATTCAAGTCCGCACACACACACACACACATGCACAAGCACACAGAGAGAGAGAGAGAGAGAGAGAGAGAGAGAGAGAGAGAGAGAGAGAGAGAGAGAGATTCAAGTCCACACACATGCACAAGCAGAGAGAGAGAGAGAGAGAGAGAGAGAGAGAGAGAGAGAGAGAGAGAGAGAGAAATTCAAGTCCACGCATATGCTCAAGCAGAGAAAGAGAGAGAAATTCAAGTCCACACTTACATGCATAAACAGAGAGAGAGAGAGAGAGAGAGAGAGAGAGAGAGAGAGAGAGAGAGACGGTGTGTTCCACGACTTTCCAGTAGCTTCAAGATAGGGTCCTAGTTGAAGCTTGACTCTGAAAACCGTTATTATCAGCCGGTAATATGTAAAGAGGGGTCGAGATGCTCGTGTATTTGCACTGCAGTCTTCCCTTTTGATAGATTCGTCAGGGGGGCACGTTCAGCTGGGTCAGTGGCAGTGGGCAAGGAAGGTCTTTGGTATTTTCAATCTCTCGTTTTAGTATTCTTTCCACTCCGAAAGTTATTATTTTATTTATGAGAAAGTGTCAGGAAGGGAGACTTAATGTGTGTGTGTATATGACTCCAGATCTGGGCTGATATTTTTTGGATGAGGTTACAGACCTTATGTTCATGTTCCTGCTGATTGTGGCATCGACTCGCTGCTTTGGCTTTTAAACTTAGCTTTAAAAGCCATTTGACATCTTCGTTTATATATATATATATACATATATATATATATATATATATATATATTTATATATATATATATATATATATATATATATATATATATATTTATATATATGTATATGTATATATATACATATATATACGTATATATATATATATTTATATACGATATATACATTATATATACTGTATATATATACATACATATAAATATATACATATATATATGTGTGTATGTATATATATATTTATATATTATATTTATTTACTTATTTAGATATTTATTTATAAACAAGACTGATCTACATCATCGATATTAAGCCTCGGCCGTAACGTTCGAAATTCGGCCATATGTTCGCAGACACATTGTAAATTTCAGCACCACGAAATGTTCCCTACGCGACTTAGACTAAATAAGAAATATAGTTTTGAATTTATATGTATGTGGGGGGTTTTATAATTGGTAAGAGGAAAGAGGTATCGAAACAACAGGGAGTGAATGTATGTATTTGCATGCTCACTCGTATATATGAATAAATTCATCCTCGATTCGGCAGTTTGGTGCTGAACGTGGTGGGAGTGACTGGTTTTCATTCTCCCTGTAAGTATAATATGCAGAAAAATCGCCATATTGTATATATATATATATACACACACACACACACACACACACACATATATATATATATATATATATATATATATATATATATATATATATATATATATATATATAATATGTTTGTTTGTGTGTTTGTGCGTTGTTTAAGTATCAGACACACCAACGTAGGTTCAGTTTTGCTATTTTACTACAGATGCATAAATATCTGTATTTTTCGGTGACTTAATTGCAAACGTATGGGGTATTTTGACCGACTGGAAACAAATTCTTAGGTTACATAATCATAAAAATATGGTCATAATTTTATGGAATTTTGAATTCAGGTAACATGTGATAGATTACCTGTAACAAAACATCTGTTTTTTAGGGGGGAGGGGGGTGTTTTAATATTCTCATAGTATCATTTTAAACCTCTGTACATCGGAGCTTATTCTGCATAAAAATGGAAGACTGCAGTATCTGCAAAAATACAAAACTACGAAAAATGGTAGACACTCCCTTGCCTCACTACTGATTTTGCAGATACTGCAAATGGAACCCCCTAAATAAAGCACTGAAAAATCATTCTGAAACGCAGGAACTTGTGTATTTTGTGTTTCACGAGCCCAGTCGTCGGCATATCTCAATTTCGAAAATTTTGCAGATACTGCAAATGGGATCCCCTAAATAAAGCATTGAAGAATCATTCTGAAACTGCAGTAACTTTTGTATTTTGTGTTTCACGAGCCCAACAAGTGGCATATCTCAATTTCGAAAAATTTTCAGATATTGCAGTCTTCCATTTTAGGGCAGTATTTATTCGGCAGTGTTTTCATATATGTCACTGATGAACATATCGCGAACTATTTAGAGAAGGAAATTTATGAAATGAGACGCGGAACTATTTAGAGAAGGAAATTTATGAAAATAAACGAACTGATTAACAGGGGATTTCTTTGTTTTCCGATTCTGATAATCTGCTCATAAATTGGTTTGCTATCAATCTCCTGTCTGTGTATTCCCATGGCGAGAGTGTTATCATTATGATGGAACCCCCAATGACGTTAATATTAATGCAATTGATTATGTTGAGCGTGTGAAGGATGCTGGAATTAATTCTGAATTAATTCTGTCAGGTGCAATACATCAGCATTATATATATAATATATGTTTTTTTAAGTATAGGAAGCTTACAGCATTAATAACGCAGGTCTGCTTTCGTCGTTCGATAGCTCGTGTGATGCGAGTGTTCATAGTTTCGAATGGGCGCGGAGTTGATTTAAACACGATTATCCCCGTAGGGGGTGGGTAGTGCCGTCAGTGCACCTCATGCGGTGCACTGTAGGCATTACTTAAAGCTCTCTGCAGAGTTCCTTCCTTAGGCCCCTAGCTGCAACCCCTTTCGTTCCTTTTACTGTACCTCCTTTCATATTCTCTTTCTTCCAACTTACTTTCCTTAACCCTCTCCTGACAGTTGATTCATAGGACAACTGCTTTGAGGTTTTCCTCCTGGTACGCCTTTCTAACCTTTTACTGTCAGTTTCCGTTTCAGCGCTGAGTGACCTCTTAGGTCCCAGTGCTTGGCCTTTGGCCTAAATTCTATATTCAGTTCAATTCATTCTGAAATTATTCGTCGTTGGTAAACACACTTCGTTTTGTTGTCTGCGTGTTTGTTTGAAGCTTCCGAAAAACCACATGTTTAATTCTTATTATTTTTGTATTTCAAAGTGTTGCACGAATAAACCTGGAGCCTTCCTCTCTCTCTCTCTCTCTCTCTCTCTCTCTCTCTCTCTCTCTCTCTCTCTCTCTCTCTCTCTCTCTCTCTCTGTCGTTGTAATATTTCTTAATCTCATTATTTATCTTAATCCGTGGAACACAGCTTTTGCTGCATTTTCTAAATATATACGAAATAGGTTTCTGAAGATATGCTTTGCAGTATATGCATATATATATATATTATATATATATGTATGTATGTATATGTATATATATATATATATATATATATATATATATATATATATATATATATATATATATATATTTATATGTATATATACATATACACGCTCATACTGTATTTTATATACAAGTATATTTGCGTGTGTGTCTGAGTGTATAGTCTGAGTGTATATCATGTACGTATATATATAGACACTATAATTCGTATTCACGTTTACCTTTAAACATAAAAAAACAAAAAAAAAACTCGGCAAAGAAAAAAAAAAAAAAATAAATAAAAGCGTACGAAGGAAGGACATTCTTACCCTTCATTTTCCCCCCAAGCGTGATGTTCCCCTTCTCAGGATTTTATGCTTTGGTGGTTATGAAGGGGTAAGGGGCAGGGGCAGGGGCAGGGGCAAGGGGTAGGGGAAACCTGGGACGGACATGGCGTCCCACCTCTCCTCTCTTTTCTCCCACTCCTATCTTCCTCTACTTCTCTCTCTATCCCTCTTTTTCCTTCACTTCCTTTCTCACATTCTCTCCTCCTCCTCCTCCTCCTCACTTCTTCTCCTCATCACTTCTCTTGGTCTTCTGTACCTTCTGTTCCTCTTCTGTCTCCTTTTTTTTCCTGTGTCCTCCTCTCGTTTCCTTTCACGTTACACTTCTCTACCCTCCTCTCAAAGCTCACTTCTCTTCTAACCTCTCTCCTCACAAATCTCCCCTCTGCGCCCATAGTAAGTGCCAGGAGGAGGAGGAGGAGGAGGAGGAGGAGTTGAAGTTGAAGTTGAAGTTGAAGTTGAAGGAGGAGGAGGAGATGAAGAAGGAGTAGGAGGAGATGGAAAAAGAGGAGGAGGAGGAGATGGAAAAAGAGGAGGAGGAGGAAGAAGAGGAAGATGAAGGAGGAGGAGCAGGAGGAGAAGAAGATGAAGGAGGAAGAGGAGGAGGAGGAGGAGGAGAAGAAGAAGATGGAAAAGGAGGAGCAGGAGGAGAAAGAGGAGGAGGAGGAGGAGGCGGAAAATGTCAACGAAGGAAGTGAGCCTAGAATATTCAGAAAGGTATCTTGACGACTCTTAAGCGAGCTAGGGGACGGAAACGACGAGGAAAAAGCCTGGAAGTACGTGGGAACCATCCCGACACTCGGAGGAAAATATAGCTGTGAAGTCGGGAAGCTATTAAAAGATATAAACGATCGGCGACGGTGAGACGAAGGTACTTAATGGCACACACAAATTGTGAGGTTAGATTCCGATGGCAAAGGCTTCTTCTTCCGCCATCTCGTTTTTCCTTGATTTTAGCTCTAGCCAATTTTCAGATGACCACAACTCATGAGAGATAATAAAAAACATGTGTTTAAAGCGAATGTTGTCACATCAGACCTGGAGATTATGTCTACAATATTTCCGCCCGCAGACTAACTCATTTTCGCATAAATTTCATTGGTTGAATATTTTATTATTTGTCTTGGATTCTATTATCACCTTACGTAAATTCATGCCTTAATTCACACAAGACCTAGAGAGAGAGAGAGAGAGAGAGAGAGAGAGAGAGAGAGAGAGAGAGAGAGAGAGAGAGATGAACTATCCAGTCATTTCATATTACTTTCAATTCTCTTGTAGCAGCTTTATATACTTTAAAATATCGTATTTCTTTGCTAGGCACGTTAGAGGATGCCTCGCCTAATTAGGCTCACCCTACGGGTGTAAAATTGTTTGCGCTTTGAATCTACTGTATATGGGTTGTACGCTTCCGCAAGAACATTTTTATTTTTTCGTTTCCTGTTTCTGGGGACATCCGTGGCTAATATGTTGCGTTCACATTTACATTTACTTACCTTTTGTTTATGGTGTTTTCCGGCTCCATTTACGTTTACTCTTGTTTATGGTGTTTTTCCGGCTCCTTTGAAATAAAACGAGACTGGAAGGTGTGTGGATACCGTGTAGTGACTTATTATTATTATTATTATTATTATTATTATTATTATTATTATTATTATTATTATTATTATTATTATTATTATTAATTATTATTCAGAAGATGAGGCCTATTCATATGAAACGAGCCCAAAGGAGCCATTGACTTGAAATTATTATTATTATTATTATTATTATTATTATTATTATTATTATTATTATTATTATTATTATTATTATTATTATTATTATTATTATTATTATTCAGAAGATGAGCCCTATTCATATGGAACGAGCCCACAGGAGCCATTGACTTGAAGTTATTATTATTATTATTATTATTATTATTATTATTATTATTATTATTATTATTATTATTATTATTATTATTCAGAAGATGAGCCCCATTCATATGGAACGAGCCCACAGAAGCCATTGACTTCAAATTATTATTATTATTATATTATTATTATTATTATTATTATTATTATTATTATTATTATTATTATTATTATTATTATTATTATTATTCAGAAGATGAGGCCTATTCATATGGAACAACCACACAGGAGCCATCGACATGAAATTCAAGCTTCCAAAGAATATGAAGGTGTTCATTAGGAAGAAGTAAGAGGAGGTAAAGGGAAATACAGAAAGAAGAGATCTTGCTTATTGAAAAAAATAAATAAATAAATTAAAAAATAGCAAAAAACGTATGAAAATGCAAGGAGAATAGTGTCTCGCTTACTTAGATAAATTAATAAATAGATGAACGTACGAAAATGCAAGGAGAATGTTGTTAGGGTATATAATGCGTTGCATCTTCGCGTGAACTTTTGAAGTTCCAATTGCACATCCTCAGTAGGGGGACTGTTCCACAGTCCAAGGGTGTGAGGAATAAAGGACCTCTGGAACTGAGAAGTTCAACAGCGAGGCGCTTTTACTGCAAATTGGTGCTGTTGTTCAACCAATCCGGTTGCTCTCGGCGGAAGCAGGCGATCAGGAAGAGAGATATTAAGATTTTTTACTTCAAGCATATTTGTGTGGCTGTTGTCATGTCAAACATAGCAGTGAAGAAGCGCAGAAGAAAAGAAAGTCAGAAAAGAAAGCCACTCCTTCCCAAAGATCGAAAGTTGCGTTGGGCGAATGCGCGAGGAAGATTATTATTATTATTATTATTATTATTATTATTATTATTATTATTATTATTATTATTATTATTATTATTATTATTATTATTCAGAAGATGAGGCCTATTCATATGAAACGAGCCCAAAGGAGCCATTGACTTGAAATTATTATTATTATTATTATTATTATGTATTATTATTATTATTATTATTATTATTATTATTATTATTCAGAAGATGAGGCCTATTCATATGAAACGAGCCCAAAGGAGCCATTGACTTGAAATTATTATTATTATTATTATTATTATTATTATTATTATTATTATTATTATTATTATTATTCAGAAGATGAGGCCTATTCATATGAAACGAGCCCAAAGGAGCCATTGACTTGAAATTATTATTATTATTATTATTATTATTATTATTATTATTATTATTATTATTATTCAGAAGATGAGGCCTATTCATATGAAACGAGCCCAAAGGAGCCATTGACTTGAAATTATTATTATTATTATTATTATTATTATTATTATTATTATTATTATTATTATTATTATTATTCAGAAGATGAGGCCTATTCATATGAAACGAGCCCAAAGGAGCCATTGACTTGAAATTATTATTATTATTATTATTATTATTATTATTATTATTATTATTATTATTATTATTCAGAAGATGAGGCCTATTCATATGAAACGAGCCCAAAGGAGCCATTGACTTGAAATTATTATTATTATTATTATTATTATTATTATTATTATTATTATTATTATTATTATTATTATTCAGAAGATGAGGCCTATTCATATGAAACGAGCCCAAAGGAGCCATTGACTTGAAATTATTATTATTATTATTATTATTATTAATATTATTATTATTATTATTATTATTATTATTCAGAAGCTGAGCCCCATTCATATGGAACGAGCCCGCTGGAGACATATACTTGAAATTATTATTATTATTATTATTATTATTATTATTATTATTATTATTATTATTATTCAGAAGCTGAGCCCTATTCATATGGAACAACCCCACAGGAGCCATCGACATGAAATTCAAGCTTCCAAGAATATGATGGTGTTCATTAGGAAGAAGTAAGAGGAGGTAAAGGGAAATACAGAAAGAAGAGATCTTGCTTATTGAAAAAAATAAATAAATAAATTAAAAAATAGCAAAAAACGTATGAAAATGCAAGGAGAATAGTGTTTCGCTTATTAAGATAAATTAATAAATAGATGAACGTATGAAAATGCAAGGAGAATGTTGTTAGGGTATATAATGCGTTGCATCTTCGCGTGAACTTTTGAAGTTCCAATTGCACATCCTCAGTAGGGGGACTGTTCCACAGTCCAAGGGTGTGAGGAATAAAGGACCTCTGGAACTGAGAAGTTCAACAGCGAGGCGCTTTTACTGCAAATTGGTGCTGTTGTTCAACCAATCGGGTTGCTCTCGGCGGAAGAAGGCGATCAGGAAGAGAGATATTAAGATTTTTTACTTCAAGCATATTTGTGTGGCTGTTGTCATGTCAAACATAGCAGTGAAGAAGCGCAGAAGAAAAGAAAGTCAGAAAAGAAAGCCACTCCTTCCCAAAGATCGAAAGTTGCGTTGGGCGAATGCGCCAGGAAGATTATTATTATTATTATTATTATTATTATTATTATTATTATTATTATTATATAGCACTAAGGTCGATGCAACACTTGAAGGTGTCTGGAAATGCTAGACCGGAGGGAATATAAAATGGTGGAGAAGTGGGTTTCTCATGTTGTAAATACATTTGTTGGCTCAGAAAAGGCATATATATGCGCGAATCTCCGATGAAGCCAGTTCGCGAATCTCCGATGAAGTCAGTTCGCGAATCTCTGATGAAGTAATTTCGCGAATCTGTGATGAAGTGATTTCGCGAATCTCCGATGAAGTGATTTCGCGAATCTCCGATGAAGTGATTTCGCGAATCTCCGATGAAGCGATTTCGCGAATCTCCGATGAAGTGATTTCGCGAATCTGCGATGAGGTCAGTTCGCGAATCTCTGATGAAGTCAGTTCGCGAATCGCCGATGAAGTTAGTTTGCGAATCTCCGATGAAGTCAGTTCGCGAATGCGTTACCCTTTGATGATGTATTTCTTGGTATTAATTCTACGTATTTTTACCTATATATATATATATATATATATATATATATATATATATATATATATATATATATTATATATATATAATATATATATATATATATATATATATATATATATATATATATATATATATATATATATATATATATATATATATATATATATATAAACACACACACACACACACTTGTGGCCTTTCCTGTATTTCTCTGAGTATTGGTTCTGTCCTTCTATTATCGTTACAGCTCCTCTCTCTCTCTCTCTCTCTCTCTCTCTCTCTCTCTCTCTCTCTCTCTCTCTCTCTCTCTCTCTCTCTCTCTCTCCGATTATGTGGTGCTGTCTGCTGTATCATGCCATCGTGGCCTCTTTCTCTCATTCTTTTCGTTGTCTCTTCCTTTTCTTCTTCAGGGTATGGGGTGCTTTATTCATGTGGCTGCTCGGCTCTCTCTCTGTCCCACGGTTATGTGGGGGTTCCTGTCCTTTGGTTGTGTGTTTTTTTTTTTCCTCGGTTATGTGTGATTCTTTTCATCAGTTATGTGGAGCTTTCTTTCCATCGGGTATGTGGGGCTCTCTTTCCACTGGTCATGTGGGGCTTTTCTTCCATTGGGCATGTGGGGCTTTCTTTCCAGTGGTTATTTGGGCTTTCTTTCCCTCGATTATGTTGGACTTTTGTCCGTCAGTTATGTTGGGCTTTTTTTTCCGGTATTTATGTAGGACGTTTGTCCGTCGGTTATGTTGGGCTTTCTTTCCGGTATTTATGTAGGACTTTTGTCCGTCGGTTATGTTCGGCTTTCTTTCCGGTGGTTATGTAGGACTTTTGTCCGTCGGTTATGTTGGGCTTTCTTTCCGGTAGTTATGTAGGACTTTTGTCCGTCGGTTATGTTGGGCTTTCTTTCCGGCAGTTATGTAGGACTTTTGTCCGTCGGTTATGTGGGCCTTTCTTTCCATCGGGTATGTGGGGCTTTCTTTCCGGTGGTTATGTAGGACTTTTGTCCGTCGGTTATGTTGGGGCTTTTTATCTATCGTTTATTAGGGATTTCTTTCCATCCTTTATGTGGGCTTTCACTCGGTCACGTGACGATTATTTTCCTATGGCTATGTGACTTATATTATGGTTTGAGATTTTTTTAATTTTACCAATTTTGTTTCTAAAAGGAAAATGACTTTCGCTTGTGAAGGTTGCTGGGAGTCCTCCTATGGCAGTGGTTCTTAACCGTTTTTCAATGTATGCACCCCTTTCAAATCGGGCAGTCAGTTCTCTCACCCCTTGAATTGCTGAAATAAAAAAAAGGAATAACAATAATTTTTCTTTTGGTCTATCACAGTCGACTGGGTGGTTTTTATAGTGTGGTGTTCCGGGTTGCATCCTGCCTCCTTAGGAGTCCATCACTTTTCTCACTATGTGCGCTGTTTCTAGTAGCACACTTTTCTGCATGAGTCCTGGAGCCACTTCTAGTTTTTCCGGATTCCTTTTCAGGGATCTTGGGATCGTGTCTAGTGTTCCTAGGATTATGGGTACAATTTCCACTGGCATATTCCATATCCTTCTTATTTCGATTTTCAGGTCTTGATACTTATTTTTTTCTCTTTCTTTCTCAACTACTCTGGTGTCCCATGGTACTGCGACATCAATGAGTGATACTTTCTTCTTTATTATTATAATTGTTACTATTATTAAATTATTATTATTATTATTGTTGTTAGTTATTTATTTTATTTTTATTTTATTTATTTATATTTTTTGGCATAAAAAATAACATGCATATATGAAAATATAGTTTTCTTTAATTATTCACAGGCATCCTCGCACCCTTTAGGACCGGCCTCGTACTCCCTAGGGGTGCGAGCACCCCTGGTTAAGAACCACTGTCCTGTGGCTTTAATGGTGACTGGTACCCTTTCCGATTTGCTATATGGAAACCTTACTGAACAAGAACCGTTAAAATCCCAACGGCTTCAAAATAGAGATAGAAATATTCTAAGCAAATGCCAGTGCATTGAGTAAAACCGTCGATATTGGTTCTACCCAGAGTCAATGTATATATATATATATATATATATATATATATATATATATATATATATATATATATATATATATATATATATATATATATATATATATATATGGAGCCTCGATGGCTCGGTCGGTAGAGCAGCAACCTCAGACTTCATAGAGGTTTGTGGTGAGGGTTCAATCCCCGCAGCCGACCGGTCAGAGAAGGCGGACACTTTGCTATCCGTGTAGACACCCCGGGATTACGTATGTAATCAACGGTTACGTTTGCTGAAAGCAAATGGGTGTTACAGACTAATACACACATAAACAAAGCCACTCCAACTTCTTCTAAAAACATTACAGACACCTCACACGTCTCGAACTATCGACCTAACCGCCCAGTTCTCCTTCCTCGCTGCTGGAGAAAGGGAGCTGGGGATTTGGTACAATACATGTACACATTCGTGATGGGGGTCTA
>JANJGK010000037.1:29268149-29414530 GCA_039081455.1 Macrobrachium rosenbergii | reverse complement strand
CTCTGAAAAATCAGCTTTTAGAAAGGTAGAAAACTATATAAATTGAAAGCAGCTTTTGCAGCTATCACCTTTGATATTTGAAAGAGGGCTTTCTGCTATATTATTATTATTATTATTATTATTATTATTATTATTATTATTATTATTATTATTATTATTATTATTATTATTGTTTAGTGGGAAGTTTTCTTATACCACTTGTCTTTATTCCGCGTTTTCACTGTTTTTCTTTTATTTTTGTTATCTGGAAATCTTGAGATACAGAACTTGATTATGACTCGTACCTATTCCAGTTATTCCATATTTTGTCCTAAATGCTCATTTCATCATCTTCAATATTTCTGCAATTCTGTGGACATTGGTCAACCACTTATGACCACGGGGGAGGGGTGGGACGGTTTGCTTCCTTCTGCTGACAGCTTTGGATATCTCTTCCTGCTTTTATTTTCCAGACTCTTACAAAGCTTTTATCATCTGGTGAAGTCTCAGTCTCCTTCCTTCCTTTGCCTTGTTTTGATTTCGTCCGGCATAGGTTAGAAAAGGATATTACATTGTTCGTTCCATTGGGCTGCGCTTTTAAAAAAGAAAAAAAAAATGTGTATTCATTTCCGCTTGTCTGGAACAGTTAGACTGATGCTTTGCGCCAACATTCATACTTACTCTCTCTCTCTCTCTCTCTCTCTCTCTCTCTCTCTCTCTCTCTCTGCTATGATATAATTTTGCTGTAAGTGGTATGAAAGTAGTACTCTCTCTCTCTCTCTCTCTCTCTCTCTCTCTCTCTCTCCTCTCTCTCTCTCTCTCTCTCTCTCTGCCATGAGATAATTTTGCTGTAAGTGGTATGAAAGTCGTACTCTCTCTCTCTCTCTCTCTCTCTCTCTCTCCTCTCTCTCCTCTCTCTCTCTCTCTCTCTCTCTGCCATGAGATAATTTTGGGGGTAAGTGGTATGAAAGTCGTACTCTCTCTCTGCTAAGAGATAATTTTGCTGTAAGTGGTATGGAAGTCGTACTCTCTCTCTCTCTCTCACTCTCTCTCTCTCTCTCTCTCTCTGCTATGAGATAATTTTGCGCTAAGTGGTATGAAACTCGTACTCTCTCTCTCTCTCTCTCTCTCTCTCTCTCTCTCTCTCTCTCTCTCTCTCTTTGGTGTGAGATAATTTTGCTGTAAGCTGTATGAAAGTCGTAAGTCGTACTCTCTCTCTCTCTCTCTCTCTCTCTCTCTCCTCTCTCTCTCTCTCTCTCTCTCTCTCTCTCTCTGCTATGAGATAATTTCGCTGACTGCAGTCGTTGTGAATAAGATCCAATAGGTTTTTTTTTATACATACTCAGTAGTTATCGGATTGTCTTTAGTTCCTCGTGAACGGGTTCTTTGAGTAAGTTTTGTACTTACTAGGTTTAAGATGTAAAAATATCTAAATAAAACAAAAAGAAGGCTGTGCCCGGAAAATTTCCCAGTACAATCAAATGTGAATTTCGCTGTAGTCAACATCCTACTGTTAATTCAAAGATTTTCACCCTAGATTTTCACCCTACATGCGCCGTGGAAGTAAATGATTCCGCTTAACTACTTCCAAGATAATCCCAGACACATTGCTACCAAGATAAACCCAGAGAAATTCCTTCGTGCTTTCCAGAGCTAAAAGGACTTGAGAGGAGAGAGGTATGGAACCAAGATGGGAAACCGAAGGGGGCGAGGGAGTGTTTTGGGTTTGGTCTGAATGCTTGGAATGCTCATCTGAAGTCTCTCTCTCTCTCTCTCTCTCTCTCTCTCTCTCTCTCTCTCTGCTGTGAGACAATTTTGCTGTAAGTGGTATGAAAATCTCTCCCTCTCTCTCTCTGTCTCTCTATCTCTACTGTGAGATAATTTTGCTGTAAGTGGTATGAAAGTCTTACTCTCTCTCTCTCTCTCTCTCTCTCTCCCCCCCCCTTCCGAGGCCCATGGTTAGGAGTAGAGGCGGGGGAATGTCTGGAAGGAATCATACCGTCTCGGTGCTTTGAGTAATATTATGCATACCTGTCGTTCCACCGGTACGGGAAAGGAATGATGCTGCTGTCTGGGAAGTTGACGACGGGGCTCTTCGCCCCCGGGGAATTTCTTCTTGCCATTTGCAATTCGGGACTGGATCCCCTTGAAGGGGAGGGAAGAGCAACCTGCTGACGGAGGGGGCGGGGGTGGGAGATATTTGGCTGGGGTCCTAACGGGTGTTCATTTAAATCAAGTTGGAATTCTCTTCAAGAAATTCCACTCCCAGGTTTTGTATTCAGAGGGAAGATGCATTGTCGCTAGATCGTTTGGACAGCTTGCTATACTTCATGAAGTTGTTGTTGTTGTTATTATTATTATTATTATTATTATTATTATTATTATTATTATTATTATTATTATTATTATTATTATTAGTAGTAGTAGTAGTAGTAGTAGTAGTAGTAGTAGTAGTAGTAGTAGTAGTAGTAGTAGTAACCCTTCATTTAAGCATATTTTATTGAATTCGACTGCTGCTTCAAAGCCATTGAGTTTAAAATACTCTTTTTCTATCGGAAAAATAGAAAAAAAGTATTTTAAACTGAATGGCATTGTACCACCAATCGAATTCAATAAATTTATTATTATTATTATTATTATTATTATTATTATTATTATTATTATTATTATTATTATTATTATTATTAATTCAACAAATTGTGATCTGCATCAGTACAGAAAAATTTTTTAGGGAAAACGGTTATAATGGTTTTTTTTTTATTTTTAGTGACTTGATTTGATTTTCGAATTGATTTGTCAGTACTTTGGTTGTCTGTAGTCCTAGTAAATCGTTTTCTGATTTAGCCCAATATTTCAGTTCTTTCTGTTTTTGTTTGATATTTAACGGGCCTTATAACAAAGCGGGCTCTTGGTCATAGATGAAAATGTAACTTGTAAGAAAAGACGTGAGTGATTAGAATGGAATTGAATATCTGACAGGTAGGGTTCAAATATTCGAGTTGAGAATGCAACTATATATTGGAGTGAAAAGAAAAATTCCTCAAATGTAAATTGTAAGAAAAGACGTGTGAATAGATTCGAACTGAATATCTGACAGGTGGGGTTCAAATATTTGGGTTGTGAATGTAACCACATATTTGAGTGAAAACAAAAAATCCTCAAATATCTTTTATATAGGCTACTGGGTTAACAATATAACACATAGCTTTAGCGAAATCAAGTAAAGGAATAAACGAGGTTGACATGTCTCGAACAGTTTTTCAACAGAGGTCAAGAAAAGAAACCTCTCGAAGGAAAAAAAAAATAAAAGAAAGCTTTCCATGACCAATTGTCTGAAGAATTCACAATGAGTTTGAGCTCATGCCAAAGTGTCAAGTAAAGGCTGAACCTTTCCAATTTCCCTGTCATTTTCTAACTTCTTTTTCTTCTCATTCTTCATATTGATTGAAATTGGTAGATGTGCTTTATAAAATGTTACTTTTTCTTGTTAGTAAATGTTGGGCTGTTGTTGGTTGGTAGTCAGGTGTGCTTGAGATTTGAATTCTTCTGTATTTAAAGCTCCCACGTTGTTTGTTTGTTTTAACATCATTTTGATAGAACCGCACATGATATAGTTCATTTAGTGACTTTCGCTCTTAATAATATATAATTGAATATCTGTTTCCAACGCAGACGGCAGTGAGGGTAGAGTTATATTTCGCATTGATTGATGTCGTATTTTACCTTTCTGTAATTGTTGTGAATAAGTGCGAATTAAGTTAAAAATGTCATTATCATACTTTTAAGTGATTTTTAGTTTTCTGCAAAGGAAAACTGTTGTGCCGGCTTTGTCTGTCCGTCCGCACTTTTCCTGTCCGCCGTCAGATCTTCAAAACTACTGAGGCTAGAGGGATGCAAATTGGTATGTTGATTATACACCCCCCAAACATCAAACATACCAAATTTTGTCCCTCTAGCCTCAGTAGTTTTTATTTTATTGAAGGTTAAATTCAGCCATGATCATGCTTCTGTCAACGACGTAGGATAGGCCACCACCGGGCCATGGTTAAAGTTTCATGGGCCGCGGCTCATACAGCACTATACCGAGACCACCGAAAGACAGATCTGTTTTCGGTGGCCTTTATCATACGACGTAGCGGCTGCACAGAAAACTCGATTTCGCCGAAGAAACTGCGGCGCATTTCGTACTTGTTTTCAGTAGGGGATGCTGGTTCCGGAATACAAATTTAGAGGCGCAGGAAGTTGAAGAATTTAGTGTTGACACTGATGTGCCACTTGCAGTCTCGTGCGGGACCTTCAGACAATTTATGTGAAAACGTATTCGGGTTGTTTGCCCACGCAGGGGGTTAATGCCGTCAGTGCACCTCATGCGGCGCACTCTAGGCATTACTTCAGGTCCTTTGCAGCGTGCCTTCCTTAGGCCCCTAGTTGCATGCAACCCCTTTCGTTCCTTTTACTGTACCTCCTTTCATATTCTCTTTTTTCCACCTTACTTTCCATCCTCTCCTAATGACTGATTCATAGTGCAACTGCTTTGAGGTTTTCCTCGTGTTACACCTTTCAAACTTTCACTGCCAATGTCCGTTTCAGCGCTGAATGACCTCATCGGTCCCAGTGCTTGGCCTTTGGCCTAAATTCCATATTCAGTTCAGTTCAGTTCAATTCAGTCTGTACTTTGATAGTACTATGGTGTTGCTAAGTTTGTACCTGCAGGGATTTTCAGGTGTGACATGTTATTTATAGTATGGTTCCAATTCTTTAATGTAAGGGATACTTCGTCAAAAGCTATTTTGTTCTAGTAGTAATCTCAGCAAGTGACGATCGAGTCTCGACCAGGCAACAAATTTCTGAGATTTATGCTAATATTGCACCACCCCGGCCTTTTTTTTTTCCCATGCCCCTAGGTTAGGTTAGGTTAGGTTAGGCTAGGTCGAGTTAGAGAGATTATTTTCAAGAAAATTCTGTGGTTAGTTTTTAAGATATGGCGTCCAGCTTTTTTCAGGGAAAGGTCCCAGTACTCGGTTACAGCTCGGGGAAATGGGCCCGGGCGTCAGCAGATCTTTGTTTATCTTCATTTAGTTCTAGGCTTGTATTGACAAGCGTTTCCAAAGTGTGAAGAATTGGAGAAGTTAAGAGGACATTGTGGCTCATAAATACTATACGTATCTGGTAAAAAGTGACCAGTAGATTCAACATCTACGTTTCAACATCTTCAGGATGTTGAAACAAAAACTGGAGTAGGATTACCGAGACCTCTCATTGCGTAGGTTTATTAAGTATCTTGGCTGCTGAAATCAGGAAACTCGGGTTTTTATCTTTATCGTAAATGAAACAAGTAAAAAATGCGTCGAAGTGTCTTCGCCGCATTTGAGTTTCCTGTACATCGTATAGTCAAGGCCACCGAAAATAGAGCTAACTTTCGGTGGCCCATGAATCTTAAACCACGATCCGGTGGTGGTCTGGCATATATCGTTGCCAGATGCACGATTATGGCTAACTTTAATCTTAAACAAAGCAAAAACTACTAGGGCTAGAGGGCTGCAATTTGGTATGTTTGATGACTGGAGGGTGGATGATTAACATACCAATTTGCAGCCCTCTAGCCTTAGTAGTTTTTAAGATCTGAGGGCGGACAGATAAAGTGCAGACGGACAGACAAAGCCGGCGCGATAGTTTTCTATAACTGATGCATTTTACAGACTGTTAATCATATTGTTGATTTTTTAAAATTTTCGGTTTATTGCTTTCTCATGCTGATGCACAAAATCAATTTTTTTTAATCCGTTCTTTTCCGTATTGTAACATCACGCTTCCCTAAGCGACATTTTGATACGCCTTTATACACATCCATATATCTATGTTGTCGAATGTAAGAGCAAGTTCACATGCCAGCCACACATTATGATGTCGGTTCCAGAGGGTAAACAAGACAGCAGTCACCTCTACATTCACCCCTGTACTTTAAAAAAAAAAAATCCATATATTAGCCGCTTTTGAACTCCCCTTCAGACATTGTGCAATTAACCTTTTACCCGGCGCTCTCTCTCTCCCACTTCCTGCACATTAAGTACTTTCCTTTCTAGTGCCTCTTTCACTCTATCTGTCCTTCCATTTTTCCTTTCGACTTTTTAGTTTTCTGTAAAAGGGAATTGTTGCGGTGGCTATTTGTCTGTCCGTCCGCGCTTTTTCTTCCCGCCCTCAGATCTTCAAAACTATTGAGGCTAGAGGGCTGCAAATTGGCATGTTGATCATCCACCCTCCAATCATCAAGCATACCAAATTGCAACCCTCTAGCCTCAGTAGTTTTTATTTTATTGAAGGTTAAAGTTAGCCATTCTCGTGCATCTGGCACCGCTATAGGTGCCAAGAAGACAGGCCACCACCGGGCCGTGGGCGGGAGTTTGATGGGCCGCGGCTGAGAGTTTCATGGGCCGTGGCTGGGAGTTTCATACAGTATTATGCGCTGTAAAGAAAACTCGATTTTACTCGTTATAAAAAATTTCGAATTTTTTTGACATGTCTTAGTAGTGTCTCTTTGATACCCCCAATCAACATTTGAAACATTTTCAAACTTGGTAGGTCTGCAGTTTCCCTTTGCTGCTCCGAATCAACATTTCAAACAGTTTCAAACTTTGGGTCAGTCTCTGAAGTTTCTTTTCGTTACCTTTAATCAGTCTAATATCTTCTGCAAGCATCAGGCCACTCCACACTCAATTCCCAGCGCTTTCTTTTTCCCCACAGCCATGTACTTTCGTCTCTAATCTTTCTCACAGCCATGTACTTTCATCTCTAATCTTTCTCACAGCCATGTACTTTCATCTCTAATCTTTCTCACAGCCATGTACTTTCATCTCTAATCTTTCTCACAGTCATGTACTTTCGTCTCTAATCTTTCTCACAGTCATGTACTTTCGTCTCTAATCTTTCTCACAGTCATGTACTTTCGTCTCTAATCTTTCTCACAGTCATGTACTTTCATCTCTAATCTTTCTCACAGCCATGTACTTTCATCTCTAATCTTTCTCACAGCTACGTACTTTCATCTCTAATCTCATTTCTGACTTCGTACCTCAATTCTCTCATAATGATTTTAAATATCGACACACACCCTTGTCTCAGCCCCCACTTTTACTCCAAACCAGTCACGCTCCCGTCTGTATGATCTGAGACACGCAGAGGGTTTTGCCATGAAACCCGTTATTTGCTTTCAATAACTCAGAATCAGAATATGGAATTTAGGCCACATGCTAAGCGCTGAAAGGGAAATTGAGAGTAAAGGAGGTTTGAATGGTATAACAGGAGGAAAACCTCAAAGCAGTTGCACTATGGAACAACTGTTAGGAGAGGGTGGAAAGTAAGACGGAAGAAAGAGAACATGAACGGAGGTAGAGTAAATGGAATGAAAGGGGTTACAGCTGTGGCCAACGGGATGCTGCAGAGAACCTTAAATAATGCCTACAGTGCACCGCGTGAGGTGCACTGACGGCACTACCTCCCTACGGGGGCTTTCAATAAAATATCTGCTACACCTTGTGTCCTCAGTGTCCGCTACATGGCATCTCTTGTCAATTCTTCCTTATGCTTTTCTAGGTCCTTCTATGTCGCATGAAGCTTTCTCTCTCTCTCTACTTTCGAAGTTATCACGCAACTTTTTCATTGTAAATCCTTGGCCAAATTTTCTCGTTCTTGTGTGAACTTACATTGGTGTTTCCCTGCCAGTCCTTTTGTCATGTCTGTAACTTTCCCTCAGAATCCTAAGATACGCTTTTCCGGGTACGCTAAATGGTGCTATGTTCCCACAATTCTCAGTCATCTTTTAGTTTTCTGAAAAGAAAACTATTGTGTTGGCGTTGTCTGGCCGTCCGCACTTTTTTCTGTCCGCACTTTTTCTGTCCGCCCTCAGGTCTTAAAAACTACTGAGGCTAGAGGGCTGAAAATTGGTATGTTGATCATCCACCCTCCAATCGTCAAACAGACCAAATTGCAGCCCTCTACCTTCAGTAGTTTTTATTTGGTTAAAGGTTAAATTTAGCCATAATCGCTCGTCTGGCAACGATATAGGCCAGGCCACCACCGGGCCATGGTTAAAGTTTCATGGGCCGCGGCTCATACACCCTTATACCTAGACCACCGAAAGATAGATCTATATTCGGTGGCCTCAAGTGTACGATGTACAGAAAAATCTATGCATTTTTTACTTGTTTCATCTCTCTCTCTCTCTCTCTCTCTCTCTCTCTCTCTCTCTCTCTCTCTCTCTCTCTCTATATATATATATATATATATATATGTGTGTGTGTGTGTGTGTGTGTGTGTGTGTGTGTAAATACAGGAACAATTCTTGAGGAACCTTCTTCGTCCATACATAAGTAATGCACCATGGTCAACTACTCAATCACCCTTACACAACTGTGCCGAAACACCTGTATTTATAAGTGGTTCTGTAAGCAATTAAAAGTAATTATTTTAATATTTTTTTTACCAGTTACCCACAGGCTAACAAAATTTTGATGACGTTTTTGCCAAGTAGGTTTATTGCTAACAAAGCTCAGTTGTTGATTGAATAGTTCAATTGTCAGTGAGCGGAAATTCATTAGCTTGATTTCATAACAGTTTAATGACGTATTTGAGTATTTTATTTCATTCATTACCTTATTTTATACTTTTTTCCTAATTTTCTCTCTCTCTCTCTCTCTCTCTCTCTCTCTCTCTCTCTCTCTCTCTCTCTCTCTCTCTCTGTCATATCGATACAACGGTGATAACGGTTTCTCTTCAAGGAAGGGAGAAAGGTGAAAACCTGTATTTCATTTATGACCTTGTTTTATACTTTTCATAATCCTCTCTCTCTCTCTCTCTCTCTCTCTCTCTCTCTCTCTCTCTCTCTCTCTCTCTCTCTCTCTCTCTCTCTCTGTGTTTGTGTTTGTGTGTTTCATTTATGACCTTATTTTATATTTTTTTCAGAATTCTCTCTCTCTCTCTCTCTCTCTCTCTCTCTCTCTCTCTCTCTCTCTCTCTCTCTCTCTCTCTGTATGTGTGTGTGTGTCATATCAATACAACGGTGATAACGGTTCCTCTTCAAGAAAGGAATGAAGGATGGAAGTGAAAACTTGTATTTCATTCAGTTCCTTATTTTATACTTTTTCCATAATTATCTCTCTCTCTCTCTCTCTCTCTCTCTCTCTCTCTCTCTCTCTCTCTGTACGTGTGTGTGTGTGTGTGTGTGCCATATCGATACAACTTTGATAACGGTTTCTCTTCAAGAAAGGAATGAAGGTGAAAACCTGAACTATATTTAGTAGTGTGTCTGAGGCAAGATCCGTGGGTACTCGCATGGCTTCTCGGGTCAGAGTTTTGCTTCGTCTGGCGGCGAACTAAAGTTGCCTTGCCCTGACCACCGGCAGTGTGGAAGAGCCTCGGCCGGTCGTTCCTGCTTCTTGCACCTGGCTTCGTTAAATTTTCCGGATTTGCAAAAGGCGCCCGCTGTGGAATGCTCTCTTTGTGGCGCGAGCTTTGTAGAATGTAATGAAAGGGCCATTATCTAGCTTTTCTCTGACCCTGCTTCCGTGTGTGAAGATTGGTTGAAAGTCAAGTAGGTTTTGGGTCGTCTTTGGAGATTTTAGTTTTCTGTTAAAGGAAACTATCGTGCCGGCTTTGTCTGTCCGTCCGCACTTCTTCTGTCCGCCGTCAGATCTTCAAAACTACCGAGGCTAGAGGGCTGCAAATTGGTATGGTGATCATCCACCCTCCAGTCATCAAACTTAGCAAATTGCTAAGGCCACGACCGGATCGTGGCTGAGTTTCATGGGCCAAGGCAAGGAGTTTCATGGGCCGTGGCTTAGTTTCATGTTCACAGAGGAACAGATGATTTTGGTGAATTTTCCCGTCGGGTTAATGAAGTTCATGCGCACTTTTACTCAAGGAAATTTAGATTCTTTTTTTTTTGCCTGCATATTATTACTTGTTCATTGAAGAACCAGATGTATTTTGGGTGAAAATTCACGCATTATTACTGACGCGCATGCGCATTTTTACCCAAGGAAATCTATTGTCCCGTAAATGAAGTTGAAGAGTAGAAAATCATTCAGTAGCCACCGTCTCATTCATCTCTTATAGCCTACACAGAGTAAAAGAGAAACTGCTCGTAAAAAATTACACATTGGTTTGAAGAATGTGTTTTGCACTTTTTTTTCCTGGATGTTGATTGTCTTTGTTTTAGGGCTTTTTATAAGCTCGCCATAGACAATCACTTACCATAGATTTTTCACAGCGAAACATTTTATAAACTTTATTGTAGTGTCGAGTTCTCGCTCCCTGTACTTGGTCTGAATCACCCTTATCCCAATTCAATCCCTTATATATATATATATATATATATATATATATATATATATATATATATATATATATATATATATATATATTTATAAATATATAATGTTATCTTTATTTTTATTATTTAATTAATAGCTAAATAGGATATATATATATATATATATATATATATATATATATATATATATATATATATATATATTATATATATATTTATTTATAAATATATGTTATTTGTATTTTATTTATATGACTTTATTTTATCTAGTAGCTAAATAGGAATAATATATATATATATATATATATATATATATATATATATATATATATATATATATATATGTATGTATATATATATTGTGTTATTTTGTTTATATGACTGTTTTTTATTATTTCATCTAGCAGCTAAATAGGGAACATTTATCTTGAGGTTTTAAAAGAACATTACGTATTCAATTGTTGTCAAGAATTTTATGAAACTCAAGGAAGAAGAAAGCACAATTCTTCAGTTATTGTAGTGTCTCTCCATTTGTTTGGGCGGGATCTTTCTCATTGTTTGCTACAGTAGAATAGTGTTTTGATATGTTTTAAAGTTTATGAACAATTTTATATGAAAATTTACGTCCTTCACAAATGACGTTTCTTCATCGTGGTTCTAGTATGTTGAGTCTGTCCTGTATACAAAATGGAAGTTCGTTATCCCCTTTCTATAAGAAAAATTTATAGCAATGTTTCATGAAGTAACTACATTCATTCCGTGTCTTTTCCGGATCGAATGGTTAAATGACAAATGAGTTTTAAAGATTAAGATGATGACGCAGGCTTTGTGTGTTCAAATTAGCCTGATCAAATTAAAACTTAAAATATATTCAATATTGTTCCCGTATGCATTAGTTCAAAAGGTCACGTGGCTCTCCGCAACAGACTGTGAACAAACTTCAAACTCGTTAAACTTTGACGCTGAAGTATTTGCCCATCAACTGGACGCTGAGCTTAAATTAGCCATGATGGCTTGTAGATAATGTTCATGTTCTTTTCTTTCGCCGCATTATTCCTGCGTGCTTTAATCTCTCCTCGGCAAGGGGAAAAATTAGATTTGCACTGGGACGTTTCTTATTTTTTTTTCCTTTCTGAAACATTAAATTTATTCTTGCAAATGTGCGATCATTTTGTTTTTTCCTGTTTCCAAGATGTCTTCATTAGCTATAACAAAGCACCTGGAGTGTCAGTCGATTTAGTGAAATACTTGTTTTATGAATGAACCATATGAAGGCACCGTATTCCTTGGTGTGCAGAGTAAGCGTTGTTTTTTGCTTGTGCGCGCTTGCTCGCTCTCCTGAGCCTTGCTATACCAGTATTGTTGCTTCCTTAAGTTCTTTATCATTAATACTTTAGATTCAACACTATTTCTCCGAGTGTTTATTTGCACTCCGCGACGGTTTACTATTGCGTCATAATATCGTATATTTTATATTCCTTTGACAGGTCATTATTTTGGCTACTGGTAGGCAATGTAGTCCGTATACACTTTCATCTGGAGTCTGTTTTAGTTTCTGTAAAGGAAGCTATTGTCTGTCCGTCCTCACTTTTTCTGTCCGCACTCAGATCGTAAAAACTACTGAGGCTAGGGGCCTGCAAATTGGTATGTTGATCATCCACCCTCCAGTCATCAAACGTACCAAATTGCAGCCCTTTAGCCTCAGCAGTTTTTATTTTATTTAAGGTTAAAGTTAGCCATGATCGTGCGTCTGGCAACGCCAAGGGACAGGCCACCACCGCGTTGTGGCTGAAAGTTTCATGGGTCGCGGCTCATACAGCATTATACTCGTACATTGTACAGAGAACTCGATTGCGTCGTGTTATTAAGAATAAAGTCCACACTATATCCTTATTATGTTCAACATAGTCATTCCAAATTATATGTTTACCTGAACATCAATATTTTTTGAAGTATAATATATTTACAGCATTTGCCTTGCTAGCTCACATGGTAATGTAATGACGTTTTTGCGATATATTTTGTAAACAAAACATCTTTCCGAGTAAGTCATTCGCTGCTGTGTTTATCAGTAGGTAATGTTTACCTGAAACAGTAGAGTTTCCCAATCCCATCCAATAATTTCCCTCGGCCATATCCAATATTTTTCCCTTATCCTATCCAATATTTTTCCCTTATCCTATCCAATATTTTTCCCCTTATCCTCTCCAATATTTTTCCTTTATCCTATCCCATATTTTTCACGTATCCTATCCGATGTTTTCCCCTTATCCTATTCAATATTTTTCCCTTATCCTATCCAATATTATTCCCTTATCCTGTCCAATATTTTCCCCTTATCCTATCCAATATTTTTCCATTATCCTATCCAATATTTTTCCCTTATTCTATCCCATATTTTTCACGTACCCTATCCGATGTTTCCCCCTTATCCTATCCAATATTTTTCCCTTATCCTATCCAATATTTTTCCCTTATCTTGTCCAATATTTTCCCCTTATCCTATCCAATATTTTTCCATTATCCTATCCAATATTTTTCCCTTGTCCTATTCAATATTTTTCCCTTATCCTATCCAGTATTTTCCCTTATCCAGTATTTTTTTCCTTATCCTATCCATTATTTTCCCCTTATCCTATCAACTATTTTCTCTTATCATATCCAATGTTTTTCCCTTATCCTATCCAATAAGTTCCCTTATCCTATCCAATATTTTTCCCTTATCCTAACCAGTATTTTTCCCTTATCCTATCCAGTAATTTCCCTTATCCTATCCAATATTTTTCCCATATCCAGTATTTTTTCCTTATCCTATCCAATATTTTTCCAGTATCCTATCCAGTATTTTTCCCTTATCCTATCCAATAACTTCCCTCATCATATCAACTATTTTTCCGTATCCTATCCAATATTTTTCCCTTATCCTATCCAATATATTCCGCTTATCCTATCCAATATTTTTCCCTTATCCTATCCCATATTTTTTCTCTTATCCTATCCCATATTTTTCACTTATCCTATCCAATATATTCCGCTTATCCTATCCAATATTTTTCCTTTATCCTATCCAATATTTTTTCCCTTATCCTATCCCATATTTTTCACTTATCCTATCCAATATTTTTCCCTTATCCTATCATATATTTTCCCCTTATCCTATCCAATATTTTCCCCTTATCCTATCCAATAACTTCCTCTTATCCTACCCAATATTTTTCCCTTATCCAATCCAGTAAGTTCCCTCGACCCTATCCAATAGTTTCCCTTAATCCAATCCAATATTTTTCCCTTATCCAGTATTTTTTCCCGAGGGGAATTATGTCTTCTGGTAACAATTTCCCTCCATTTGTTGGAATGAAAAGCGTCGTGGCCCTTTCTACTGTCTTCAGCTGGAAGCTTTCCAAGGGGAGCCGGCCCGCGGCTGAGGGCCATAAATCGCCTTAGGGTCGTCTTTTATTGCCATGTTGCGTAACCTTCCGTATTTCGCCCGATAGCGCCTCCTCTCTAATGACTTTATGGTGGTTCAGCCGAGTAATGCCTGGGAGGAGCACTACCTTGGAAAAAGTGATCGCTGTTGTTCTTTTTTTTATATGTATATGTGTATATGTAGTTATGTATGTATATATACATATATATATGTATATGTGTATATATATATTATATATATAATGCGTGTGTATATGTATTATGTATGTATGTATATATGTGTGTTCTTGAATTACAAATATCATGTATGTTATTTCGTTGTACCATCGTATGTAATTTGTATTATTTTTAATATCTTTTTCATAGCCTTAGCTTATAGTAGGTTTTTTGTATGCGGTTTATAGTAAACTTTTTACAGAAATATCCGTAACCTAATTATTTTTCATTGTGCATTCTCGTAATTTTTGTTCTCGGTGTTTGAAAATATACATTTATATATATATATATATATATATATATATATATATATATGTATATATATAATACTATGGAATATAAACGTTTTAATTTTACTTAAAGCTTTTACCGAAGAAAGGAACAGATGGTGCATAAACACAAAGGAAATATAAAATAACGAAAAGTACACAACGAACGGCATTTAAAATCCAAACAGGAAACAGGACAAAAGTTATAAATAAATGGATAATGGCTGACCCACAGAAAAAGACAATTTTAGAGTCACATTATCCTGCCAATTTATATATGAAAAACCATAAGAAAAATCTGGAGCCTTCACGGCTCATGAGCTGCTTCGGTGTGAGAATTTCCCGAAATATTCCGAAGTTCACGATGGTGAAAGTCATCAGAGGTGTGGTGTATGTATGGGACCTTCAGTATACCCAGGGACCCCATTTTGAAGTGGGGCATGCGAATTTACTTTTATGTCATTCAAATGATTCAGAGTCACGCATACACACACACATATACATATACAGTACATATACATATACATATACATGTATACTTACATACATAGAATTACAGGACCTCATTTAAGCAACCAACGAGGGTTTTATTTACATATATACATGTGTGTTTGTGTATGTATATACATGTATAAATATACATATATTAACTTATTTACACAATTCTTCTGTGCATTAGAATTACTAACAGGACCTCATTTTAGTACTATATATATGCCGCTAGATATTTACACACAAACACACACACTCAATATGTATGTATATATATATATATATATATATATATATATATATATATATATATATATATATATATATATATATTGAGTGTGTGTGTGTGTGTGTGTAAATATCTAGCGGCATGTGTTGATTTCTATGGTAAAAGCCTTAAAATATTTATGTTTAGTAGAGAGAGAGAGAGAGAGAGAGAGAGAGAGAGAGAGAGAGAGAGAGAGAGAGAGAGAGAGAGAGAGTGGGGGGTGGGGAGACTGAGTGACTTGCCAAAGGCCATGTCCCCGACCAAACACTCGCTGAGAGGAGGCGAAAATACCCTTGAAATCTTCAGGGAGCGCCGCGTCTCAAACCTGGGGACATGTGCACCTGACACTTGGCTCCGGTCCAGATCTCTGAGAACGAGAGTGAGGAAGGACCTAGATCTGTGGAGGGCGCGCCTCCGGTTCCCTCGAGCAGTAGGGTCGCGCCTCTTGAAGAGATCATGTCTGTCGTGCATAGAGGAGGACCACGATAAATGGAGGAAGCCCTTTCTTCTCTCTGGCGCGCTGCGTTTCATTTTTCCAGATTTCTCCTTTGCGCGTTTTTCTTTATTCTGTCCTCCGTGCGAGACTCGTAGGTATATATGATTATATATTCCCGCTTTGGGATTTCTTTTTCAATCTTTCAGCTCGCCGTCGACGCGCTAGTGCTTCTATTCGGTAGAGCTTGAATTTGCTTGCATGAATCCTTGAGGCTTTTTATAGGAGATTTCTCCATCAAATGAACCTAACGGTTGAAGCTTTGTGGGAGAAATGGAATGAGCATCTTGCCGGGCGACTTGAAGCGCTGCCAGTAAGGGACTCGTTTCGGGGCCATCTTCAGCGGAAATGAGTCAAAGGATTTGGTATTCTACCGGCAGTTATATTGCCCTAAAAAAGGAAAACTGGAGCATCTGCAAAATTTTCGAAATTGAAGTATGCCAACTATTGGGCTCGTGAAACACGAAATACATAAGTTACTGCAGTTTCAGAATGATTCTTCATTGCTTTATTTAGAGAGTCCCATTTGCGGTATCTGAAAAATCATTAGTAAGGCAAGGGAAAACTGCAGTATCTGCAAAATTTTCGAAATTGAAGTATGCCGACCATTGGGCTCGTGAAACACGAAATACACAAGTTACTGCAGTTTCAGAATGATTCTTCAGTGCTTTATTTAGAGAGTCCCATTTGCGGTATCTGAAAAATCATTAGTAAGGCAAGGGAAAACTGCAGTATCTGCAAAATTTTCGAAATTGAAGTATGCCGACCATTGGGCTCGTGAAACACGAAATACACAAGTTACTGCAGTTTCAGAATGATTCTTCAATGCTTTATTTAGAGAGTCCCATTTGCGGTATCTGAAAAATCATTAGTAAGGCAAGGGAAAACTGCAGTATCTGCAAAATTTTCGAAATTGAGGTATGCCAACCATTGGGCTCGTGAAACACTAATACACAAGTTACTGCAGTTTCAAAATGATTCTTCAATGCTTTAATTAGGGGGTCCCATTTGCAGTGTCTGCAAAATCATTAGTAAGGCATGGGAGTATCTACCATTTTTCTCAGTTTTGTATTTTTGCAGATATTGCAGTCTTCCATTTTAGGGCAGCATGCTTTTGAATTTAGGTACATTGTTTCTCCATAACGATAGAAAGCTTTTCTCCATAACGGTAGAAAGCTTTTCTCCATAACGATAGAAAGCTTTCTTCATAACGATAGAAAGCTTTTCTCCATAAAGGTAGAAAGCTTTCTTCATAACGATAGAAAGCTTTCTCCATAACGATAGAAAGCTTTTTTCCATAAAGATAGAAAGTTTTTCTCCATAACGATAGAAAGCTTTCTCCATAACGATAGAAAACTTTCTCCATAACGATAGAAAGTTTTTCTTCATAACGATAGAAAGCTTTCTCCATAACGATAGAAAGCTTTTCTCCATAGAGATAGAAAGCTTTTCTCCATAACAATAGAAAGCTTTTCTCCATAACGAAAGAAAATTTTTCTCCATAACGATAGAAAGCTTTTCTGCATAACGATAGAAAGCTTTTCTCCATAACGATAGAAAGCTTTGCGGCATCGCTAATAAGGAAATGTTCAGTACGTTCAAACCGGCGTCACAAAATCAGAGGTCAAAAAAACGTCGAGATCGCCGTAACTGCATTTCGTAGAGGACTCCTGAAGGACCTTAAAATAAATTCCTTCTCGGCGCTGATCATTCCTACAAGGTCAGAATCACAACCGGAGCAGAATTCATGAATGCCCCCCCCCCCCCTAAAATTCAGTATGCGTCGGATGGCAAAGGACCTCGTCAATTCGTGGCAAACAACGAGGTCAAACCATTCCTGAATGATTTTCAAATTAATTCTGTTGTTTTCATGCTCGTGACATTAGGAGCGTTTGCATAATTGATTGGAAAACATGAGTCGTGATAAAGGAAATAAATTGGGTATAGACCACTGATTTTTCCGAGGAATAGATGTGTTTTTATTTTTAATAGCATTTTTCTATGTACATATGTAGATATATATATATATATATATATATATATATATATATATATATATATATATATATATATATATATACACATTATATATATGTATAAATTATATATATATATATATATATATATATATATATATATATATATATATATATATATATATATATATATTTATTTATATATATAGGCTATGCCATGCAATGACGTCATCACCTAGTTGTTGCCTTATTGAAGGAAAACTTACCGGGTTAAAGTGTTGATTATTTTACGTTGATAATAACCGCTTAAAAGATCGGATAGCAACTATCGCCCTACAAAGCTGGCGATGGACAGGATAGAACAAGTTAACTAATGTACCATTTTTGTTTTTAGTTTTCTGGAAAGAAAATTATTGTGCCGGCTTTGTCTGTCCGTCCGCACTTTAGTCTGTCCGCTCTCAGATCTTAAAAACTACTGAGGCTAGAGGGCTGCAAATTGATATTATGTTGATCATCCACCCTCCCGTCATTAAACATACCAAACCGCAGCCCTCTAGCCTCAGCAGTTTTTATTATATATAAGGTTAAAGTTAGCCATAATCGTGCGTCTGGCAACGATATATGCCCGGCCACTATTGGGCCGTGGTTAAAGTTTCATGGGCCGCGGCTCATATAGCATTATACCGAGACCACCGAAAGATGGATCAATTTTCGGCGGCCTTGATTATACGCTGTAGCGGCTGTACAGAAAACTCGATTGCACCGAAGACACATCGGCGCATTTTTTACTTGTTTGTTTTTGTACGTTACCTTCAAGGTGACAGAATTCTTACAGTCATATCTTTCGATGTTAACATTTTAACAGAAGAAGCAAACGCGGTTTGCTATAGGATATGAGGACTGTAGTTTAGTAAGTAAAATTGACTTTTAAAGTAGGTACTTTGCTTTGTACCTGCATTAATAGTGGCCAGAGTGGCCTGTTATTTTCTGCATTAAAAGATTCACCAAACGGAAGATCATCATTAGTCAGATTATTGAATTTAATGTCTCGTTTAAAAAAATGTTAAGGTCGACTTTGAAATCCACGATTACGTTAGCGAACAGATAGGATGATTATTTTTTGGGGGGAGGTGGGGGGCGGGGCTGGTAGGCTCTTTAACCTGTTTTCCAAAAAGTAGCAACGCTGTTCTTCAGTGATTAATGATATTGTACAAGAATTGTTTTTTTTTGGAAATGTTTGTACAATAATATATAACATTTTTGTGTAACTGAGTTTGAACTATTCATTTTCTCTTTATACATCTGTAAACGCATGCACACACAATCACTGCCTATGTGCACACACACACACACCTATATATTTATGCGTTTATATATTATTGTGCACACGTTATATATATATATATATATATATATATATATATATATATATATGTATATATATATATATATATATATATATATATATATATATATATATATATATACATATATATATATATATATATATATATATATATATATACACACATATACATATATATATGTATGTGTCTGTGTATACGTTTATAGATGTATACGGATGTTATGAAATGTTAGTTCAAACTCAGCTACACAAAAATTTTATAAATTATATACATTGTTCACACATTATACACACACACACACACACACACACACACACACACACACACACACACACATATATATATATATATATATAGATGCAACAGAAGAATTCCGTGGAAAGCGGAGTCGAATAAGGAATAGGTAGACCAGTACTTGAGGAAACATTCTTTATTGCGACTAGTTTCGAGGTTCTAACACACCCCATCATCAGGCATCTAAAATAACAAATAAATACAATGAAAGAAAAAAAAACAACCCATTAAAATGAAATAAAATTAAACATCAGAACTAACTACCAAGAATTAAAATTGAACAGTACCGTTTAACCTATACCAAGAGGCAAGAGAGGAATACAAGGCAAATACAAAGATAGTTACAGAAGATAGACACAGAATTAAAAACAAAGCAACTCAACTGACCGTTCATTATTACAGAGTGATGGTTTTTCTTTGATGGTATATAATGTTTCAATTGTGGTTAGCTCCACATCACTAGAACGACTGGCTAATATAGAAAAAGAATCTATACTCAGAGGATGGTCATGCTGATGGCAGTGCTCACGAATGGCACTAAATGCTTGTTTGTTAAGTGGCCTGTTTGTTCTAATTGATCGGCCTAGGTGTTCAAAGGCACGGACCCGAAACTGGCGCTTTGATTTACCAATATAAGTTGCATTACAGCAACTACATGTATACTTATAGACTACAGATGACTGTAGGTCTTTGGGCACCGTGTCTTTGAACTTGAAAAACTTTTGTATTACATTTTTAGGCCTGAATATGACTCTGAGACTAACTTGAGGGTAAAATTCCAATAGTAATTTACATAAACGGTTTCTCAAGGAAAAACTGCTTTTACCCATGTAGGGCAAGGAAAAATAAATTGTAGCTTTGTTTACTGTCACTTTTGGGGGACGTGGATCCATTAGTTTTTGGAGTTGTTTGCCAATGTATGTGTCAATAAATTTAGCACCGAATCCATTATGAAAAAGAATATCTTTGATACAAGAAAATTCAAAATGTAAGTTAAAATAATTGGAACAAATCTGGAATGCCCTAGTCACTAAAGTTTTCACTAAGTTCCTCTTAAAATTAATAGGTATAAAAGATGAAAATTTGGTTGAGAGTCCGGTGAAAGTTGGTTTTCTATACACCTCTGTATGAAACTCACTATCTTTGCGGCTTACGAGAACATCCAGAAAGGCCAGCTTTCCATCAGTCTCTATTTCTGACGTAAATGTGATATTTTCATGCTTCGAGTTTAAATACTCTAGAAACAAAGGAATGTGCGTGGGAGATCTGAAAATTAAAAAAGTGTCATCTACATAGCGTCTAAATAGAAGTGGTTTGAAAGATGCCGGACATTCGTTCAACCACCTAACCTCATGATATGCAAGAAAGGCATTAGCTAACGTTGGACCCAGTGGATTTCCCATGGCAACCCCATGGGACCTTCTGCTTATAAACCTTTTCATTGAAGATGAAAAAGCAATCGGTTGCTGCTAGAGATAAAAGTTTATGAAGTTGAGTTTTTGTAAAATATAGAATTTTATCAGAATCACTGTATAAATTATTAATGCAAATGTCAATGGTTTCAACTAAAGGTATATTCGTGAACAGTGACTTCACATCAAAGCTTGCCATAACACAATTATCGAAACTTTTACTCCCTATCTCTTTAACAAAAGTAAATGTATCTTTAACCGTGTACTCATTAATTGTTATAGGAGCAAGACGGCAGTTGCAGGTTCTGTCATCGAGAATGAACGACCTGACTACTCAACTACGGAATGCAGTGTCTTGGATTGACTTTAACCACCTTCGGAGTCTTATTGAGCGTAAGAATGGTGCTACCATATCGCGAGTGAGCTTTACACAACAAAATAAATTACGTAAATTAGGCTTTGTGAGTGATGATGGTGTCCCGCATGATAAAGTGTTATTTAATTACTCCAGTAAAGTCTTCTCTGATATTGAAAAGAAAGTGTTAAGTAAAGGAATGAAGTTTGTTTTGTCTTACGGTAGACCTGATTTTATCAATCACTTTTGTACTTTTGAAATGTTTTTCAAAAATATTTTGAAATTTGATTTCTATGACAAACATGATAAAGGTTTTGGTTTTTTCAAGAACTCTCTGAAACATTTGGCATTTTCTTCTTTCTATTGTAAAAAAGACAGTTTTATACATAATATATCCAGAGAAGAGTATGACACAATAAGGCACTTAGCAAAAGACAAATCCATAGTCATTACCAAACCAGACAAGGGTAACGGTGTTGTTGTTCTTAACAAGACCGATTATATTTCTAAAGTAAATGAGGTTTTGAATGACCATACCAAGTTTGAAAGAGTTCGAGATGATGTCCTCCTAACCATTTTGAACAAGGAGGATAAGATTAACAGATTCTTGAGAAAACTGAAATCAGAAAATTCCATTGATGATGGTGTTTATTCGGATCTTTATACAACAGGTTCCAGACCAGGAATATTATATGGTTTGCCAAAGGTGCATAAAACTGGGTGTCCCATACGACCCATCATGTCAGCTATAGGTACCTTCAACTACAAACTTTCCAAGTACCTGGTGCCCATTCTTGCTCCTATAACAATTAATGAGTACACGGTTAAAGATACATTTACTTTTGTTAAAGAGATAGGGAGTAAAAGTTTCGATAATTGTGTTATGGCAAGCTTTGATGTGAAGTCACTGTTCACGAATATACCTTTAGTTGAAACCATTGACATTTGCATTAATAATTTATACAGTGATTCTGATAAAATTCTATATTTTACAAAAACTCAACTTCATAAACTTTTATCTCTAGCAGCAACCGATTGCTTTTTCATCTTCAATGAAAAGGTTTATAAGCAGAAGGTCCCATGGGGTTGCCATGGGAAATCCACTGGGTCCAACGTTAGCTAATGCCTTTCTTGCATATCATGAGGTTAGGTGGTTGAACGAATGTCCGGCATCTTTCAAACCACTTTTATATAGACGCTACGTAGATGACACTTTTTTAATTTTCAGATCTCCCACGCACATTCCTTTGTTTCTAGAGTATTTAAACTCGAAGCATGAAAATATCACATTTACGTCAGAAATAGAGACTGATGGAAAGCTGGCCTTTCTGGATGTTCTCGTAAGCCGCAAAGATAGTGAGTTTCATACAGAGGTGTATAGAAAACCAACTTTCACCGGACTCTCAACCAAATTTTCATCTTTTATACCTATTAATTTTAAGAGGAACTTAGTGAAAACTTTAGTGACTAGGGCATTCCAGATTTGTTCCAATTATTTTAGCTTACATTTTGAATTTTCTTGTATCAAAGATATTCTTTTTCATAATGGATTCGGTGCTAAATTTATTGACACATACATTGGCAAACAACTCCAAAAACTAATGGATCCACGTCCCCCAAAAGTGACAGTAAACAAAGCTACAATTTATTTTTCCTTGCCCTACATGGGTAAAAGCAGTTTTTCCTTGAGAAACCGTTTATGTAAATTACTATTGGAATTTTACCCTCAAGTTAGTCTCAGAGTCATATTCAGGCCTAAAAATGTAATACAAAAGTTTTTCAAGTTCAAAGACACGGTGCCCAAAGACCTACAGTCATCTGTAGTCTATAAGTATACATGTAGTTGCTGTAATGCAACTTATATTGGTAAATCAAAGCGCCAGTTTCGGGTCCGTGCCTTTGAACACCTAGGCCGATCAATTAGAACAAACAGGCCACTTAACAAACAAGCATTTAGTGCCATTCGTGAGCACTGCCATCAGCATGACCATCCTCTGAGTATAGATTCTTTTTCTATATTAGCCAGTCGTTCTAGTGATGTGGAGCTAACCACAATTGAAACATTATATACCATCAAAGAAAAACCATCACTCTGTAATAATGAACGGTCAGTTGAGTTGCTTTGTTTTTAATTCTGTGTCTATCTTCTGTAACTATCTTTGTATTTGCCTTGTATTCCTCTCTTGCCTCTTGGTATAGGTTAAACGGTACTGTTCAATTTTAATTCTTGGTAGTTAGTTCTGATGTTTAATTTTATTTCATTTTAATGGGTTGTTTTTTTTCTTTCATTGTATTTATTTGTTATTTTAGATGCCTGATGATGGGGTGTGTTAGAACCTCGAAACTAGTCGCAATAAAGAATGTTTCCTCAAGTACTGGTCTACCTATTCCTTATATATATATATATATATATATATATATATATATATAGATATATATATATATATATATATATATATATATATATATATATATATATATATATATATATATATATATATATATATATATATATATATAGTGTGTGTGTGTGTTATTGTTTCTGTGGCTCTATATATACGAACTTGAAAAAAATGCAAGGTTTTTGGAGAAAGTTCAACATCATTTATATTTGAGCCTCCCTGTACTTCTTGTCTCAACAATGTCTCAACAACCGCACACTTCTTTGATCGACCCGGGCGCGGTGTGTATATAATTTATTATGTTATCCAAACTTGTGTGCTTTCTTTTCCCTTGCTCTACATCTTGAGAGAGAGAGAGAGAGAGAGAGAGAGAGAGAGAGAGAGAGAGAGAGAGAGAGAGAGAGAGAGAGAGTACAGTGGATGGCTGGAGACAATAGGCATATTGTAACAAACGTAACTTTTGATGTTCTACTTTTATATTATTATTATTATTATTATTATTATTATTATTATTATTATTATTATTATTATTATTATTATTATTATTATTATTATTTTCAGTTAAAAACAATGGCAGCTTCAGTGGAGTTGATTATTATTAATATTATTATTATTATTATTATTATTATTATTATTATTATTATTATTATTATTATTATTTTCTGTTAAAAAGAATGGCAGCTTCAGTGGAGTTGATTATTATTATTATTATTATTATTATTATTATTATTATTATTATTATTATTATTATTATTATTACTATAAAGAATGGCTGCTTCAGTGGAGTTTATTATTATTATTATTATTATTATTATTATTATTATTATTATTATTATTATTATTATTATTATTATTCAGAAGTTTTAAATGTCTTGGTTGTTATATATACCACGTTTCTTTGACAACCACCCCCTTTTATATTTCAGTATCATAAATCGCCGGTACCATTTCAGTCAGGGCACAAGTCACCTGGCATTCTAGTTGCCGTGCATATTATGAGTCCATTTAATTATAAACATCTCCAGGGTGTTAAATTACACGAATGAATTTATTTTCTGATATAGCGGAATTTGATCGCAATTTTTTTTATATTTCATTTTAATGTTTATCCTTCTTTCTGGTTTTTATAATGTGGCATTCTATGATCTTATCAAATTTTAATCAGTGTGAGTGTTTATGGGAGTGTTAGGAATGCAAAGGTTTTGTTTGAGTATGAGTTTATATATTCTGTGTATATATATAATATACTTATATATATGTATATATATATATATATATATATATATATATATATATATATATATATATATATATATATATATATATATATATATATATATATAATAGATTTATATATATGTATATATATAGATAGATAGTATATATAAACCGATATATGTGTGTATGTGTATGTATGTGTCCAGTCAACTACATAACTGATTGCAAGAATTCCTAGCAGTGTTGAATGTTGGCAATACACATACGTAGGCAAGTTAAATGTATAAAAAAAAAGAAAAAAAAACAGGGTACTGATTGTGTTTTTTTTTTTTTTTTTTTTTTTTTAGCAGCGACGGGCGACTTGTTTTCCCCTTAATGAAAGCAGATTTCACGTCTCAATATCTCGAGCACCTAGAATATTTTTGAAATCCCGTAGTGTTGTTTTCAAGTGAAATATACGACCGCGTGTATGCGCAGACTTGACTGACGTCGAATATGCATCATTGAAAATGTATACCAACCTTATCGTGGTCCCTCCGAAGAAATCCTCTCTAAACTAGGGTCCCTTTCGTTCCTTTTATAGTAACTCCTTTCATATTCTCTTACTTCCATCTTATTTCCAGCCTCTCCTAACAATTGATTCATAGCGCAACTGCGAGGTTTTCCTCCTGTTACGCCTTTCAAACCTTTTACTGTCAGTTTCCGCCTCAGCGCTGAATGATCTCATAGGTCCCAGTGCTTGACTTTGGCCTAAATTCTTCCGTTTCAGCGCTGAATGACTTCATAGGGCCCAGTGCTTGACTTTGGCCAAAATTCTTTATTCAATCCATTCCAGACCAGGGTGAAATTATTTATTGAACACTTCATACAGTATGTATTTGAAATAGTGGCAGCTAGCCCCAAAGATTATTTCTTACCAAATGATGTACTTTTCATTTAATGGCCTTGTTTATAACAATTACTGTTCTCTCATGCCCTTATGACATTAGAAAATATATGATTTTAGAATAGATAACACTTGTGGCTTTTTGAGAACTTTTTTTTTTTCAGCCGTTCCCCAAATCTAAATTTTAAATTCCAAGTTTAAAATTCCAAATTTTAGATTCCCATTCCGTGCTGTGCTATGTAAAACAAGAGTAAAATTTCAGGAATCTCTGTACTGTTTCCTGGAGGTAAAATAAATTACCTGCCTAGATCCATGTCTGATTTTTTCTAGGAGAAGAATGTTTGAGCGTAGCATTTTTCAGTTTTTTTTTTTTTATCACGAACAGTCGCTGCCAGGGTATTCACTTTCCCGTTATTTATTATGTAATTGTGTTTATGGATATTTGTCACCTAGCTGCAACCCCTTTCGTTCCTTTTACTGTACCTCTGTTCATATTCTCTTTCTTCCATCTTACTTTCCTCAACCCTCTCCTAACAATTGATTCATAGTGCAACTGCTTTGAGGTTTTTTCCTCCTGTTACGCCTTTCAAACCTTTTACTGTCAATTTCCGTTTCGGCGCTGAATGACCTCATAGGTCCCAGAGCTAGGCCTTTGGCCTAAATTCTATCTTCCTTCCTCCGTCAGATGGAAGAGCGGATTAGTCGATGTCATGATGATGAGAGGAGTGACGTGAACTATGTATATAAAAAAAAAAAGTATATCTCAGTTTAACCAGACCACTGAGCTGATTAACAGCTCTCCTAGAGAGGGCTGGCCCGAAGGATTAGATTTATTTTACGTGGCTAAGAACCAACTGGTTACCTAGCAACGGGACCTACAGCTCATTGTGGAATCCGAACCACATTATGACGAGAAATGAATTTCTATCACCAGAAATAAATTCCTCTAATTCTGGTCATTATTTTATCGAAGCAAAAGTTAAGATAGAAGGAAGCTCTAGTTGGCGAGGAAGCTTGGCAATTCTAGTTTTAAGGATAATTAAGAAAAGCGAATTAGAATTCATGAGTGTATAGAAGGAGTAAACGTATGAAAAATCTGCCAGGGTTAAAGACGCAGAAGTCGAAGGAATATGGAAACGGCAAGTAACTCAAGGTTGGGGTGGATTTAGGAGAGTGGTGAAGTTATATTGGGCGAGAATAAGGAGATTAAGGTATAACAGCTTGTCCAGGGTCCATCCTCGCTACAGCAGTTCGTATGAACACCTGTCAGCAACCTGTCACACAACGCCGGGTTCCAGCTCAGCGTAGCGCGCGCCATCAAGCCCATATATATATATATGTACATATATATATATATATATATATATATATATATATATATATATATATATATATATATATATATATATATATATATATATATACTGTACTGTATATATATAATTTTATATATATATATATATATATATATATATATATATATATATATATATATATATATATATATATATATATATATATATATATATAACGCTGTAGTTATTTTTTAATCGTCAACCTGCGTACATCCTTAATTTCTCGTGCAGCACGAATTCCATAACGTTTCCGTGTTCCTTCAACATTTCACCACCGTGTGAATATAATCCCACATCAGATCCTTTATATGGGAAGATTTTATTTTATTCTTTTCGGCCATTAGAGACTCGCCCAGTAAAATATGGCGTACCTTTTGTTGCCGCATACCGAAACCATTATCTTTTATTCATAGTGGATTTATACTTGGTAGCTTAATAGTTTTGTTGGGGGGCTTTCACATTGTCTAAATTACTGTTCATTACTCGTTTGAACTGCATGCGAGGATTCTGTGCACAGTGTTTCGCATGTTTTTCACTGTGTGTGGGAGTGCTTTGCGAGCTCATAAAATTATTCCTGAAAATTCTTGCTAATGTAATGTAGTCTAGGTAAATGTTTGTGGAAAGCTATTTCTCCACTTTAGGTACCAAAAGCAGGCGGCTTAATATGTATACATACACGTATACATATATGTATATATATATATATATATATATATATATATATATATATATATATATATATATATATATATATATTGTATAACGAAGATATGGAACGTGGTGAATGTATAAATAAGGGCAAATGCCATGAAGGAAAAGTGAAACAACGGAGTCGATGGTAGGCCTTTCGACACACGGTCCTTTACTAGCAGACTGACGAAAAATATAAAAATAAGCGCACAATAGAGCTCGTATAATTGGCAAATGACACTCAGATATCCTTGAGGATTATAAGGAACAGATGCACCTGGAATCCAACACAGTTGAAGAATTAGTGGACCTACCAAAACAAAGGAAAATCTTTGAGAGGTTTTACAAAGGATTAAGACCAACTGGCTCGAAAGCAGGGAGGAGTTAATTAAAGGGAAAGAGACTGACCACCGAAAATGGTCTTGGAATGAATAAGCTGATTACATATTTATAAAAGTACAGTGCTTGATAAATTCTCTCTTTGGTAAACGATAACAATTTTTGCAAAATGATGTTGAGCCAACAGTGCTGGTAATAGGCCACATAGGATTATTTTCTTTGTGCAGCTAATCCGTATAAGTAAGGTAACGAGGGAAATTTTACTGACAACTGGCGTATTAGTTCTTTTTTATCTTTAAGGATTTTTTTTTTCACTGTGCTATTGAAATTTTTTATGACTTGATCAAGGGAATTTTTTGTTAGTTTTTCGTAAGTCTTATCTTCATCCAGTAAGGCTTGCATATCAGCTTTTGTGATGTGGATTGTATTGTATTTTTAAAGATCGGTCAAACTTTTCTTATAACGAGCAGGAAAATGACTTTCATGGCTAATATTGGCATCTCCATAAATAATACCTTTAATTATGTCAACATGATTTGGAGGAAGATCTCAATATTTTTCGACTTTACATAGGGACGACGCAGTGGTTAAAGCAGAGGATCTATTCGATGTAAGGAAGGATAAACCATATCCGAGTGCGCTCACATTTTCACTTATGTGTTTACTTGATAAATTTACAACACAATCATTGCATGCACTATTTTTCCCTAAAATGGAAGACTGCAGTATCTGCAAAAATACAAAACTGAGAAAAATGGTAGATACTTTAGTTTTCCCTTGCCTTACTACTGATTTTACAGATACTGCAAATGGATCCCCCTAAATTAAGCACCGAAGAATCATTCTGAAACTGCAGTAACTTGTGTATTAGTGTTTCACGAGCCCAATAGGTGGCATATCTCAATTTCGAAAGTTTTGCAGATGCTGCAGTTTTCCATTTTGGGGCAGTATTAGTCCAGTCGCTGCTATCAATAAGAATTTTTTTAGTTTTCCGGCCAATTTCCTTGTTAGGGCATCTGTAGTCCTATGAAGTTTTCCTTATATTTTTAGTCCTATAATGAGAATAATTAAGAGGACGTTAATTTCCATTATAGCCTGATTAATTTTCGTTAATTGATTTTTATTTTAGTGGTTTAGATATTTTAAATGATTAGTATCGACAGTAATTACAAAGTTTTCATTTTTCATGGTACAGGTCTGTTTTTTCTTGTAACTGTTGAAGGTTACCCTTTTTTGTCCAGTTCAGTGTCGATGTTCGACTGGTCTTTTGTTTTTCATATTTTTTACTAAATGGTATTGTATTAATCTTAAATGCTTGTTCTAAGTGGATTTGTGCATATATTGAACGTTAAGTAATGATCATAATATTCATTTTGCTTTTGCTGTGAAATTGAGAAATGTTATGTAATATTTAAAATTAAAATCACATCTGTTTTCTGTTCATTTCCAGCCCACTTTGAATTTGCAAACTGCTGAAATTTAGAAAAGAGACTCCACCGGGAGGGTGGCTTCCCTTCCCTTCCATTTCATTTCCTAAAATGAAAATGACGACGGGGGCGTTTTCCCCACACACACCCCACTTCCAGGAAAAGTTGACGAGTCTTTATCTCGTCGAGTTTTTTTTTTTTATCGCCGTCACTGTAGCTGCTCCCTTTGTTTTCCCTTGGACAGTTTTCGAGACTTGTCTGGAAAGGTATTTTCTCGCTCCGCGCTCGGCGGTTGCTTTGTATCTGTCGCTTTCTTTTTTTCTTTTCTTTAAAATTGTGAAGATAGAAGTTGCAACTCTTCTCCTTCTGGTATGGCGTCTTCATTTGTTTTCATTTATGGGCGGATGAAGAGAACAGATCAATCTTTTGGATTTATGGATGCAAAAGAAGCGCTTGCATCTCTGGGGTCGTTGCAGAATTCATCTTCTTCAGGAGGTCTCACGGTGACTGCCCCCTCGTTATGTTTCCTTTTGATTTTTTTTTTTTTTATATAATTCCATCTGAATGTTTTGTTTTGGTAGCTGAGAAAGTCATGTTGCTTTTTTTTTTTTTACCATTCTACTCCTTTGAACCAGATCTGTTTCCTTCTTAGGGATTCTCTTTGATTGGATCTTATAAAAAATCTTATTCTGTGGAAGTATGGAGCCTTTACTTTCATTTCAGAGTACTTGCTTCTTTTTATGAGGGAAGACAGATTTTAGTGTGAGGTTTAACTCATTTTACTGTCTGGCCTTATGTATAATCTTTTTTAGACGGGATTTATGACCACCACTATAATTTAAAATTAATTTTTAGTTTTCTGTAAGAGAAAACTGTTGAGATGGCTTTGTCTGTCCCTCCGCACTTTTTCTGTCCGCCCTCAGATCTTAAAAACTATTGAGGCTAGAGGTCTGCAAACTGGTATGTTGATCATCCACCCTCCAGTCATCAAACATACTAAATTGCAGCCCTGTAGCCCCAGTAGTTTTTTTTATTTGATTTAAGGTTAAAGTTAGCCACAATCGTGCTTCTGGCAACGATATAAGATAGACCACCACCAGGCCGTGGTCAAAGTTTCATGGGTCGTGGCTCATACAGCGTTATACCGAGACCACTGAAAGATAGATCTGTTTTCGGTAGCCTTGATTACATGCTGAAGCGGCCGTAGAGAAAACTCGATTGCGCCGAAGAGACTTCGGCGCGTTTTTTACTTGTTATTAAGCTTATTCTTTTTTCTTTTTGGAGGCAGAGGACTAACGATGGTCTTGCATAGTATGATAATAATGTTAACCATGAGCGAACTGAAACATATTTTAGTTTTATTGTGACATAATATTTTAAAGAATTAACTTATTCTATAGTAAATGTTAAGACCATTCATTCATCATTAAAAGTAAATGTACATCACTTAGTTTCATGAATTACTGAATCAGATCAGTCACCTATTTTCATGCTGATAAGTAACTCACGTAACTCTAAAATTCCGTCTAGAAGCTTTGTCACTTAACGAAAAACAGCTGTGACCTCAAGTCAGTAAAAGAACGACCTTCATTGGACTATTCTGCCCAAAAATGCAAAACTGCAGTATCTGCAAAATTTTCGAAATTGAGATACGCCACCTATTGGGCTGTAACTAATACTCAAGTTACCACAGTTTCAGATTGATTCTTCAACGCCTTCCGCGAGTGTTTACGGGGTCTCATTTGCAGTATCTCCAAAATCAGTAGTAAAGCCAGGAAAAACTGCAGTATCTGCAAAATTTTCGAAATTGAGATATGCCGCCTACTGGGCTCGTGAAACACTAATGCATAAGTTACTGCAGTTTCAGAATGATTCTTCAATGCTTTGTTTAGGGGGTCCCATTTGCAGTGTCTGCACAATCAGTTGTAAGGCCAGGAAAAACTGCAGTGTCTGCAAAATTTTCGGAATTGAGATATGCCACCTATTGGGCTCGTGCAACACTAATACACAAGTTACTGCAGTTTCAGAATGATTCTTCAATGCTTTATTTAGGGGGTCCCATTTGCAGTGTCTGTAAAATTAGTGGTAAGGCAAGGGAAAACTGCAGTATCTGCAAAATTTTCGGAATTGAGATATACCACCTATTGGGCTCTAACTAATACACAAGTTACTACAGTTTCAGAATGACTTTTCAACGCCTTCCGCTAGTATTTAGGGGGTCCCATTTGCAGTGTCTGCAAAATCAGTTGTAAGGCAAGGGAAAACTGCTGTATCTGCAAAATTTTCAAAATTGAGATATACCACCTATTGGGCTCTTGAAACACTAATACACAAGTTACTGCAGTTTCAGAATGATTCTCCAATGCTTTCCGCGAGTATTTAGGGGGTCCCATTTGCAGTATCTGCAGAAGCAGCAATAAGACAAGGGAGAACTGCAGTATCTACCATTTTTCTCAGCTTCGTATTTTTGCAGATACTGCAGCCTTCCATTTTAGGACAGTATTACATACGTTCTGTTTGGTAACCGTAAGGTAATGTTATTAGAGATGTAGATTCCCTGTCACGCCCGTTCAACATATCTTCCCACAGTGACTCTGGAAGTCGGTAACCTTTGGATTATATGTTTCAGTGACTTATCACCATTTACTGTGAAAGCTTGGAATTCTCTGCCAGCTTATGTTTTCCCTGACCTCTAAAACCCTTCTTTCTCAAACGTTATGTACTTTTCAGAACGTTTGAAAGCGATATTGCGTTCAACATATCCTGTGTAATGTAGGAAGGAGCATTGGTCTTTGTGCCGCCTTCTCTCATTTGGCAGGTAGATCAGAAACTGATGAAGTTTGTGCAGATGGAACTATCACTCGTTTGTCTAAAATATATTTTTTTTTATATATCAACAGAATTCTGGAACAGCGCTGCTGCCAGGGTTTATAAAATATATTTACAGGATCATTAAAAAAAACGCCATTTTAAGTAGGCCTGTACGTGTAATCTATTGCAGGATTGTTTAAAGTAAGTCAAACAAGTAAAATATCCGCCGAAGTCGCTTCGGCGCAATCAGTTTTCTGTACAGCGTATAATGCTGCGTGAAACTCTCAGCCACAACGTATGAAACTCTCAGAAAGGAACTTGAGGTCATCGCTCGCTCAATATTACATTATATGTGAACAGAGACCGCAGTTGTCAGTTCTTTCTAACAGGTTCATTTTGTAAAGGGAAATGGTTTAGCTTTTAACAAAATTTAATTGCATATTTGCGTTCAGGTTATATTATTACGACAAAGTTCGGTTAACTAACTGAATCATTTTACAGTATAGGCCAGTCTTCCGCGTCCCCCCCCCCACGGCCCCACCCTCTAAAAAAAAGGGATAATGGAACCACTTTCATTAGCTTCTCATCGGTTGCTTTATGATTTCGCTTGTGACATATATATATATATATATATATATATATATATATATATATATATATATATATATATATATATATATATATACATATATATATATATATATATATATATATATATATATATACAGTATATATATGTGTATATATATATATATGTATATATACATACACACACACACGTATATTCGGTTAGATTTGGTCAAACCCTTCAAAGGAGAACAATACTCGGTACCTTTATTGACACTTGGCATGTTGCAAGCGCCGCATATATTGAGTCGATTGTCGTTAACTTAGCACCTAACAGTAATAACCAAACTAAATCGGTGTTTTGGTGAAAACGGGCAATCGTCTCTCCCATTGCCGAAAAGCCCAAACCTCCTCCATTCCTTTACCTTGTTTTTTCGGGCCTGGGCTGGAAAAGAACATTAGGTTGCCAGTCCCGTTGTCTATGATGTAAGTAAAAAACAAAGTAATTTCACCTTTGACAAGTGGGCTGACACTTTATATATCCACCCATACGTAAATATGTTCACGTTCGTTTAACAAAGATTGGGATTAAAAATGACTAAGTAAAAAATGCGCCGAAGTTACTTCGGCGTAATCCAGTTTTCTGTAGTGCCGCTACAGCGTATAATCAAGGCCACCGAAAATAAGCCTATCCTGTATCGCTGCCAGAAGCACGGTTATGGCTAACTTTAACCTTGAGTAAAATACAAAAATACTGAGGCTAGAGGGCTGCAATTTGGTCTGTTTGATGACTGGAGGGTGGATAATCAACATACCAATTTGCAGCCCACTAGCCTCAGTAGTTTTTAAGATCTGAGGGCGGACAGAAAAAAATGCTTACAGGATAAAGTGCGGACGGACAGACAAAGCCGGTACAATAGTTTTCTTTTGCAGAAAACTAAAAAAGTAATTTCACAGTTGACATTTGGGATGACACTTTATATATCCACCCATACGTAAATATTTTTCACGTTTTAACAAAGATTGGGATAAAAAATGAAAATACTGGAAAACGTTTTCTGAAATTTTGTCAAAGACCCGAAAAAGAACAGACGGCCTTATTCAAGAGTTCCCTCGAGCACTGCTAGCTTTACGACTCGGCTGCTGCAAAGTCTGCGAACTAATGAGAGTTTCAGGACACGTATAGGGCTCTCAAGAGCTTTGTCTCATAGACGATCATTTTTTTCAGATGCCATTCTTTTTTTTTAGGACTGCGGGCTGCTTTAAAAAACAAGAGACAGTGCTGGCCGAAGCCGCCTTCATCTACAGTATAATCACTGCAATAACGACTACACTAGAAAGTACACTCACCAATGGATTTCAGTATAACCCGAGTGAAAGAAAAAGTACATTCATTAATGGCTTTAAGTATAACCCAAGGGAATCCCGTAGGGGAGTTAGTGCCGTCAGTGCACCTCATGCGGTGCACTGTAGGAGGCGTCACTTAAGGTTCTTTGCAGCGTGCCTTCGGCTCCTAGCTGCAACCCCCTTTCTTTCCTTTTACTGTATCTCCTTTCATATTCTGTTTCTTCCATCTTTCCACCCTCTCCTAACAATTGATTCATGGTGCAACTGCGAGGTTTTCCTCCTGCTACACCTTTCAAACCTTTTACCGTCAATTTCCGTTTCAGCGCTGAATGACCTCATCGGTCCCAGTGCGTGGCCTTTGGCGTAAATTCTGTATTCAATTCAATTCTATATATTCATTAAGCCAAGGGAAAAAATAATCTTTTGTCAGAAACTGGTGACCGGTTAATTAGATAAGTTTCATATAAGAAGTCCCGTCTCTGAGTGTTTTTGTTCTGTCAGGGCGTATTTTCTCTCGGCTAATGAGAAGCAAGAGTTCACTTTCCCCAGGAGAATATAGCCGCCTATTCAAGTTTCCTGAACCTCTAATGAGGTTTGTTTTGAATCTGCTCGGTCGTGGCTGTCGTCTTATGAGCGAATGTGGACATGATTTAGGAAGTTTACAAGTCCGAAGGGATTTGATGACATTGCTGCCCTAAAATGGAAAACTGCAGTATCTGCAAGATTTTCGAAAGTGAGATGTGCCACCAATTGGGCTCGTGAAACACTTAACACACAAGTTACTGCAGTTTCAGAATGATTCTTCAATGCTTTCCACGAGTATTTAGAGGGTCCCATTTGCAGTATCTGCAGAATCAGTCGTAAGGCAAGGAAAAACTGCAGTATCTACCATTTTTCTCAGTTTTGTATTTCTGCAGATACTGCAGTCTTTCATTTAAGGCAGATTGGTGGTACGAATTTCTGGGCTTCACTCGACTTGTTGCTCTTTGTTTTTGGTAGAAGCTAACCTCCCGATTGATTGCTTCTAGTTCTGAGAGACTGAATTTAGTGTCATTGTTTTGATATTTTCTTGTACGTTTTCGGATGACGGGCATCTTTCAAGTATCCCCACTAGTTCTGAACAAGTGTTTTTTGTTGGTTTGCTAAATGTTATTGTGACTGACTATTGACATTTGTTTCCTGCATCAGGTAATTATACTTGGGTAGATTTTGAAGAAAGCAAGAAATGTCATTGACGACTATCAAGAGTAGATTTTGAAGAAGACAAGAAATGTCATTGACGACTATCAAGGGTAGATTTTGAAGAAAACAAGAAATGTCATTGACGACTATCAAGGGTAGATTTTGAAGAAAACAAGAAATGTCATTGACGACTATCAAGGGTAGATTTTGAAGAAAACAAGAAATGTCATTGACGACTATCAAGGGTAGATTTTGAAGAAAACAAGAAATGTCATTGACGACTATCAAGGGTAGATTTTGAAGAAAGCAAGAAATGTCATTGACGACTATCAAGGGTAGATTTTGAAGAAGACAAGAAATGTCATTGACGACTGTCAAGGGTAGATTTTGAAGAAGACAAGAAATGTCATTGACGACTATCAAGGGTAGATTTTGAAGAAAACAAGAAATGTCATTGACGACTATCAAGGGTAGATTTTGAAGAAAACAAGAAATGTCATTGACGACTATCAAGGGTAGATTTTGAAGAAAACAAGAAATGTCATTGACGACTATCAAGGGTAGATTTTGAAGAAAACAAGAAATGTCATTGACGACTATCAAGGGTAGATTTTGAAGAAAACAAGAAATGTCATTGACGACTATCAAGGGTAGATTTTGAAGGAAATGTCATTGACGACTATCAAGGGTAGATTTTGAAGACAAACAAGAAATGTCATTGACGACTATCAAGGGTAGATTTTGAAGACAAACAAGAAATGTCATTGACGACTGTCAAGGGTAGATTTTGAAGAAAACAAGAAATGTCATTGACGACTATCAAGGGTAGATTTTGAAGAAAACAAGAAATGTCATTGACGACTATCAAGGGTAGATTTTGAAGACAAACAAGAAATGTCATTGACGACTATCAAGGGTAGATTTTGAAGACAAACCAGAAATGTCATTGTCGACTATCAAGAGCAGATTTTGAAGACAAACAAGAAATGTCATTGACGACTATCAAGGGTAGATTTTGAAGAAAACAAGAAATGTCATTGACGACTATCAAGGGTAGATTTTGAAGACAAACCAGAAATGTCATTGTCGACTATCAAGAGCAGATTTTGAAGACAAACAAGAAATGTCATTGTCGACTATCAAGAGCAGATTTTGAAGACAAACCAGAAATGTCATTGTCGACTATCAAGAGCAGATTTTGAAGACAAACCAGAAATGTCATTGACGACTATCAAGCAGATTAAGAAAATATTGGAATGTTTCCAGAAATGCGCATATTTTTGGTCTTACTGTAAGGATGAATTTCATAAAGCTTCTATAAATCTTCTCTCATCTGTACGCGAAAGAGCTTCGTCAATATTATATTGTACTTATATTGATGTATTTCTGCACTGTGGGCTTGACATATTTTTGCAGTATATCATTAATTCGATGGCCCCTTTTTAATAAAATTTGCATGATTATAACAATTTCGAGACTTTAAGTTGAGGACGAATGATTCGCCCTTGTTAAGTGTCCATTAATTGTATCATTGTTCCTGATAGCTGTAAACACTTATGAGTTATACTGTGTATACCTCCATTTTGATGAAAGAAAAAAAAAAAACTTTTGTCAGGGTTTTTTCCCATGCGGATCGTATCCTTCAAAAGTTGGGATAGTTACTTCTCTCTCTCTCTCTCTCTCTCTCTCTCTCTCTCTCTCTCTCTCTCTCTCTCCTTGAAATTTCAATCGTTATCCTGAGCACGCAATCATCTTTTGATGGTTCATAATTCTCTTTTCGTAATCTGAAGATTGAAAGGCCTGTTCCATTGCACAGTTGGCTAACCACAGAGGATATTTACGCAGTTGTAACCGTGACTGGAACTGCTTTGTGTGTAGCTCAGCAACTGTTCTTACCCGTTATTCACACGTTTCTTCCTGAAGAATATAAGTTGGTTCCCCAACAATAATTCTTTTGTTTAATTGTGTGTTGCAGTTCGATTAAAAGTTATTTAATTGTGTGTCGCGGTTCGATTAAAAGTTATTCGGCAGCAACCATTAGATCAAAATGTTTATGATTGACTCACTGAGAGAGAGAGAGAGAGAGAGAGAGAGAGAGAGAGAGAGAGAGAGATTCACAATAAATCTACGCGATATTCGTAGCAGATAGGGAATACGGATTTGACAAGCACAGAGAATTTCTATTTTAGGCGTGATCCAATATGAAGAGGTAGTAGCACCAGGACTTGACGCCTTCAATAGCCCGTAAGGAGTAACCATGTAAAAATGGCGCCGAAGTGTCTTCGGCGCAATCGAGTTTTCTGTACAGCCGCTACAGCGTATAATCAAGGCCACCGAAAATAGATCCATCTTTCGGTGGTCTCTGTATAATGCTGCTGTATGAGCCTCGCCCCTTGAAACTTGAACCAAGGCCTGGTGTTGGCCTATCCTATATAGTTGCCGGAAGCATGATTTTGGCTAGCTTTAACCTTAAATAAAATTTTTAAAACTACTGGGGCTAGAGGGCTGCAGTTTGGTATGTTTGATGATTGGAGGGTGGGTGATCAACATACCAATTTGCAGCCCTCTAAAGTCAGTAGTTTTTATGATCTGAGGGCGGACAGAAAAAGTGTGGACAGAAGTAGTGAGGACAGAAAAAAGTCCGGACAGAAAAATGCGGACGGACAGACAAAGCCGGCACAATAGTTTTCTTGTACAGAAAACTAAAAATGATAAATCACCACTTCGTTGAATAAATCCACGTCGTTCTCCGAGAGCGTGGAATAGAAGATCTCCAGCCTACGGCTTCCTCATCACCATCATGTAAGCACGACAGGAATATCTTAGTCCCGAGATCCTGCCGTGATGTGGCAACCAGGCGTCTGTCTCTCTAACAGCATTGCCGGTGCGCGTGATGATCGTGTTTTTTTTTTTTTTTTTTTTTTTTTTGCAGCCTTCTCTCGTAGGCGACAACAAAAACAGCAGGGTCCTTCGCAACCTCCCCACCTCCCATATTTCGCCTTAGTCGGTTTTTTCTCCTCTCGGCGGATTTCGCTTTTCGCTCACCTGAAAAAAAAGACCGAGAGACAGAGTGGTGTAAATTTAAATTGACTCTCTCTCTCTCTCTCTCTCTCTCTCTCTCTCTCTCTCTCTCTCTCTCTCTCTCTCTCTCTCTCTCGTGGTTTTCTTACCCGACGATTGATTCGGGTTCAATTTTTGCATTTACTTCAGTGCATGAGAAGCTCTGGAAAAGTTTTGAAGTTTGTATTTAAATACTTAATTTAAACATTCTAATTCCATAAGCATATATATTCACATATAATTTGCGTTAAACAGGCATGAAACTTTTTTTAGGCAAGTAATGAGGACCCCCTTATATTATATATATGTATAAATATATCTAAAAATATATATTTATACATACACACATTATATATATATATATATATATATATATATATATATATATATATATATATATATATATATATATATAATGTGTGTGTGTGTGTAGAACTGAATCACGAAGATATGGAACGTGATGAACGTGTAAATAAGGGCAAATGCCACAAAAGAAAAGTGAAACAACGGAGTGGTTGCTAGGCCTTTCGACACAATGGTCCTTTACCAGATAGTTATAGATAGATAGCTCTTTTTTTATATTCCCATCAGTGTACGAAATGAGAAAATTAAGCCGCCCTTCCCTTCGGCATTTGCTAAAAGAATGAGAGAAGGAAAACTGCGGAAGTTTTCAAGATGAGAGAAGAGTCTCGTCTGAAGATGAGAGAAATGTCAAAAATTCCTCCAAGGCCAGAACTGATGATGATGTGAAAGCACGGGCTATAAAATGATTTTCCCAGCTTTCTATTTTCTGTTTTCTGTTTTCTATTTGGAGACGAGTGCCTTACGTAAACGCTTTCCGTTATTTCTGCCTAAATATTTCCCCAACTTTCTATTTTCTGTTCTCCATTTTCTATTTGGAGACGAATGCCTTACGTAAACGCTTTCCGTTATTTCTGCGTAAATATTTCCCCAACTTTCTATTTTCTATTTTTCTATTTTCTATTTGGAGACGAATGCCTTACGTAACCACACCCCGTTATTTCTGCCTAAATATTTCCCCAACTTTCTACTTTCTATTTTCTATTTTCTATTTGGAGACGAATGCCTTAAGTAACCACTCCGTTATTTCTGCCTAAATATTTTCCCAACTTTCTACTTTCTATTTTCTATTTGGAGACGAATGCCTTGCTTAACCACAATCCGTTATTTCTGCCTAAATATTTTCCCAACTTTCTACTTTCTATTTTCTATTTGGAGACGAATGCCTTACGTAACCACAATCCGTTATTTCTGCCTAAATATTTCCCCAACTTTCTATTTGCTATTTTCTATTTTGTATTTGGAGACGAATGCCTTACGTAACCACTCTCCGTTATTTCTGCCTAAATGTTTCCCCTAGAATTGACTCTGTATTGCGAACGCGTAGGTTTAATTTCATGGCCTTTGAACTTGATAAATCAATTGGTGCAGACTTTTCAAGGCGACTCTTGTCCCATGAAATTGGGAAAAAAAAAAAAGTTGAGAAATGCATTCCGTGATGTTGTAGAGTTTTCGCCACTTCACTTCGCGTAATGGGAAATATTCTTTCCGCGTGCTGAAAAGCTTATTCCTATAAGGTGTCTTTTTTTTTTTCACCGTTGGTGAGTATCTATGTGTCTTGTGTGTTTGCTTTCTGATTTGTGCGCAGGCGTGTGTGTGTGTGTGTTTATGAGAGAGAGAGAGAGAGAGAGAGAGAGAGAGAGAGATTAGTTAGTGGAAATTTTTTTGGCGTGCCTTATTTCTTTTCTTCATTCTTTCTTTATATATATCTGTCTGTCTATTTTCTATTATCTATCTATCTATCTATCTATCTATCTACTATCTCTCTATCTATCTGGCTATCTATCTACTGTATATATATAATATATATATTTAATATATATATACATATATATATATATATATATATATATATATATATATATATATATATATATATGTTAGTTTATATATACATAGACATATACGTTTATATACACTTATAACACATAGTGTGTCTGGAGCTGCTTGTGTGTGTGTGTGTGTGTGTGTGTATTTGTGATTTTAAAATCTATTCGTAGTAGCTGTTAGTATTTCAGTGCCCTCCAGATGAAAAAAATTCTTGGGTGTTTTAAGAAAAATTAGATAATGTTAATGGATTTCGTGGCTTATGTAATGGCAGATATTGTCAATAATAGAATTTAGTAATTATACGCTAGGCCAGGAAATTCTAAATCAGGAAAAATGTAATATACCGATCTATGAGTGCACACTCTTACACTAGAAAAACAAAAAACAAAAGCGGTAGGTATTACCAAGTGTATATATATATATATATATATATATATATATATATATATATATATATATATATATATATATATATATATATATATATATATAATTTTTTTTTTTTTTTTTTTTTTTTTTTTTGGTAGTGCACATTTCAGGAACAGAAATATGAACCGTTTTTAAGTACTTTTTGAGCACGAGTTTGTTCATCAGTATTGGACTGAACCGCGATTACTACCCGTTTCAATTTTGCACAAGTTCGCGGACCTGTCTCTTGGCTCTAATAGCTGATTGGTGGAGACTTTTAAAACCATTGCACCTTGCCATGGGGTGTATTCTCTATATATGCCTCTGTTTGGTGTTTTGGAAGAATGACACTGAGTCTTTCACTCATGTATCCATATTTTAGAAATTGCGAAGTTGCTGACCTGTGAATATGTTTTGGTTGTAAGTCTATTTAAGTGAGGAATAGCTATTTTAGAGACGAAATGAATAAAGACTTCCTAATGTTGATTTTGAAATGTCTTACATTTTCATCGTTTCAGAGAACGCCGTCACGTTTCGGTAAATTGCATGAGTTTTCTCGGGTAAAACAATTTACTGCCTTGTGACGCTTCGTGTCATAGCAGCCTTATGCCGGAGTAATCTATACATTAATTCATATTGTAGCCTTATCAGTGAATAATATTGTTTATATATCTATACGAGTTATAACGTTACTCCAAAGTAATAATTGTCTATTTATCCTTTAATACACACAGTATTGAGACACGGAAGAATTCGGCTTGAGATAAGACCTCACCGTTTCCTCCATCCAACTATGTTTGTGCCACGAGGAGTTTTAACTCCTTGTCTATATTTGCAAGTGCTTCGCCCTCAACGTGTTCTGTTGCAATGGGCAAATAGATCTCTCTTTATCCTAGCGAAAGAACAGCTCTCGCGATCAGCAGAATTATGGGATCGCTGGGATGCACTGGCTCTTGTTGGTTGTTTACTTAGCCTAAATGTAAATTGTAGAATAAATATTATTTGATGCACCTTTACAGATGAATTTGTAAATACTTGGTAAATAGTGCATATAACTGAAATGTAAGGATTATTGTAATGTTGTTATCAATAAAAGAAAAAAAAAATGTTCGAGAAGAGTGTCGTAAATTTTCTCAAACTTTTGAGTTTAGCTATGTAATGGCCTCCCTCGACCACTACACAATATACGCTGTCAATATTACTTTAATGATTCGGTATTCGCTTACCTGCGATGAGGGCCACAATGGGTGGAACCAGACGTCAAAAATAACCACTTGGTTTGCAAGACTATTCAAGGGGGACAAACGCCGAGAAAAATCACTTTATATTTAATATGTAATTAACAGACAGAAGTAACACCCGAACCTCGTTAATGCACAATTCGAAAACATGAATACCCTCACACGTAAGTAACAAAAACACACTAATACTATTTATGAAGGAAAGTAACTCACTTATACTGAAAAAAGGGCCACAGAAATCAGGAGAGGAGCGAAAAGCACAGAGTAGTCTAACGATATACAAGCTAAATTAATTCTTTAAAAAAAGGGCATTTATCACGCCGTGATCTCCTCAGTACCGCAATCTCCACGTCTGGGGATAATCCCAAGATATGTGGGCACTAACGGGTCCAGGGCGTTGGCACCTGGGCACGTGTACCGCCCCCCCCCCCATGAAAAATGACAAAATTATATTGAAGATTTAGATAATAATAACATAAATGAGGAATATGAAAATAGGAAAAATATAAAAATCTATTATAGAAATTATATATGTACATATATATGTATGTATGTATATATAATATGAATATAGGTACCCCCCTCTCCCCCTATGAAACTTTTCTCAGTGCTCTAGTGTACGTAGGGATAAAAAGGGCCCAAACGACAGCTGTGCAGGGATGACCAACGGAGCCATGCTGTTGCCAAGCTGATGACCTCAGCATGTACACGGCTATCTTACCAAGTATCAGAGAGGTCCCCTAGGCAGCTTAACCAAGCCAAGGGCGATGATGGATAAAAAGCCAATCCTCCACGTGTAGCGAAGGACAGCAAAATCAATGAGGCTTGCGGGGTTCCACAAGGGCAGGTGCTCCCAAATCAAAATCAGTGAATCGAATAATCCATACGCCTTGAGGTGATGTCTCAGAAAACCAACCGTCTCCCAAAATCACGGGACCACAAGCAAAACCTCTCAAAGAGGCGGAGCATGGACCACACTGCTTGAAAGAAAAAACACAAAACTACTGTATATTAACAGGCAAACAAGCAAAGGGCCGCTGAGGATGGGACAAAAGACCTAAGAAGGAACACTGGTCCAAATGACTTCACACTAAGATTCTAACAATTAACTAAATACAGAAAAGGGTCAGGTTACTGACAGCTGCTAAACTGGCTTTTGTGTAAGCGAGTTGCTTTAATTTATTTGTCCGTGTTGTTCCCGAGTTTCCAAGGACAGTATTTGTTAATTGTTAGATTGCTAGATTAGCATTGAGCTTGATTTTATTGGTGATAAACCCCCCCTGTGTATCGTCATTAACTTTGGGTATGTCAACGTATTAATTATTTTTATTAGTGATTAAATCTCCCTCAGTGTAATCATTACGTTTGATTACGTCAGTATAATGCTGAATTTTATTGGCGAATGAATCTCGTGTAGTTTAATCTAGGTGAATATGTGTCCACATTGTGCTTAATTTTGTATGCGATCAAATGCAGTATCTGTATCTGTCAATATAATGCCTAATTCTGTTAATGATGAAATGTCGTAAAGTGCAGGGTTTGCGTATGGTTCTGTTAACAAAATGCTTAATTCTCTATATATTTGAATATCGTAAAATGTAAACAATATTGTGCTTGGTTTTATGAATGACAGTGAATCTCATAAAGCATAATCTTTGCATACAATTATCTCAGTATTGTCGTTAATTTCATTGGCGATCAAACTCATAAGATATAATCCGTGTACGTAATTATTTTAATATTACGCATTATATCATTGGTGATTATATCACGTAAGACCCCGGAGGGAGTAGTGCCGTCAGTGTACCTCATGCTGCGCACTGTAGGCCTTACTTAAGGTTCTTTGTGGCGTGCCTTCGGTTCATAGCTGCAACCCCTTTCATTCCTTTAACTGTGCCTCCTTTCATATTCTCTTTCTTCCATCTTACTTTCCACCTCCTCCTAACAATTGATTCATAGTGCAACCGAGAGGTTTTCCTCTAGTTACACCTTTCAAACCTTTTACTGTCAATTTCCGTTTCAGCGCTGAGTAACCTCATAGGTCCCAGTGCTTGGCCTTTAGCCTAAATTGTATATTCAGTTCAGTTCAATTCAGATTACGTAACATGATTCGCAAGAGTTCACACTGAATGTTTCAAGCTCATGTGGCTGGTACGTTCTGAACGGCTCCTATGTGAACGCTCGTGAAAAAATTCAATAATACCGAAATATACTAATTTGAATTGAATTCAGATATACACATTAAGTTCCAAGTATCACAGAGGTATTATTTGAATTGAATTCAGATATAAACATTCAGTTCCAAGTATGACAGGGATATTATTGAATTGAATTCAGATATAAACATTTAGTTCCAAGTATGACAGTGATATTATTTAAATTGAATTCAGATATAAATATTTAGTTCCAAGTATGACTGTGATATTTAAATTGAATTCAGATATAAACATCTAGTTCCAGGTATTATTTAAATTGAATTCAGATCTAAATATTTAGTTGCAAGTTTGACAGGGATATTATTTGAACTGAATTCAGATATAAACATTTAGTTACAAGTATGACAGAGATATTATTTGAATTGAATTCAGATATAAACATTCAGCTGCAAGTATGACAGGGATATTATATAAATTAAATTCAGATATAAACATTTAGTCCCAAGTATGACAGTGATATTATTTAAATTGAATTTAGATGTGAAAATTTAGTTTCAAGTATGACAGTGATATTTAAATTAAATTCAGATATAAACATTTAGTCCCAAGCATGACAGTGATATTATTTGAATCGAATTTAGATGTAAACATTTAGTTCCAAGTATGACAGTGGTATTTAAATTGAATTCAGATATAAGCATTTAGTTCCAAGTATGACAGGGATACTAAGTATAATGTCGACATTTCTGTGAATTGTTAAATGTCACAGTATCGCAACAACCAACGCACGTTCCTATTTCTGTCTGGATGTGTAGGCATCGATTTTTTCCCCTGGTAATAATAGTTCAAGTTCGCTGTGAATACAACGGCAGTACGGCGTGTTCAAACGCCTGGTTTATTGATGACTAATGTAATACGAGGACGTGAGTATCTCTCTCTCTCTCTCTCTCTCTCTCGTTTCTAAAAGTCCGTGGAGGAAATTGATTAACCTTTCTCTATATATCTGTGTTTGTGTATGAGAGGGAGAGTTTCTCTCTCTCTCTCTCTCTCTCTCTCTCTCTCTCTCTCTCTCTCTCTCTCTCTCTCTCTCTCTCTCTCTCTCTCTCTCTCTCTCTCGTTTTTAAGAGTACACGAAGGAATTTGATTAGCCTTTCTCTATCTATCTGTGTTTGTGTATGATCTCTCTCTCTCTCTCTCTCTCTCTCTCTCTCTCTCTCTCTCTCTCTCTCTCTCTCTCTCTCGTTTTTAAGAGTACACGAAGGAATCTGATTAACCTTTTTCTATCTATCTGTGTTTGTGTATGAGAGAGAGAGAGAGAGAGAGAGAGAGAGAGAGAGAGAGAGAGAGAGAGAGAGAGAGAGAGAGAGAGAGAGAGAGAGAGTTCCTTATTCTTGAGCTAATCAGTATTTAGAATGTTATATCTGTCAGTGCTTTCATGAGATTTTAGTAATTCTGATTTTTAGAGGAGTAACCATCAATGCATGCTAAGTAGCGTTGGTCTGGTCAGAGCTTGGATGGGTGACCAATGAGAAATGGACGAATTTGACCCATGATCCCCGGTCACAGCCGGGGTTGTGGATTTGGCTGGTGACTCCTTGCATATAGTATGAAAAAAAAAAAAAATTATCCAAGCTCGGGAATCTGTTGTGATAGCCAGTGAGTCACAATGAGGCCTGATATAAAGCTTAACCTGTAATTTATAGTTTAATGTTTTTTTTGTTTTTTTTTTTACGTGACTTCCTACATTTTACACCCTCAAAATGTCTGTGCTTTTCCCCAAAAGGTTTACTACCAAAAGTGACCAAATTCCCATAAGGTATACGGGGGTACGTTATGCGTTCTATGCTTGCGAGTTATATGTATATATATTCATATAAATATACACATATATATACATATACATATACATACATATATACATAAATATATATCTATATATATAAATTATATATAATATATATATATATATATATATATATATATATATATATATATATATATATATATATATATATATATATAAAATCTTATTTCTCCATACCAGGGGTGGTTTCAGTGATCGTTAACCTTTCGTTTCTCTGCAGTTCATTAAAGCGGAGGTTGTTAACACAGCGCCCTTTACCATGTTTGTTGTGACCCACCACAAACAGCTAACCCACAAACCCATATTTCACTCCTTAGGTGAATAAAGGCACCGGGGATGTTTCAGGAAACGGGCCCGTGTTATTCCTCAAGCGTGGGGTTGAACTCCGGATTTTTGTCTCCTCGTTCAATCAGCCTTGTACATGATAATAACAATAATGTATAATATATATAAATTGGTAGCGTTTCCTTAAAGTAGTAGATGCTACTTGGACATTGGCATTCAACGGTAAAATAGATTCAAGGAACAAATAGCATTATGTGGACGCGGAAGAAACAAAAAAGTCGACCTCCATGAGTGGACGCGTCAAAGCGGGAAGTATGACGCAATGCCTTTAGACTGCCACGCACAAAACAAAATATGTCTCAGTGAAACGTTATATTTTCCGACCTTAATTTTTGTCTTTTTTTTACGAGTGAATTAGTTCCTGTTTTGATGTGCGTCTCTTGTTCGTAATTTTTGATCCCCCAGTTTCCTCCCCCTAAAAAAAGGTAATTATTTTTTCGAGTGCAAGAAAATGGTCTAATAATAATAATAATAATAATAATAATAATAATAATAATAATAATAATAATAATAATAACTAAAGTATGATGATGGATGAGTATGACATTTTTATATTGCTTTATTATGATGCGCAAACTAACTCTCTCTCTCTCTCTCTCTCTCTCTAATATATATATATATATATATATATATATATATATATATATATATATATATATATATATATATATATATATATATATGTATATGTATATATATGCATATATATTATATATATATATATGCATATATATTATATATATATATATATATATATATATATATATATATATATATATGTGTGTGTGTGTGTGTGTGTGTGTGTGTGTGTGTGTGTGTGTGTGTGACGTGTATCAGCAGTTCTCAGGCTGAAGCGTTCTGTAACAGTTTTTCTCTTGGACACTGGGCTGCGAAATCTAGGAGCTGTTCAGTACTGATAAATTTTCGACCCTGAACTCCAACAGTTAATGGTATCATTCTAAGTCCCATAGACCAGAGACCCAATGGAGTGAGTTTATGTGGGGGTATTTTCTTGAGCTTTAACGTCAGGCAGTTTTTAAAAAAAGTCATTTTCCCTAAATTAATAGGGTTTAATTATAAACTCTCCACTTTAAGGTATTTCTTCCGACCCATTGCTGGAGTGCCCGACTACCGCAAAGTAGTTAAGTGTGTGTGTGTGTGTATTTTATATATATATCTATGTATATATATTATATATTATATATATATATATATATATATATATATATATATATATATATATATATATATATATATATATATATGGCTGTTACAATAACGTATATATACATATATATATATCACACATTACCACAGGTGAAAAATAAGAGACGGGTCCTGTGGCTTCTAACACTATGTATCAGTACTTCGTCAATGGCTTCGAAATAATGTCGAAACCGGTCAGAACCTACACCCCGTCTCTTATTTTTCACCTGTGGTAATGTGTGATAAATGAATCACGTACAAAAGTTATTATAATCATATATATACACACATACATACATATACATATATATCTATATATATATATGTATATATATATATATATATATATATATACATATATATATATATATATATATATATATATATATATATATATATATATATATATATATATATTAAAATGGAATCATTAATCTTGGTTTTCTCAATCCGAGTTTATCTCATTCTATCTGCCGTTATTTGTATAACATCCTCCACGTTTTGGGAAGAATCCTCTAGAAACTGTAGTCTTGGTTGCCACGGAGAGAGAGAGAGAGAGAGAGAGAGAGAGAGAGAGAGAGAGAGAGAGAGAGAGAGAGAGCCTCTGTAAATTGTAGACCTGGTTGCTACTGAGAGAGAGAGAGAGAGAGAGAGAGAGAGAGAGAGAGAGAGAGAGAGAGAGAGAGAGAGAGAGAGAGAGAGCCTCTGGAAATTGTAGACCTGGTTGCTACTGAGAGAGAGAGAGATAGTATATCCTCTCGAAAGTGTAGTCCTGGTTCTACTGAACGAGAGAGAGAGAGAGAGAGAGAGAGAGAGAGAGAGAGAGAGAGAGCATATCCTCTCGAAAGTGTAGTCCTGGTTCTACTGAACGAGAGAGAGAGAGAAAATAGCCTTTAAAAATTATAGACCTGGTTGCTACTGAGAGAGAGAGAGAGAGAGATAGAGAGAGAGAGAGAGAGAGAGAGAGCTGGAAATCATAGTTCACGTACCAATCCAAAGAAGTTGGAATGAGAGAGCAAATTAGAGGCAGAACCACACATTTAAACAAGGATAACGAACACAAATTCCAAGTGCAATAACTCCTATAACATGTGTGCATAGCAATTAACAGTTGCAGGTATAACATTAATAATGAGTTGGAATAGAGGTAAAGTCAGTTTTTGGATTACTATTTAAGAAAAAGAAATGACAGATTTTACTTGAGTTAATCCCAAGTGGGTTTAAGTACTCGATGTTCGGTCTAGATCACCCACGTATTTGAGAGCCAATCAGAAATCTCCATTCTTTAATGTATCAGTCTGATTGGCTACCATTTCGAGGTGCATATGTATATGTGTTTATGTTTGTACCGTGAAAACTAAACAAAAGTGGTCAAATTTGGTTTACTGAGAGCAGTATGTGTCCAGTTTTGAACTCTTTTTGTGTTAAGGATTGCGGCCTCGACAACGTTATTATCCTTGTCATTTCATGCAGAAAGATACTCCCCCCATTTGTGACTATTCTCGAATTTCATAAATTCAAAATGATTCTGTCTGTTTTTAGATGATCCTAGATGCACTCAAAGATGAGAGCGTGCGAGCAGGTCGTTAATACTTTAGTACCAGGAGACGAGGGAGAAGAGCGAGTATAACAATGCCTCATTATTTCAGAAGTTGTCACATCGGCATACTTTTTAATAAGTCAGTCAGAGTTGCCAGTTGTTGTGTTTAGTTATCTGTAAGAGAAAACTTCTGGGATGGCTTTGTCTGTCCGTCCGCACTTTTTCCGTCCGCCCTCAGATCTTAACAACTGCTGAGGCTAGAGGGCTGCAAATTGGTATGTTGATCATGCACCCTCCAATCATCAAACATACCAAATTGCAGCCCTCTAGCCTCTGTAATTTTTATTTTATTTAAGGTTAGAGTTTGCCATGATCGTGCGTCTGGCAACGATATACACAGTCCACCACCGGGCCGTGGTTAAAGTTTCGTGGGCCGTAGGTCATACAGCATTATACAAAGACCACCGAAAGATAGATGTATTTTTAGTGGCGTTGATTATACGCTGCACAGAAAACTTTATTGCGCCGAAGAAACTTCGGTCCATGTTTTACTCGTTATAATTACTTTTTATAATGGCACCGTTAAACACAACCGTTAATTTTCATCAATTTATTTTGGAATCTTCGTGATATTTCTACACGTTATTCATGAATTGATGGTTATGAATTGACGATTACGAGTTGACGAGTTGAGAAATATTAATGAATTTATGCATAATTAATTTAAGTTCATTTTCTGTCGATTCACATCCAAATCTTATTTTACTACTTCGGGGGGCGAATGTTGTCGGTTAATAGAATGCCCTGATTATATGTTGAATTATTGTATCCGATGAAGCAGTTAACTGTATAGTCCGACGGTTAATTAGGTGATTAATGACGTAATTAGTCAAGGATTTATAGCTGTGTTTTATGACTTAGTTCAGATTGATTACGTCGGGGATCATTGTTCGGTGATTCACTCGCGTCGCTGGAGAATGTCTTCGTAAAACACCTAGGATCCACTTATTGTTTCCACCGTGCTTACTTATAAATAAATCAATAAATATATATATATGTGTGTGTGTATATATATATATATATATCTGCTAAGAAAAGGACGATAAGTCGAAAGGCCTAGCAGCACTCCATTGCTTCTCTTTCCTTCGTGGATTTTGTCTTTATATATATTCATCACGTTGCCTATCTTCGTGATTCAGTTATACATACATAAATATAATATATGTGTATATATATGTGTGCATATACTGTCTGTAAAAGAAAACTATTGTGCCGTCTTTGTCTATCCGTCTGCACTTTTTTCTGTCCGTACTTTTTCTGTCCGCCCTTAGATCTTAAAAACTACTGAGGCTAGGGGGCTGCAAATTGGTATGTTGATCATCTACCTCGCAATCATCAAACATGCTAAATTGCAGCCCTCTAGCCCCAGTAATTTTGATTTTATCTAAAGTTAAAGTTATCCATAATCGTGCTTCTGGCAACGGCATAGGGCAGGCCACCACCGGGCTGTGGTTAAAGATTCATGGGCTGCGGCTCATACAGCATTATATAGAGACCACCGAAAGATAGATCTATTTTCGGTGTCCTTGATTATAAGCTGTAGCGGCTGTACAGAAAACTCGCTTGCGCCGGAGAGACTTCGGCGCATTTTTTACTTGCTATAAGTTTGACGAGGAAGCTTGTCTCGTTCACAAGATTTCATTTTATTTCCGGTTTTATTTGTGTAACTTGAAGAAGCATTTATATAAACAAGCCTGAACTTAATTGAAGTACATAAAGAAAATTCATATCAAAATTTTAATTGATATTACTTAAAGTTGCAAACGGATTTGTATCATTGACGACCACAGTCGTTGCAGCGCCAGGCTACAGAAAGTCAGTTACTCTGTCCGTAAGGGCTGGGTTTATGGCTTCCACTGGAGTGAGCCCAACTCTGTTTGCTTTTCTCTTTCCTGTCCTCCTTCAGGTGTTTGCTAGCTAAGGTTATTGGATTGGCCGTCCTATTGGCCCTTGAAAAAGAAGGCAAGTCTTTCTGACATGAACTGGCAATTGCCTCTGACAAATAGCCCCTATATATGGGGCCACTTTCCTTACTCTTGTTTTTCTTCAGAGGTACCCCGTAGGGGGGTAGTGCCGTTAGTGCACCTCACGCGGTGCACTGTAGGCATTACTTGAGGTTCTTTGCAGTGTGCCTCTGCCTCCTAGCTGCAACCCCTTTCGTTCTTTTTACTGTACCTCCTTTCATATTATTTTTCTTCCATCTTACTTAACAATCCTCTCCTAACAGTTGATTCATAGTGCAACTGCGAGGGTTTCCTCCTGTTACATCTTTCAGACTTTTCTACTATCAGTTTCCGTTTCAGCGCTGAATGACCTCATAGGTCCCGGTGCTTGGCCTTTGGCCAGAATTCTTATTCATTTCAATGTCTCAGAGGTGAAAACGAATTCCTTGATTCTTCGTGATACGACAGTTTTCCTTGAAATCTAGATTTTTTTTTTTTTCTACTGATGGTCAGATTGGTTCATTGTAAGCTATATGGTAACACAACTACCAGGGGCACTGACCCCGTGATAATGGTCAGAAGGAAATCGCAGTATCATAAAAGCCATCCAGAGTCTTGCTGCTGTGGAGTGCTTTTGCAGGTTATTCATAGCTGAGAGGGGAAATTAAATTCTCAGCTTACTGAAGGAATTTGATTAGACGGTATGTTTGCCATTTTTCTTCTGTTAATGCTTTGCGCTCTGTGTTAGGGAAGGTTAAGCTGGTAGTATTGCAGCTGTTGCGAAAGCAGCCATTTCTCAAATTTGAGTCAAATTTTGGAACGTATTCACTGCAATTAAAATCGGTAAATTCTTAACTGCCATTTAGGTTCGCTTTGGAAAAAAAAGAAAGAGATTTACCTATGCATGCGGCCACGCGCATTGAAGTTTTTACTTTCATTTCATTTCCAAAATGCAGATTCAGAGATTTCCTTTGAAAAACTGATCAAGAGAGATTTCATGGAAAGCTGTGTTGTTGTTGTTGTTGTTGTTGTTTCTTGTTGTTGTTGTTCCTGCTGCTGCTGCTGTTGCTCAAATGTCTGCGGTAGTCAATGGCGGGTAGCAAAGCATTGTGTGTGTGTACTCGAGGTTCATGGTGATTGAATATGCTAGCAAGCGCTTGCAATGGCTGCGAACCGCGAGTAGATACGGAAGCGAAGGTGGAAGGGAGAAAAGGGGATGAGGAAAAGAGAAAGACCGGATTTGCTGCTCGCATCTTGCCAGTCCACTTCTGAGAGGAAGTTAATTAGACGTGAATTATTGAGAAGCCCAACAATGGCACTGAAGGGTCAACAAGAACGGGGTCCGACAAAGAGAATAATTGTTGTTGTTGTTGGAAGTAATGTAATGCGCGCAGCGAGGGATCCCTTTCCGATGGGTGGAAGGGTAATTAGGGCCAGGAAACAGGTGCAGCAGTGGGAAAGGAGTGGGAAAAATACGGTAAGGGGAGGGAAGGAGATGTAAGTGGATCAGTAGTGGGGTATCGGAGAAGGATAAAAAGATAGAGAGGAATATTGAGGCAAGTAAAGGAAAGCTGGGAATGAACGGAGAAGTTTTTCGCCTCCAAGCGTCGAGTGAAGGGAATGTTTTGCAAGAAGAGGAGACAAAATATCCTTTTACGGATGATCATGAAAGATGCATGCAGAGTGGGAGGCACAAACGCTTGTGTTTATTCAAACGGATGTATCCTTTGAAGTGTCGTATACAAAGGATTTGGGTAAATGGGCAGCCATATTTTTGTTGGAAGCACCATGTAACGTTCCCATGACAGTGTGTATGTGTGTGATTCTGAATGCGACATGGAAAACGTTATCAGCTAAAATTGTCAAGTCGAGAAATGGGACGTTGATGAAATCTTGTTGTTATAGGTAGGAATTTTTAGTTTTCTGTAAAACAAAACTATTGAGATGGCTGTCTTTCTGTCCGCCTTCAGATCTTAAAAACTACTGAGGCTAGAGGGCTGCAAATTGGTATGTGGATCATCCACCCTCCAGTCATCAGGCATACCAAATTGCAGCCCTCTAGCCTCAATAGTTTTTATTTTATTTAGGGTAAAAAATTAGCCACGACTGCATCCGACACAGCTATATGTGCTGACAACGCAGGCCACTACTGGACCGTGGCTGAAAGTTTCATGGGCCGCGGCTGAGAGTTTCATGGGCCGTGGCTGAAAGTTTCATGGGCCGCGGCTGAGAGTTTCATGGGCCGTGGCTGAGAGTTTCATACAGCATTATACACTGTACAGAAAACTAGATTACGTCGATTTGTTTTTATGTAATTATTACCCAAATACAGTATTCGATGACAAGGTCTCCCAAAGGGACTGGAATATCTTTCACGAATTTTCGATATTTCTCGTATCATTGCATCTGGACCCGAGCCATTTCCAGTCGCCGTTGGGCGTATGTCCAACGTTTGCTGGATCCTCCGCGGCGCCTAAACTCGCTGTATCCGAAGGGAGCCTTGGAAGCCAAATTCAGATACCATAACCTCGGGTAATCTTCACTGCCTTTATGCCAGATTTTTAGTTTTTTATAAAAGAAAACTATTGTGCCGGCTTTGTCTGTCCGTCCGCACTCTTTTCGTCCGTACCTTTTCTCTCCGCTCTCAGATCTTAAAAACTACTGAGGCTAGAGGGCTGCAAATTGGTATGTTGATCATCCACCCTCCAATCATTTAACATACCAAATTACAGCCCTCTAGCCTCGGTAGTTTTTATTTTATTTAAGGTTAAAGTTAGCCATAATCGTGCTTCTGGCAACGATATAGGACAGGCCACCACCGAGCCTTGGTTGAAATTTCATGGGATGCGACTCATACAGCATTATACCGAGACCACTGAATGATAGATCCATTTTCGGTTGCCTTGATTATACGCTGTAGCGGCTGTACAGAAAACTCGATTGCGTCGAAGAAAGTTCGGTACATTTTTACTTGTTTTTTATATGTTCACGACTGTTGGAGCTTCTTACTAATATTAAGGAAAAAACACAAAGATTACATTAGATTATTATTATTATTATTATTATTATTATTATTCAGAATGTAAACGCCCATTTTTTTGGAAAAAGCCTTCAGGGGTCAGTGACTTCAACTTCAAGCTTCCAAAAAAGAGTGTGGTGTTCATTTGAAAGTTAATAGGAAATACAGAAAGAAAAGATCAGTAATTAGAAAAAAAATTTAAAAAATAATAAAAAATAGATAAAAATATAGATAAGTTGCTAAAATGAACGATGAATTTTTGTAGGATAGTCCACTGTATTCTTTGCCTTTCTTGTATCTATTATTTTGATTGCTGCCAGTGGTGTCTTGGTTGCTTGTTAACAATGCAGTCTAGCTCTCCCATGCTGTCAAACAAAGAACTTCGATATTCCGCGTTGATACAAGCCTAGCTTAATCTAACGACCCGAATGCGGTACTTGGTAAAAAATGTGTGTTTTTGATATCGCCTTTCCTCCGGTGTACCCTTCACCAAGCGTGGATCCCTCAGATATAATCCTCGTGGGTGGTAGTGCCGTCAGTCACCTCACGCGCGGTGTACTGTAGGCATTACTGAAGGTTGTTTGCATCGTTCCTTCGGCCCCCCCTAGCTGCAACCCCTTTCGTTATTTTTACTGTACCTCCTTTCATATTCTTTCTTCCATCCGTCCATCCTCTCTTAACACCTTTGTCACCTTTTACTCACAAATTTTCCTTTCGGTGCTGAAGGACCTCATAGGTCTCAGCGCTTGGCCTTTGGCCCAAGTTGTATGTTTTATGTATATATATATATATATATATATATATATATATATATATATATATATATATATATATATATATATATATATATATATTCAGATTTAAGTGGGTCACTTCCATGACTATTTGGGAACATTCACGATTTTTGGAGTTTCTTCAACTGTCGCCGTATGTCATTACAGAAAAGGAAGATGAGAATATTTTCCATTTTTAACAGATTTCCCCATCAGTAATGATTAATTTATTTGAACTAATCCGAGGGATATTTTTCTTATGTCTCCTCAGACCCCAAAACCGGTCTTTTGGCTATTTGTTTTCATGTTAGATTTCAACATGCCAAACCATTTAGGGGTTCGAAAACGTATGTAAAATACCTTGGATATTTATGCATTATATTTTAGTATATTCTTCTTCTTTATTTGCGTGGTTTGTTTTATTTCTTGATTTAAACCTGACGCCGGAACAAGATCTCGGAGTCCCTAGCTGCAGCCCCTTTCGTTCCTTTTACTGTACCTCCTTTCATATTCTCTCTTCGATCTTACTTTCCACCCTCTCCTAAATATTGATTCATAGTGCAACTGCTTTGAGGTTTTCCTCCTGTTACACCTTTCAAGCATTTTTATTGTCAATTTCCGTTTCAGCGCTGAATGACCTCATAGGTCCCAGCGCTTGGCCTGTGGCCTAAATTCCATATTCAATTCAATTCAAGATCTCTGAGACTTTGTATTTCTTATCCTTTACGCAGTGTCGACTATCCTTATGAAAATATCGTGGAAACGGAATAAGATGGCGGAGAAGTATCTCCTCCTGTAAATGCAGTGGGAAAACGTAGGAAGGGAGAGAATAAGAATACTCTCGCAATCTTCTTTACTGCAGTGCAATATTTCAATATTTTTTTCCCCATTATTATACAATTTATGCGCGAGGAGACTTCAGTTGAAGTAGTGCAGTGTAAGAAAATATTCCCTGTATATGCGCGAGGAGACTTCAGTTGAAGTAGTGCAGTGTAAGAAAATATTCTCTGCATATGCGCGAGGAGACTTCAGTTGAACACCGTTAGTAGCTTGGCTTTTTGAGTTGATAATGCGAAAGGAAAGACTGATAATAAGTTGAAGAATCGAGGAACTTGGTAAGGGGAAAGGGCCGCTGGAAAGATGGTTGCTGTGTAAACCTTCTCTCGAGGGTAACTTTTACAAGGTTTTATTTTAATTTTGTACTAATTCATGTGTTTATTGTTGTTATTCAATAATTGCATATTCAGTTATTTTATGGATCATGTTTATAAAACTAATTTGTCGTTTTACTTTTAGACAAATATGATCTATCTATCTATCTATCTATTACCTATCTGTGTATATATATATATATATATATATATATATATATATATATATATATATATATATATATATATATATATATATATATATATACACACACACACATACACATACACATAATAACCCCATTACTTTTTATTTTTAGCAGAAGGACTATATATTCTCAGTAACTCTGTTTTGCAAGTTAGTGGTCTTTTGAATTGTTATTTGAGAATTTATGATTATTAATATAAATGAGAATGTACGATCACCAATAAAGAGAAGTAAATATAATGACATCAGCAGCAGAGAATAAGCAAATACACGGGCAAAACGTGATAAGAGGCGAATGCAGGCATTAGATTAATTAGTGACAGAAGGCTTAATGGCGAGGGATCGGAGATATTTATTTGAAAATGTGATTACTCAACTTGATTAAAGATGCCGGAATTAAAGAGGATTACGGCGAATGGACCCGGATGAAGGAAAAGTGATCGCCGAGCCGAAATTAGTGTGTGTTTGTGTGTGTGTTTCTGTGGGTGAGTGTGCGCGCCCGCGCGCCGTTTTGACATCGCACAGGCTAGAGGTAATGGGAGGGGAGGGGTGGTGGGGAAATGTTGAGAGAGCTTTAGAAAGAACTGAAGTGACGCCTTGAGAGCTATGTCATGGCTCTTCTTGTTGTTGTTCATGTTTTTGTTGTTGTTTTTGATTTTGTTGTTGTTGTTTGTTCAGGATTAGAGGCCAGCCTTGTCTCATCTTCGCTCTCCTTTAAATATCAGGGTCTTTGTACCTTTTATCATCTGATTGCTTACTTTCTTTACCCCTTTGTGAAAAGACCCTCTTACCTTTCCGTATAAGGCGATTTCAGTTTTCTGTAAAAGAAAACTACTGTGCCGGCTTTGTTTTGTCCGTCCGCACTTTATTCTGTCCGCACTTTTTCCGCCCGCCCTCAGATCTTAAAAACTACTGAGGCTAGAGGGCTGCAAATTGGTATGTTGATCATCCACCCTCAGGTCATCAAACATACCAAATTGCAGCCCCCTAGCGTCAGTAGTTTTTATTTTATTTAAGGTTAAAATTAGCCATAATCGTGCTTCTGGCAACGATATAGGTTAGGCCACCACCGGGACGTGGTTAAAGTTTCATGGGGCGCGGCTCATACAGCATTATGCCGAGACCACCGAAAGATAGATTTATTTTCGGTTACCTTGATTATACACCGTAGCGGCTGTACAAAAAACTCGATTGTGCCGAAGAAACTTCGGCGCATTTTTCACTCTATTTTGTTAATAGCACATTTACGTAGGAGAGAAGCGCAGTCATTGGCGTATGCATACCTGCGCGCATTCATGGAGTTATATAATGTATACATCGCTGTGTAAGATAAAATTTTATACTGTGGGAAGTAACATATTTTATAAGACGAATATTTTGCCAATAGAAAGGAATGAGAATTCCTCCATGAGATGTAAAAAGGAAGATTTTAGTCTTCAGGAATGCGTCAGACAGTTTAAAGAACTAATTACCTCTGTCAAGAAAATATGTTATTTTAATATTTCTTGTGGGTCATTATCTTTATAATATTTAGTCTATTGTTTATGTTTTCACGGTCGTCCTCAACGGCCTTGTACTAAACACGCCGGGTTAAAACCCCAACGGCCTTGTACTAAACATGCCGGGTTAAAACCCTCGGGGGTGGGGTTCACTACCTAGGAAAGATCCGATTAACTTTGCAAAATACCCCAGCCCCTCCGAAGACCGAAAGCTAAGATGCGTAGCACAATTCAGGTCTACTACTGCGGGTGTAAGGTCCTCGGGTGTGTAGAGGAGGCAGCCTTAATGTATAACGTTTTAAGAGGTCAAAGTAAAATACCAGGATCAGCTTCGCCCTGACCTAAGCTCGTAGTCATGCCCGGATGCAAATTCCTGAGATGTATGCTAGTACTGCACCAGCCCGGTTTTTTATTTTTGCCATACCCCTAGTTTAGGTTAGATTAGGGTAGAGTTGTTTTGAAATACCCGGTTATTTGTGTGTGGGAAACATAATGAGATTATTACCAAGAAAATTCTGTGGTTAGTTTTTAAGATATGGCGTCCCGCTTTTTTCGGGGAAAGGTCCCTACGGTACTCGGTTACTTCTCGGGAAAATGCTGCCCGGATTCTCTCTCTCTCTCTCTCTCTCTCTCTCTCTCTCTCTCTCTCTCTCTCTCTCTCTCTCTCCAGAACCGACCTGGTGCTCTAGGGATTAATTCTCATTTCTAGGATTCAGTAAACGTGCGGAACGGACGGCCAAAGAGAATTACGTGGAAAACTGGGTTTCATTAGTGGCCTCATTCTTATTTTTGTATAAGGAAGCCTCTGTAATGATCTTTTATATGTGATCTCTAACCTTTTCCGCTTTTGCGTGTCTTTGTCAGTGATACTCGGGCGGGTAAAGAAGTTCTTATTACCCACCAAGACCTTATGGGTGGTGAATTGATTGTAAAGAAGTCATTCTTTGGAGGCGTGAATATAAAACGCCCAAGTTCTCTGTACTTTCAGTACTGATCCTTTGTGCGTGTCTTGAATGACACTTGGAGAATTTTTTTCAACTTATTGCCCTTGCAAGGTACATATGCTCTTCTCTCTCTCTCTCTCTCTCTCTCTCTCTCTCTCTCTCTCTCTCTCTCTCTCCAATAAGAGAATTTTTTTTAACTTACTGCCTTTGCAAGGCACATATGCTCTCTCTCTCTCTCTCTCTCTCTCTCTCTCTCTCTCTCTCTCTCTCTCTCTCTCTCTCTCTCTCTCCAATAAGAGAATTTTTTAACTTACTGCTTTTGCAAGGCACATATGCTCTTCTCTCTCTCTCTCTCTCTCTCTCTCTCTCTCTCTCTCTCTCTCTCTCTCTCTCTCTCTCTCTCTCTCCAATAAGAGAATTTTTTTTTAACTTACTGCCTTTGCAAGGCACATATGCTCTCTCTCTCTCTCTCTCTCTCTCTCTCTCTCTCTCTCTCTCTCTCTCTCTCTCTCTCTCTCTCTCTCTTTAATAAGAGAATTTTTTAACTTATTGCTTTTGCAAGGCACATGTGCTCTCTCTCTCTCTCTCTCTCTCTCTCTCTCTCTCTCTCTCTCTCTCTCTCTCTCTCTCTCTCTCTCTCTCTCTCTCTCCAATAAAGACTGAAAAATAAATAAGATTAAATAAAACACTCGGACGTGAATATCGGTATTTTATTTGCTGTACATATTTAGGAGTCTCAGTTGTTTAGCTGCATTTAATAGCTTCTGTCGATTATATCTTGCGTAAAATAACTTAGTAGCATGTATCTGGTCCGCTGGTATAGTGGTTAGTGTCGTGACATGCCAGTCAGATGTGGCGGGTTCGCGTCTCCCCCAGGGCGGTGAAAAATCACTGGCTCTGTATCATGATCAGTTACTGCTGCAGTGTTGGGGGGTCTGCTGCGGTGGGAGGTTGAAACCAACATTCTTTGGAAGCTTGGATTTCAAGTCAGTGGCCCCTTTGGTGTGCTTGTTCCTTGTGAATAGGTTTCATCTACTGAAGTAATAATAATAATAATAATAATAATAATAATAATAATAATAATAATAATAATAATAATAATAATAAATAATATATGAAGGGAGTAGACCCTCTTTTAAACAGGTCTTATTAAAAAGGATGGCTGTATTATGCGAATATATCTGATACAGTGTCTTTTCTATTTTCTATTTTCCTTGTGATTTCTATGATCCCGAAAAGCGAATCATAAGGAAAATAGAAAAGACACTATATAAGATAATAATAATAATAATAATAATAATAATAATAATAATAATAATAATAATAATAATAATAATAATATCTTGAGCGATATAGCGACTTGTATATTATATGTGTGTGTTTCTCTTGGAAGGTTAATCACTTGGTTGAATCAATCGGTAAATTGCCGTTACGTCAACAAAGGCCATTGAAATCAGAGGCATTAAGTTGATAAGATATCCTCTGACAGAATCAACAAAGGGGCTTAACAAGAAAACATGATCTGATATATAATGACGAATAAGATCGCTTAATAACTCAAAAGAACCGAACAGTAAATCTAGAGTCTTTTTTCTAGAGAACCAAAAGGCTTCCGAGCTAAATCTTCTTGAAGTAAAAAATGATAAACGGAATATCCTGTCGAATCCTCGTATTCAATCCTGATTACAAGCGAGCGCGTAGTGTTTGATAAACCGTATTAATTAGCATCATACAAAAAAAATGTTTTGACTTAATTAATAAAGGGTGCGGCTGTTGTTGCGTTGAAACGAGATTATTTAGACTAATGAATTGCCAACATGTCTCCCTTCCTCTCCCCCTCCCCCTCTCTCTGTCCCTAACTTCATCCACTTCCCTCCCTCCCTCCCTTCCTCAATCCCTCCCTCTATTTCATCCAGCCAACCTTAGCAGACCCCTAGATATACGACTATACTCGCTGAATATCCGTCCATCCACTTCCCTCCCTCCCTCCCTCCCTCCCTCCACTTCTCTCCCTCTCTCCACTTCTCTCCCTCCCTCGCTCCATCCCTCCCTCCACTTCCCTCCCTCCCTCAATCCTTCCTTCCACTTCCCTTCCTCCCTCCCTCAATTCCTCTATTTCATCCACCCATCCATAGCAGACCCCTAGATATGTACTCGCTGATCCGTCCCCCAAAAACCCAGTCACCAATCCCCTACCCATTCCAGGTTCACCTCATATCCCACCTCACACCCAACGCCCCCCCCCCCTCACCGCCCCCCCTCGCCCCCCCCCCAAAGGAGACAAAAACTTCAAAGGAATAGATTGGAAAGACGATTAGGTTTGATGCTTCTCGTCCACTGCACACTACTTTTCGGTGGCAATAAGAGGTCCATGAAAAAAAGAAAATCAAAATGAGCTGCTGTCGTGCGTGTTAGGAGTCTTCCTTCATTAAAGTTTTGGGTGTAATAGTGAAAAGGTTATTAGGGAGATTGATATCAACGATAATAAGTTTTTCCTTGATTTTCTCGCGTTCGTAGTTTTCCACGCGTTCGCTCGTGACGGAGTTTTACAGTATCTCGCTTCGCTTCCAAATGAACCCAGAAACCGGGCAAGGAAGTGGCAGTTTGGGCGTCATCAAATGAAAAATCAGTTTTAAATCCACTTCTTCATAAAATTAGAATTGATGCTCACTCAGTTTTATCCATGCTGGCTTATTTTTTTTATAGATGATTAAGGATAATAGATACTTTGAAGTATTCCATCCAATCTTGTGTCAACTTCCGTAAGACTTGTAAGCCTAAGCTGGGATTAATGTGCCTGGTTGTTATTCGACTCTGCTGGGTCGCAGCTGTCTGTGAGAGAGAGAGAGAGAGAGAGAGAGAGAGAGAGAGAGAGAGAGAGAGAGAGAGAGAGAGAAAGTAAGTCACGAATGATCAGATAATAATAAAGAAAGGGAACCGAAAGACCGTTTACAAAGTTACGATAATTTCCACACGCGGTGAAACCTTTTATAGGAGAGTAATAATATCTTCTCTTCTTAAAAAAAAAAAACATGACAGATGCAGAGACAGGAGAGACACTGAGTCTTGCTAATGCTGGTGAGACTTCGTCAGGCTATCGAGGTCTGGGAAGCATTTTCCCGAGATGTAACCGAGCGCCGGGACCTTTCCCTAAAAAAAGCGGGACGCCATATCTTAAAAACTAACCATAGAATTTTCTTGAAAATAATCTCATTATGTTTCCCACACCCAAATTACTGAGTAGACATATTACTAGTTTACCGAACCCAACCTAACCTAATTTAAACTAACCTAACCTAACCTAGGGGTATGGCCAAAAAAAAAAAAAACAAAAAAAAACTGAGGCTGGTTCAATTTGCGTCTGGGAAAGGTAAAGTTGGGTAAGGGTTGGCCTCTAATGCGGAATATACCCTTTTGATACTGTTAGGGATAAGAGGTTAGAACAATGCGCATTGAGTTGGTGATGAAAACTGGAAAGATTTAATAGAGTTAACTTAAGATAGAGATATCTGGCGTGAGTTCATTTAGGTCACTTGTTTCCATTGCGTGTTAGAGGATATTATCATTATTATAATTATTTCAGTAGACTGGACCTATTCACATAGAACAAGCACACCAAAGGGACCAATGATTTGAAACTCAACCTTCCAATGAATATTGGTTTCAACCTCCCACCGCAGACCCCACACTACAGCAGTAACTGATCATGATACGAAGCCAGTGATTTTTTCATCGCCAAGGGGGAGACGCGAACTCGCGACATCTGAGACACATCCAAGACACTAACCACTATACCAGCGCAATGTGATCCTGGATTTAGGTAGAGTTTCTTTCTTCTGATCTTGTTGCCGTAAAATTACTGCTCACTAAACATTTATTGTCTGGAGTTCCTGTATTTTACATTAGCCTTCATTTAGAGTGATGTACAATGGATTCTAGCAATAGATTCATCTCCAAAATCCCTAATTACACCATCATCAATCTGTCCAGACAATTTCCTACTGACGCTGGATGCCTTGAATAGCTCATTTTGGTAGACTGAGCTAAAAGCTTGGATCTGAAAAGGTAAAATACGTTCTCATAATCGCAGACATTCGAAAAAAGAGGCCTGATGGATTATTTATGGATCAGTCATAAGTATCCAGTATGTTTTATCTTGGCATGGAAAGACACTCAGGGACAACACTGTCTTATCCGAGTTTCATTGTTTTCTACTTTATACTTTTCGTACTTTTACCTACTCTGTTCTCCTTCCCACCTGGCTTTCCATTTTTAGTTTTCTGTAGAAGAGAACTATTGAGATGGCTATTTGTCTGTAAAATAAAACTATTGAGATGGCTATTTGTCTGTAAAAGAAACCTTTTGAGATGGCTATTTGTCTGTTAAAGAAACCTATTGAGATGGCTATTTGTCTGTAAAAGAAACCTATTGAGATGGCTGTTTGTCTGTAAAAGAAACCTTTTGAGATGGCTATTTGTCTGTTAAAGAAACCTATTGAGATGGCTATTTGTCTGTAAAAGAAACCTTTTGAGATGGCTATTTGTCTGTAAAAGAAACCTTTTGAGATGGCTATTTGTCTGTTAAAGAAACCTATTGAGATGGCTATTTGTCTGTAAAAGAAACCTTTTGAGATGGCTATTTGTCTGTTAAAGAAACCTTTTGAGATGGCTATTTGTCTGTAAAAGAAACCTTTTGAGATGGCTATTTGTCTGTAAAAGAAACCTTTTGAGATGGCTATTTGTCTGTAAAAGAAACCTTTTGAGATGGCTATTTGTCTGTAAAAGAAACCTATTGAGATGGCTATTTGTCTGTTAAAGAAACCTTTTGAGATGGTTATTTGTCTGTAAAAGAAACCTATCGAGATGGCTATTTGTCTGTAAAAGAAACCTATTGAGATGGCTATTTGTCTGTAAAAGAAACCTATCGAGATGGCTATTTGTCTGTAAAAGAAAACTGTTGAGATGGCTAATTGTCTGTAAAAGAAAACTTTTGAGATGGCTATTTGTCTGTCCGGCCGCATTTATCTGTCTGCCCTCAGATCTTAAAAACTACTGAGGCTAGAGGGCTGCAAATTGGTATGTTGATCATCCGCCCTCCAATCATCAAACATGCCAATTTGCAGCCATCAAGCCTCGGTAATTTTTATTTTATATAAGGTTAAAGTTAGCCATGATCGTTCGTCTGGCATCGTCATAGTTGCCAACAACACATGCCACCACCGGGCCGCGGCTGAGAGTTTCATGAGCCGTGGCTGAGAGTTTCATGCAGCATCGTGCGCTGTACAGAAAACTCGATTGCGCCGAAGAAACTTCTGCGCGTTTCTCTCTCTCTCTCTCTCTCTCTCTCTCTCTCTCTCTCTCTCTCTCTCTCTCTCTCTCTTTACTTTTCCGTTCTTAAGCTTTAAACTCTACACTTGAGAACAGATTCAAAGCGAACTCGGTAAGAGTCTAGAGAAGGAATCAACTGGTCTCATTAATAATAATAATAATAATAATAATAATAATAATAATAATAATAATAATAATAATAATAATAATATCCCGACAGTACATTTCAACAAGAAAAATCATATCAATTTAGCAAGTGAAAATCTCCCTCTTGGACGCCCATTGTGCTTCGATCCCGGACTGCCGAATCATCTCCTTTAGTCGAGGCCCGAAGAAAATGATAAAAAATGATAATGAAGAAAGAAGCACGAGGTATAATGCTCAAGTTGTGGCATCTCTATAAGGAGTAAGTGACCAACCCTTCTTCTTCACCTTACACATGCGCAGCAGTTAAGTTAAAGAGAGAAAACGGTATCCTTTCCAGGGTTTACCGGCACTTTCAGAAGTGCATGTCTGTCCATAATGTGAAAAAGCGGCTCTCCGTGAAAGGCAAGGTTAATAGACATTATCATTCAAATGGAGTTTGTAACATTCGTAGAGCTGTTAGAATATGAACTCGAACTCTGTAAAGAACTGGTCAAGCGTGGGTAACGTCTACCCAAGTAATGCCGTTTTTCACCTCAAGTATTTCGGACAACACCCAAAGTAAGAGCATTGTTGAATTTTGCAACATTGCCACGTAGCGGGGTTAGTGCCGTCAGTGCACCTCATGCGGTGCACTGTAGGCATTACTTTAAGGTTCTTTGCAGCGTGCCTTCGGCCCCTAGCTGCAACCCATTTCGTTTCTTTTACTGTACCTCTTTTCATATTCTCTTTCTTCCAGCTTACTTTCCTCAGCCCCCTCCTAACTACTGATTCATAGCGCAACTGAGAGGTTTTCCTCCTGTTGCAACTTTCAGACTTTTGACTGTCAGTTTTCGTTTCAGCGCGGAATGACCTCATAGGTCTCAGCGCTTGGCCTTTGGCCTAAATTCTATATCCAGTTCAGTTCAGAGTTGTGCGACGTTGAAATGCTGAGAATTTTAATTGTTATTGAAAGGTTGTTATGAAGTTGAAGAGAAATGCTTATGGGAGAAATAACTGGGCAACCCATAGGAAAGCCACCTCGCTATCCACCCTCGCCTAACAATTATTTAATGTTGCAGCTGCGAGGGTTACCTCCTGTTACACATTTCAAACCTACCTACTCTCAATTTCCTCTCCAGCGCTGAGTGACTTCATAGGTCCCAGTGCTTGGCCTTTGGCCTAAATTCTATATTCCGTTTCATTCCGTTCCATAGGAAAGCTACGTACCGTTCCCTTTAAGTTCGGACCGAAGTACTTTCGTTATACAAACTTCTATAACAGCCTTTGGGGAAAGAGGCTCGCCCTAGCTAGACGACGGCAAAGTTGAACGCGGAGCTTATTACCCACACGCTGTTGTTGTTACACAAATAAAATATGAAAAACAATTCGTTTTGTTATTATTATTATTATTATTATTATTATTATTATTATTATTATTATTATTATTATTATTTATGTGTTCTTCATTTGTGGGGTTTTAATTGCTGTGATACTTGTCTGTCGTGGGTCTTGTTTGTTGCTCCGCCATTATGTTAGAAAGCACGTTGTTTATTATTATTATTATTATTATTATTATTATTATTATTATTATTGTTGCTACTACTACTATTATTATTATTATTATTATTATTATTATTATTATTATTATTAAGTGATGGCGATTTGAACCGTAGTTATTAATATCATTTCCCCCACCCCGGGAAGAATGATGCTTTTTATTGTCAGCCGGGCTCCAGTGGGCAGACGAACTTGTGATGAGAACTGAGAGACTGGAGGTCGTAGCTGAGCAGAGATTTGTGGAAGATGAGACACAGGAAAGACCTGGGGAGCGCCATTTCTCAGAGGCCCCATGCATTGCACGGCGTTAGAGGCCATGAGATGATGGTAGTGATTGTCATCACAATCATTTCCAATGTACACTGCCCTAAAATGGAAGACTGCAATATCTGCAACAATGCAAAATTGAGAAAAATGGTAATTACTGCAGTTTTCCCTTGCCTTACTACTGATTTTACAGATACTGCAAATGGGACCCCCCCTCAATAAAGCGTTGAAGAATCATTCTGAAACTGCAGTAGCTTGTGTAATTAGTGTTTCACGAGCCCAGTAAGTGGCATGTCTCAATTTCGAAAATTTTGCAGATGCTGCAGTTTTCCCTTGCCATACTACTGATTTTGCAGAGGGACCACCTCAATAAAGCATCAAAGAATCTTTCTGAAACTGCAGTAACTTGTGTATTAGTGCTTCATGAGCCCAATAGGTGGCATATCTCAGTTTCGAAAATTTTGCAGACTCCTCAGTTTTCCCTTGCCTTACTACAGAGTGCAGATACTACAAATGGGACCCCCCTCAACAAGGCATTGAAGAATCATTCTGAAACTGCAGTAACTTGTGTAATTAGCGTTTCACAAGCCCAATAGGTGGCACATCTCAGTTTCGAAAATTTTTGCAGATACTGCAGTTTTCCATTTTAAGGCAGTATATCTCCCGTTAAAGATGACGAAAAAGTTAGGTAATTTTACCATTGGTCTGTAAGTTGTAATATATTCAGCACATTATGTTGCTGCATCTTTCTTTTATGGGTTTGTTGTAGTTAAACTGAATAACCCTTGGGTTATTTGTAACACACTCACAGAGTAGAATAGAAACATTGTTTTTGTTGTGATAAAATTGCTATGTTTGTGGCTGCTTCAATAATTTTGGCTTCAGTAAAGGAATTCCCCAGTCGCCCGTAGTGATTGTGCCACAATGGTGAGTTCGTGCTATTTCATTTTAATAGCAGCATTATTATGCATATATTGTTGAAGTGCCGTATTGCGACACTGCCTTGGGGATGATCTCTTTGAAACTGAAACGTTCTCCGAAACTGAAACGGTCTTCGAAACTGAAACGGTCTCTGAAACTGAAATTGTCATTAAAATTAAAACATTCTTTGAAACTGAAACTGTCTTTGAAACCGAAACATTCTCTGAAACTGAAACCATCTTTGAAACTGAAATTTCAGTGGGCGTACTCTTAGTTGAATATGCATCATGAATGAAAATTTTGTACAGTATGTTTAATGATCTGTTTATTTATTCATGTGTGTATATACATATATATACACATTATACATACTATATATATATATATATATATATATATATATATATATATATATATATATATATATTCATATGAATAAATAAACAGATCATTATACATATCGTAAAAAATTTTTATCATGATGCATATTCAGTTAAGAGTGCGCCCACCCGCGAATGCTTGGATTTTTCCACAGCACTGAAATTTATATTAATGTAAATGTGTGTGTATATATATATATATATATATATATATATATATATATATATATATATATATATATATATATATATATATATATATATTACATATGCATATATGTACATATATATATGTACATTATCTCTCTCTCTCTCTCTCTCTCTCTCTCTCTCTCTCTCTCTCTCTCTCTCTCTCTCTCTCTCTCTCGCTCTCTATAATATATATATATATATATATATATATATATATATATATATATATATATATATATATAAATTTGATCCTTTTAAGAAAGGTTGGTGTAGCATTTCGCCATAGATCAAAATCATCACCTTGTCAAGCAAGATAATGCCGTCGCTTCAACCGAGTCACTTTGTGGCTCCTGAAATTAAAAATACAAGAACTCTTTTTTTCACAGAGTCCAGCAGAGATTTTTGCCTTCGAACGAGGAAAATAAAAAACGAAAAAAACTCCGTCGATTGTTAATCAAGAGCCATGAATATTCAAATGAGACCAAAACTGCTATTGGCTTTTCTTTTCAGGAAGAGAGGAAACGGATTTTTAAAACGATTTTTAATTGTTGCTCGTGGATCAGCGCGGATTACCTTGACCAGCCAGTGTTATCAGCTTCTGCGGGTAGAACGAAAGAGATAATAGGACTGGAGAGTTGCCTCCTCCTCCTCCTCCTCCTCCTCCTCCTCCTCCTCTCTGTCATGAATATGTAATGGGCTTTAGTGTCAAATTGGAGTTTCTTTTCCCTTTGATGGAAAGTCACACGACGAAGAATTTCGTACGCTTTCGTTGGTGTACCAGAAATAAATGAAAACAAATAAAGATGAATAAAATAGAATTAAACAGAAATAGGTAAAAATGAAACATGAAAATATGTGAAAATAAAAATAAAAAGAAATAAAAATCAAAGAAATGGAAATAAGTATAGACTGAAATAAAGATCTAAAAGACAAATCAAAATAAATTTGAATAATATTAGATGAGAAATAGAAATAAATTAAATTAAAGATAAAAATGAATATAAATAGATACAAAAATAATAGATAAGAATATTCCTTCTTGTGTTATTACGAAAGGGGCTGTACAGTATGGTTATCCAGGTAATGCCTTGGAAGAAAAGGAATTCTTCGTGGGTTCCCCTAACAGATCATTTGACAACTGTGTTTTTTACTTCTTTATTTGGAGTTGGAAGTCTGTCATTTGTGTAGCCGAGTATCAGTAAATTTTAGGATATCAGTCAAATTTTCATTACTGATTAGAGGAGTACATTTGGTACATCCATAAGCAAAGCTTAGCCGCCTTCGTCGCCCACACCGAAGGTTCTTTGAATTCAAATATTTCTGGTGTCGACTCAAATTGCTGTGAGCTTCGAAAGCGTTTCAAAGACTTCTTTGATAATAGCATCTCAGTTCAAGGGTATTCTTAAATCATGATAATTGCGAGAACATCTCATTAGAGAGCAGACATCTCTGTCTAGAGCAATCACAAGTGGGTTTAACTGATATCGCAGTGATATCATATAACATGTACTGAGATATTAACCTTTGGTTCTCAAAAATCGTGTTTTCATTGTTTCACCCTTAACGCTTTGTACATATATATATATATATATATATATATATATATATATATATATATATATATATATATATATATATATATATATATATATATATATATATATATATATATATATATATATATACAGTATATATATATATATATATATATATATATATATATATATATATATATATATAAATTGGTTAAGGGATCCCAGACAAAATCGAATGTTTTGACGGTTGTGGCAGGTCCATTTATCATCGGGGCTTTCTCCGTAGATCCCTGGGGGCTACGTGATACTAGAGCATCCCGAGTTCTTAGAAAAGGTTCCAGTTGACCTTTGGGCAGAGAAAAACAGAGATAAGGAACCATTTCACGTTGACGCGGAATTGCGGAATCATTTTTATGAATGGTGTTTTTCGAGAGCCATCTCACGCTATCAGTATGTCAGAGAATTTTTCATGGCAGGCACCCAAAATAATGAATGGGTAACTTTCCATCCTTAAGGTCGATTTCAGAGTATTTTCTCACTGTCAGATACACTTTATTCCATTATTAGTTGCACGCTGGGCTTTACTTTTAATTATCAGGAGGATTAGTGTTACAGAATGTGAAAGGATTTCAAGTGTGGTAGGTAAGCCTACCTCAAGAAGAATTGGTATGCTGGGTAACTTCTCTCTAGTTGAAGAAAGGCTCCTCAGCTTGAAGGGGATATTTCAGTAAACAGGACACAAATAGGAAGCAGAGACTTATAGAGATGAGTTAATATTTTTTTGTATGGTCATAATTTTCCTAGGATTACACTGAAAAGTCATCCAGTGGTGATTGAATTATTAAGTGAATCCGGCCTTATGCCACCACGGACCTTTTTTCAAAGTGGATACGGTGTTTAAGGGAATGAGAGGCCTGTTTTAGACCTCGGAACTCGTGTATGAAAATAGCCTATTAAGTCTTCATAAAAAAATTGTACTTCCCTCCCTGAAAAAAAAGAGAGAATTGATATTTATGAGGAAGAAGAGTATAACGTCAAGATAAAATGAATGTAAGTGTTTTTGATTGTACCCTTAAGTTAAGGAACTGGAAAACAAGATTCTTAAGAACTCCAGAAACTATAACCCAGCGAAAGATTGACAAATTATCAGAAATAATAAACTAGAGACGTAAGTTAAGGACTCCAGTTGGAGGGTGAGACAGCGTAAACAAACTTCGCAGTAGCTTTCGAGTCAGTGCTGTCAGTGCACCTCACGTCGCGCATTGTAGGCATTACTTAAGGTTCTTTACAACGTCCCTTCTGCCCCTAGCTGCAACCCCTTTCATTCTTTTTCCTGTACCTCCGTTCATATTCTCTTTCTTCCATCTTACTTTCCACTCCCTCTTAACAATTGATTCATGGTGCAACTGCCAGGTTCACTTCCCAAACCTTTTTACTGTCAATTTCCGTTTCAGCTCTGAATGACATCACAGGTCCCAGCGCTTGGCCTTTGGCCTAAATTCTATATGCTGTTCTGTCCTGTTCAGCACTCTTGTCCAACGTTTACCCAGCTTCTGGCATATTGTTCCAGGGCATACGATCGGCTGTCTGATATGGCAGAATGGGCATCAGTTAGCCACAAATGGGTACTCTTGGTGCTTTTTATTTCTTTAAATATTTTGATGCAAAGTAAAACGTTTGATAAAAGTCTTCTCATTTGCTTTGGAAAAAAAAATTACCTAATATTTGGTCCAGATTTGTCTGATGCAAGGAAAGAAAGAGCCGGGAAATATTTGTGGTCCACCTAAAATGCTTTGAGAGCCCCTATTGCTCCCTGGCCCGCCTCAGGCTGAGAATCGCTGTCCCCTCAGTCTGAGAATCGCTGTCCCCCTCAGGCTGAGAATCACTGTCCCCCCTCAGGCTGAGAATCGCTGCCCTCTCAGGCTGAAAATAGCTGTCCCCTCAGGCTGAGAATCACTGTCCCAAGAGCAATATCCCCGGCGATACCTACGCAAAAGACAGAGAGGTTGCGCCTTTCATAAGCGCAAAGGCAATTTTAAGAGAATAGAAGGAGGGGGAGGAGGAGGAGGTGGTCCTTATCAGACTTATCAGAGCTCCGCGGAACGACAGACTAGTCCCAATTGCGTCATTTGTGTCTTGAAATTTATATACGAAGGAAACAAACTGGTTACTGCGTTCAGTTTGTCATGCCCCGGAACTTCTGTTTTTGAGGTATCTTACAGGTCTGATTTTAAATGAGAGATATATTAAAACTAATTTTCTTTCAACAAGTTAGGTAATTTTCTCATAAATAGGAACTCTCGTTTGTTTTGTATATTTATGTTTTATGTCGTAGAGAAAGAGGTATATAAACTAAAATACCCGTGATTATACTGATGTCATGTTTAAAAATTCATTTGTCTAGAATACTTTCTTTTGGATTTTCCGGCAAATAGAAATGTCTGACCATAGCAAATGGGTTATATAGCTCACTTGATATTATTATGCATTCGTAGTGTAACAGTGTAGGTGAAATTATACGAAATACCTTCGTGATTTAGGAAAAGTAATGAAACAGTAATCATATTGTGCCGGCTTTGTCTGTTCGCTTGCACTTTTTCTGTCCGCCCTCAGATCTTAAAAACTACTGAGGAGGCTAGAGGGCTGCCAATTTGTATGTTGATCATCTACCCTCCGGTCATCAAACATACCAAATTGCAGCCCTCTAGCCTCAGTAGCTTTTCTTTTATTTAAGGTTAAAGTTAGCCATAATCGTGCTTCTGGCAATGATATAGGATAGGCCAACACCGGGCCGTGGTTGAAGTTTCATAGGTCGCGGCTCATACAGCATTATACCGAGACCACAGAAAGATAGATCCATTTTCGGTGACCTTGATTAGACGCTGTAGCGGCTGTACAGAAAACTCGATTGCGCCGAAGAAACCTCGGCGCATTGTTAATTCGTTTCGATTGGTGCATCAAACGCATGAACCAGAATTAATGTGTGATTGATTATACTGAAAGATGAAAACCAACCATCCAAAATTGACTCATATTTCGCTTAATGAAATTATTATGCGAATTCCACAATAATTTGTTAATACGTTATGGAATGCATTACGCTCTGTGAACCGAGGACAAATTATTTGGGAGGAATGAAGCTTTTTTTTGGGGGGGGCTCTCATTTTACAATGATCAACTCGTTACAGCCAAATAAGTATGACTCTGTGCATGTTGATAAAGTGCCCTGATATCAACTTCCGTTGGTGGCTGCAATTGATTTCATTAACGTTTTCTCTCTTTCTCTTTCTCATTTCAGGTGAGTTGCATTGCAAAGGCGGAGGCTAATATACAGGGAGGCATTGGCAGGTCCTATTGAACACCAGCTGCTGACCTATACGCTTCCACGTAACGACTGGGTTTGATTGATTGCTGTTTTTTTTTTTTTTTGTCTGTTTGTGTGTGTGTATGTTCATATTACTTGTGTGTTTGTATGTTATTATTGTTATGCATTCTGTCGTGTGATGTGTATGTTCAGTAATTTTATACTGATTCTGTTACTAAAGGTTCTGTGCAGCGTCCCTTCCTAAAGCCCCCAGCTGCAACCCCTTTCATTCCTCTTACTGTACCTCCGTTCATATTATTTTTCTTCCATCTTGCTATCCACCCTCTCCTAACAATTATTCCATAGTGCAACTGCGAGATTTTCCTCCCGTTACACCTTTCAAACCTACCTGCTCTCAATTTCCTTTCCAGCGCTGAATGACCTCATAGGCCCCAGCGCTTGGCCTTCGGCCTAAACTCTGTATTCCATTCCATTCTGTTGCGTCTGTTGATTATGGTTATGGTTATTAGTATCACTGGGCATTAGGAACTCGTTACATAATATAAATATCTCAATAAAAAATCATTTGGCTGGAAGCTCTCGAGAACCTCCTGAGGCGGCATATTTTTTGGGCGATCAATAGAATCTCGAAAGCTCCCTGTTGCGTAAGGTTTAATTTTGACCAGGATATTGTTTAACGTAACCACAGTTGTGAATTTTATCTTCTCTGGCTCTGCTGCTTTCCTTATCCATCTGTTAGGAAAACGTTTTCAAGATCTTTGTTAGCAGAATGTATTTGGCAGTTCCGTCTGCCTCTATATATAGGGGAAAATACCTTAGACTTGCATACAGTACAATACACGCGCGTCGCGCACGCATACACACGCAAGTATCTGTGTGTGTGTATGAATATATACTGTATATATATGTATATATATGTGTGTGTGTGTATGTATGTATATATGTATCTAAATGTCAACAACTTTTCACAAAACTTAGTAGTTATTTGGTGCTCTCTCTCTCTCGGTATCTTTTCCCAAGACTTTCTAAATATACACTTCCTTTTTAGTTTTCTGCAAAAGGAAACTAGAAAACTATTGAGATGGCTATTTGTCTGTGCGTCCGCACTTTTTCTGTCCGCCCCCAGATCTTGAAAACTGCTGAGGCTAGAGGGCTGCAAATTGGTATTTTGATCATCCCCCCTCCAATCATCAAACATACCAAATTGCAGACCTCTAGCCTGAGTAGTTTTTATTTGATTTAAGGTTAAAGTTAGCCGTGGTGTGCGTCTGGGAACGAAATAGAACAGGCCACTACCGGGCCGTGGTTAAAGTTTCATAGGCCGCGGTTCATACAGCATTATACCGAGACCACCGAAAGATAGATCTGTTTTCGGTGGCCTTGATTATACGCTGTACAGAAAACTCGATTGCGCCGAAGAAACTTGGGCGCATTTTTTATTTATTTATTTATTTTTTTACATTGGCCTAGCCTCTTCAGGTTGGTCAGAGTTTACATGAGGTCTCCTGCTCCTTTCCACACCTTAGTGGCAACGGATACTGCTTGCATAAGGTCCAACCAACCGCCACTCTCAGCCTGATTAAACCATATCAAAACACCCTCAAAATGGTGAGCTGAAAAAAAAAAAAAATATTGTATACAGGTGGTTTCACAATGGTCTAAAACTTAGTGACTATGACAAAGCTTATGTTCAAATGGCGATTTAACACTTTAAGTGGCAAAAACTTTAATTTTACAAGCCAGAGATCGAGTATTTTTGGACATGGCACCGTGCTGAAATTTCAGGTGAAAAGGCCACTCTCCTTTTGAAGGAATTCTTGGATATCATTCACACCAACTTGCGAATTTGTATCGATGGAGCTTGAACATTTATTGGCCAAAAAAATTGACCCCCAAAAATAACTTGTTTATCAGCCATGTGAAAGTCGTATTCAACTTTGTTCAAGCCTCTTGCCTCAAATAATGCCCATCAGATCAAACACGTGACTTTTAATATGCTTAATTGAATGGGTTCGTTTCCTATGAAACAATGATATATCCTGCGATATATCGTTTTAATGACTGATTTGTTCACACAACTGCGCCGTGAAGGGTCGACATGGGTTCGGTTTCTGAGTGAAATCGTAAAGTATTACTACACTCTTCTTGTTCTTCGAATCGTTTAGCCTGTCCCAGTTTGTCGCAGCCTTTCTCTTTATCCTCCAGTGTATGAGATGGATCTTCTTTGCTCATCCGTGTCTCTCTGTTTCAGAAAACATATTGATGCAAGGGAGTTGGCTACGCCGGTAATGCTTCGCGTTTAGTATTCATGTTTTTTTAATTTGATTGTCCGCAGGACGTACGTGGCTGGTATGGTACAAGACTCGTAATTTCGAATAAATATTTTAGTATCAGAAGGATATTGATTTGAAAATGTTAATTCCAACATGTGTATAAATGTATTTAATACGTACTACGTGGTAATTAGGGCATGCAGCCCCCTTTTGTGCGAATGTATTTAATACGTACTACGTGGTATTTAGGGCACGCAGCCCCCTTTTGTGCGATTAAGATAATCCCCACAAAAAGTTTTATATAATGCTTATATCGAAGGATTTGCTTCCAGATATTGGGTAATTTTTGAGGATCTCAGATGAAATGCCCGGGGAGGGGTGGGTCCTTTTATGAAGAGAGAATGGGAGGCTTTTTAGGACGCTTAGGCAGATCCATTGTTAAGATGAAACTTTTCCCTCTCCCCCCCTTTTTTTCTTTTCTGAAGTATTCGCTCAGGGAAAATTTGCTTTGAAGTTTAATTCTAAGGGAAGGGTTGGTAATAAAAATTCTCCTCTGAAGATGTTCCCCGCGATGCAGTCTCGATGGTCAAAGGATTTTCATCAGTGTACCCTCTCTCTCTCTCTCTCTCTCTCTCTCTCTCTCTCTCTCTCTCTCTCTCTCTCTCTCTCGCTCTCTCTCTCTCTCTCTCTCTCTCTCTCTCTCTCTCTCTCTCTCTCTCTCGTCGCGAGAGCCTTCAGAATTTGAGGAGTACGGAAGGCCTCACTTATTTATTACTTTTATTACTGTGGGCGGTCTATACTCGGCGATGTACTAATATAGAGATATTTTTATTTTTTCTTTGTTTCCCGTTTCCCCTCAGATCGAAGTCTGTTTTTCAAATTCTTTTTTTTTATAGTGAGATTATTTACTTTGTTGATGTTTTTAAACATTTTTGAAATAGTATGTGCTGGACGTTGCTTCTCCGTCGTTTAGATACATTGGTAACATTCGCGAGCACACGATACATTATATATATATATATATATATATATATATATATATATATATATATATATATATATATATATATATATATATATATATATATATATATATATATATATATATATATATATATATACATATATATATATATATATATATATATATATATTATATATATATATATATATATTATATATATATACATATATATATTATATATATATATATATATATATATATATATATATATATATATATATTATATATATATAATGTGTGTGTGCATAATGTGTGTGTAGTTAAAATCATTGTACTTAAATTAGCTTCATTGCTCTTGGGCATTATAAAACATATATACTTTGTGTATCGCATTTTATCATGTGACCCCAGAACTTTAGCGAGAAGCAAAGCACTGGCAATGTGGCGTAAATAATGATAAATTAATATTGATAAATCTCCTTCCACCACCGTTTCCTCACCTGTACAACCACAGCCCACTGTCTTACCTGTTGATGTTGCAAGGTTCCAAAGAAAAAGAATAAATGGTTGATTGGCATTACATGTCTTGACGTTTCACCGTCATTTTTACCCCGGATGATTATTGGTTAGGTATATTTTTTATTTTTTTCGGAAATGTTAGGGAGAAAACGGAGGTTAAAATAAAAGTCTAGTTTGTTTTAGTTTTCTGTAAAAGAAAATTATTGAGATGGCTTTGTCTGTCTGTCCGCCCTCAGATCTTCAAAACCATTGAGGCTAGAGGGCTGCAAATTAACATGCTGATTATCCACCCTCCAATCATCAAACATACCAAATTGCAGCCCTCTAGCCTCAGTGGTATTTATTTTATTTAAGGTTAAAGTTAGCCAAAATCGTGCTTCTGGCAACGCTACAGGACAGCCCACTACCGGGCCGTCTTTAAAGTTTCACGGGCAGCGGCTCATACAGCATTATACCGAGACCACCGAAAGGTAGATCTATTTTCGGTGGCTTTGATTATACGCTGCACAGAAAACTCGATTGCGCCGAAGGAATTTGGCGCATTTTTTACTTGTTTATTCTTTACTGCGCTTATGCAGAGTCCTATCAAAATAATATAAAAGAATGGTCATTGTTTTCTTACTTCTTATCAAATGACATAGGAAGAATAACTTCATGAATTTCCTCTCTGGTTTCGATGCTTAGAGGTATAAATATTTTCCGGAAATATTAGGAAATAATGATGTCAAGATGTCATTGAGTTCAACTCATTGTACAAGTTGCAATGGTCCATTCATTACAAATATACATACTGCCAATAATACCGAAAGACGGCGACTTATATTTTGTAGTTCCACTATTTGACAAAACTCCTGAAGCCTTCGTGGCAAATGGGTTTCTCCGTCGTTAAATTTCCCGTCGCGGTTCTCTCGAGTCTTTTAAGTGGAAAGCCCTGGAAAATTCTTTTACTTGAGCGTTCCCAAGTCTTGGGCCTAATCCAGTTTTCCGTAACACGCAATTAGCAAGCTCACCTGAGGCTACCTTTTCATCTCGGCAGTGTGTGTGTGTGTGTGTGCGTGAGTTTGTTCTCTTGCTTATATGTAGTTTGTGCTTCTGTTTCTGTCCGCACTTTTTACCGTCCACCCTCAGGTCTTAAAAACTACTGAGGCTAGAGGGCTGCAAATTGGTATGTTGATCATCCACCGTCCAATCGTCAAACATACCAAATTGCAGCCCTCTATCCCCAGTAGTTTTGATTTTATTAAAGGTTAAAGTTAGCCATAATGGTGCTTCTGGCAACGATATAGGACAGGCCACCACCGGGCCGTGGTTCAAGTTTCATGGGCCGCGGCTCATACAGCATTATATACCGAGACCACCGGAAGATAGATCTGTTTTCGGTGGCCTTGATTATACGCTGAACAGAAAACTCGATTGCGCCGAAGAAACTTCGGCGCATTTTTGACTTGCTTTTTCACGTTAGCAGTTTAAGTAAAAACTAAAAGAAAAATGTTTACATTTTAATTGCTAATATTCACGGTGTGTCAGGGAGCTACTGAGTACATATCCGGTCTCTGGATCCAGGATATTTGACCTTCCCTGATGCCATTGAGACTGATGTGTATTGTAGAAAAGATTACTGGTCCCGCTGCTTGTGAAAGAGAGCGTAAATGATTCAGAGAATCTGGGTAACCATGCAAATTTCATCGTGTGTAGTGAAGGAACACGCAAATGAACACGTTAATGACGCGGCGTAATTGGATAACTATGATAATCGCCTTGGCGCAGGTTTGCAGCCAGTCTTCTCTCATTTTCTTTTTTTTCCTTCGGCCTTCATGCTCGGCTGTTATTCTCTTCTTTTCTTTTTCCTTATTCTCTTGTATTCTTTCTCCTTATTCTCTTGTATTCTTTTTCCTTCGTCTTTTGCTTGGCTTAATCCACTGGGAACTTTTTTGGGGTTTAGTTTTGTTTGTGACGTTCTGGATTTTCGCCTTGAAGTGGGATCTTATATTTGGTTTCAATGCTCAGTTTTCATTGCTGGTTTAAAATGCTCAGCTTTTCATTGCTTGCTGGTGTAATATGCTCAGTTTTTCATTGCTTGCTCGTTTAGAGTGCTCAGTTTTTCATTGCTTGCTGGTTTGTAATGCTCAGTTTTTCATTGCTTGCTGGTTTAAAATGCTCAGTTTTTCATTGCTTGCTGGTTTAAAATGCGCAGTTTTTCATTGCTTGCTGGTTTAAAATGCTCAGTTTTTCATTGCTTGCTAGTTTACAATGCTCAGTTTTTCATTGCTTGGTGGTTTAAAATGCTCAGTTTTTCATTGCTTGGTGGTTTACAATGCTCAGTTTTTCATTGCTTGGTGGTTTACAATGCTCAGTTTTTCATTGCTTGCTGGTTTACAATGCTCAGGTTTTCATTGCTTGGTGGTTTACAATGCTCAGGTTTTCATTGCTTGGTGGTTTAAAATTCTCAGTTTTTCATTGCATGCTGGTTTAAAATGCTCAGTTTTTCATTGCTTGCTGGTTTAAAATTCTCAGTTTTTCATTGCTTGCTGGCTTAAAATGCTCAGGTTTTCATTGCTTGCTGGTTTAAAATGCTCAGGTTTTCATTGCTTGCTGGTTTAAAATGCTCAGGTTTTCATTGCTTGGTGGTTTAAAATGCTCAGCTTTTCATTGCTTGCTGGTTTAAAATGCTCAGCTTTTCATTGCTTGCTGGTTTAAAATGCTCAGGTTTTCATTGCTTGCTGGTTTAAAATCCTCAGTTTTTCATTGCCTGCTGGTTTACAATGCTCAGCTTTTCATTGCTTGCTGGTTTAAAATGCTCAGTTTTTCATTGCTTGCTGGTTTAAAATGCTCAGTTTTTCATTGCTTGCTGGTTTAAAATGCTCAGTTTTTCATTGCATGCTGGTTTAAAATGCTCAGTTTTTCATTGTTTGGTGGTTTAAAATGCTAAGTTTTTCATTGCTTGCTGGTTTAATATGCTCAGTTTTTCATTGCTTGCTGGTTTAATATGCTCAGTTTTTCAATGCTTGCTGGTTTACAATGCTCAGTTTTTCATTGCTTGTTGGTTTACAATGCTCAGGTTTTCATTGCTTGCTGGTTTAAAATGCTAAGTTTTTCATTGCTTGCTGGTTTACAATGCTCAGTTTTTCATTGCTTGCTGGTTTAATATGCTCAGTTTTTCAATGCTTGCTGGTTTACAATGCTCAGGTTTTCATTGCTTGGTGGTTTACAATGCTCAGTTTTTCATTGCTTGGTGGTTTACAATGCTCAGTTTTTCATTGCTTGGTGGTTTACAATGCTCAGGTTTTCATTGCTTGCTGGTTTAAAATGCTAAGTTTTTCATTGCTTGCTGGTTTAAAATGCTAAGTTTTTCATTGCTTGCTGGTTTAATATGCTCAGTTTTTCATTGCTTGCTGGTTTAATATGCTCAGTTTTTCAATGCTTGCTGGTTTACAATGCTCAGGTTTTCATTGCTTGGTGGTTTACAATGCTCAGTTTTTCATTGCTTGGTGGTTTACAATGCTCAGTTTTTCATTGCTTGCTGGTTTAAAATGCTAAGTTTTTCATTGCTTGCTGGTTTAATATGCTCAGTTTTTCATTGCTTGCTGGTTTAATATGCTCAGTTTTTCAATGCTTGCTGGTTTACAATGCTCAGGTTTTCATTGCTTGGTGGTTTACAATGCTCAGGTTTTCATTGCTTAGTGGTTTAAAATTCTCAGTTTTTCATTGCTTGGTGGTTTACAATGCTCAGTTTTTCATTGCTTGCTGGTTTAAAATGCTCAGGTTTTCATTGCTTGCTGGTTTAAAATGCTCAGTTTTTCATTGTTTGGTGGTTTAAAATGCTCAGTTTTTCATTGCTTGCTGGTTTAAAATGCTCAGGTTTTCATTGCTTGCTGGTTTAAAATGCTCAGTTTTTCATTGTTTGGTGGTTTAAAATGCTCAGTTTTTCATTGCTTGCTGGTTTAAAATGCTCAGTTTTTCATTGTTTGGTGGTTTAAAATGCTCAGGTTTTCATTGCTTGGTGGTTTAAAATGCTCAGTTTTTCATTGCTTGCTGGTTTAAAATGCTCAGGTTTTCATTGCTTGCTGGTTTAAAATGCTCAGGTTTTCATTGCTTGCTGGTTTAAAATGCTCAGGTTTTCATTGCTTGCTGGTTTAAAATGCTCAGGTTTTCATTGCTTGGTGGTTTAAAATGCTCAGTTTTTCATTGCTTGCTGGTTTAAAATGCTCAGTTTTTCATTGCTTGGTGGTTTAAAATGCTCAGGTTTTCATTGCTTGCTGGTTTAAAATGCTCAGGTTTTCATTGCTTGGTGGTTTAAAATGCTAAGTTTTTCATTGCTTGCTGGTTTAAAATGCTCAGGTTTTCATTGCTTGGTGGTTTAAAATGCTCAGGTTTTCATTGCTTGCTGGTTTACAATGCTCAGTTTTTCATTGCTTGCTGGTTTAAAATGCTCAGGTTTTCATTGCTTGGTGGTTTAAAATGCTCAGTTTTTCATTGCTTGCTGGTTTAAAATGCTCAGGTTTTCATTGTTTGGTGGTTTAAAATGCTCAGTTTTTCATTGTTTGGTGGTTTAAAATGCTCAGGTTTTCATTGTTTGGTGGTTTAAAATGCTCAGGTTTTCATTGTTTGGTGGTTTAAAATTCTCAGTTTTTCATTGCTTGCTGGTTTAAAATGCTCAGTTTTTCATTGTTTGGTGGTTTAAAATGCTCAGTTTTTCATTGTTTGGTGGTTTAAAATGCTCAGGTTTTCATTGTTTGGTGGTTTAAAATGCTCAGGTTTTCATTGTTTGGTGGTTTAAAATGCTCAGGTTTTCATTGTTTGGTGGTTTAAAATGCTCAGGTTTTCATTGTTTGGTGGTTTAAAATGCTCAGTTTTTCATTGCTTGCTGGTTTAAAATGCTCAGGTTTTCATTGCTTGGTGGTTTAAAATGCTCAGTTTTTCATTGCTTGCTGGTTTAAAATGCTCAGGTTTTCATTGTTTGGTGGTTTAAAATGCTCAGTTTTTCATTGTTTGGTGGTTTAAAATGCTCAGGTTTTCATTGTTTGGTGGTTTAAAATGCTCAGTTTTTCATTGTTTGGTGGTTTAAAATGCTCAGGTTTTCATTGTTTGGTGGTTTAAAATGCTCAGTTTTTCATTGCTTGCTGGTTTAAAATGCTCAGGTTTTCATTGTTTGGTGGTTTAAAATGCTCAGGTTTTCATTGCTTGGTGGTTTAAAATGCTCAGTTTTTCATTGCTTGCTGGTTTAAAATGCTCAGGTTTTCATTGTTTGGTGGTTTAAAATGCTCAGTTTTTCATTGCTTGGTGGTTTAAAATGCTCAGTTTTTCATTGCTTGCTGGTTTAAAATGCTCAGGTTTTCATTGTTTGGTGGTTTAAAATGCTCAGTTTTTCATTGTTTGGTGGTTTAAAATGCTCAGGTTTTCATTGTTTGGTGGTTTAAAATGCTCAGTTTTTCATTGTTTGGTGGTTTAAAATGCTCAGGTTTTCATTGTTTGGTGGTTTAAAATGCTCAGTTTTTCATTGTTTGGTGGTTTAAAATGCTCAGGTTTTCATTGCTTGGTGGTTTAAAATGCTCAGTTTTTCATTGCTTGCTGGTTTAAAATGCTCAGGTTTTCATTGTTTGGTGGTTTAAAATGCTCAGTTTTTCATTGTTTGGTGGTTTAAAATGCTCAGTTTTTCATTGTTTGGTGGTTTAAAATGCTCAGGTTTTCATTGTTTGGTGGTTTAAAATGCTCAGGTTTTCATTGTTTGGTGGTTTAAAATTCTCAGTTTTTCATTGCTTGCTGGTTTAAAATGCTCAGTTTTTCATTGTTTGGTGGTTTAAAATGCTCAGGTTTTCATTGCTTGCTGGTTTAAAATGCTCAGTTTTTCATTGCATGCTGGTTTACAATGCTCAGCTTTTCATTGCTTGCTGGTTTAAAATGCTCAGTTTTTCATTGCATGCTGGTTTAAAATGCTCAGTTTTTCATTGCTTGCTGGTTTAAAATGCTAAGTTTTTCATTGCTTGCTGGTTTAATATGCTCAGTTTTTCATTGCTTGCTGTTTTAATATGCTCAGTTTTTCAATGCTTGCTGGTTTAAAATGCTCAGTTTTTCATTGCTTGCTGGTTTAAAATGCTCAGTTTTTCATTGCTTGCTGGTTTAAAATGCTAAGTTTTTCATTGCTTGCTGGTTTAATATGCTCAGTTTTTCATTGCTTGCTGTTTTAATATGCTCAGTTTTTCAATGCTTGCTGGTTTACAATGCTCAGTTTTTCATTGCTTGCTGGTTTACAATGCTTAGTTTTTCATTGCTTGCTGGTTTACAATGCTCAGTTTTTCATTGCTTGTTGGTTTACAATGCTCAGCTTTTCATTGCTTGCTTTACTTCTCTGTGGTCTATCAGTAAGAGACTTCGAATTCCGTGTCTGGTTCAGCTGTAGATTTCCCCTCGACTACCGGTCATTCATTGCTATCATGTTCTTGTCTCATTCTGTTTCTTTGTTTTAGTATGTCGTTCGTTATACTACTCATCCCCGTTGGGCGGCAGTGCCGTCAGTGCACCTCGTGCGGTGCACTGTAGGCATTACTTAAGGTTCTTTACATCGTGCCTTCGGCCCCTAGCTGCAGCAACCCCTTTCGTTCCCTTTACTGTACCTCCTTTCATATTCTCTCTCTTCCATCTGACTTTCCCCAGCCCTCTCCTAACAATTGATTCATAATGCAACCGCGAGATTTTCCTCCTGTCACACCTTTCAAACATTCTCCAGTCAATTTCCGTTTCAGCGCTGAATGACTTCATAGGTCCCAGTGCTTGACCTTTGTCCTAAATTTTGTATTCAATTCAATTTAATTGAAGAAACCTGGCGAAGGGGGATCTGTATTTAAAATTACGAAACTATAAAAGAAAACTCGAAAAGATCATAGGAAAACATTTTTTCCTGTGATTTCAGACCTTCTTTGTATATGCAAGATCTTCCTGGCCGTAAAGACTGCAAAATGTGATAGACTGGGAATTGTGTTACATGAAAATTTGAAATGGCGTGCGGAGTCAAATTAATAGAGTCGGTGATAAATGCTACGTAGTTCGTGGAATCGTAGGCCATAAAATATTAAGTAAACAAAGTTGCCTTTGACCTAAAGCAATTCATGCGAAAATATGAGAGAAGATTTGAGGATATAACGGGGATATAATCCGTGAGACTTTAAATATCTTATTAACTTTCTTGAAAGGAAGGTTAGGTAGTTTACACTCCTCTGTCACGACATGCCCAATGTCTCTTGTCAATGCTCTGAATGACCTCGTAGGTCCCAGCGCTTGGCTTTTGGCTTGAATATTATATTCCTATTCTATCCTTCCTTATCTCTCTTATTGGAAGGCTCTACACTACACCTTTTAAAAGATCAAGCTAGGGAGTTGGTTCAAAATGTCCACAATTGTTTCAAATGGCAGGACGAAACTAATTAGTAACAAATGCGCCGAAGTTTCTTCGGGACAATCGAGTTTTTTGTACAGCGTATAATCAAGGCCACCGGAAGTAGATCTATCTTTCGGTAGTCTCGGTAAAATGCTGTATGAGCCGCGCCTCATGAAACTTTAACCAAGGCCCGGTGGTGGCGTGGCCTATATCGTTGACAGACGCACGATTATGGCTAACTGTAACCTTAAATCAAATAAAAACTACTGAGGCTACAGGGCTGCACTTTGGTATGTTTGGTGATTGGAGGGTGGATGTTCAACACACCAATTTGCAGCCCTCTAGCCTCTGTGGTTTTTAAGATCTGAGGGCGTTATTTCTGAAACTACACACGCGGAACAACAGTAGCTGTTTATTGTATATGCAAGCATGTTTAAAGTAGTGTGCAGGTATTTTAAATGACTTATTTCTCCAGGATAAGAAAATGATTAAAAACGGTTACATATATATATATATATATATATATATATATATATATATATATATATATATATATATATATATATATATGTGTGTGTGTGTGTGTGTGTGTATATATATATATATATATATATATAATATATATATATATAATATATATATATATATATATATATATATAGATTTAGATTGATAGATAGATAAGATAAGATAAAAAAAATCATAAACACTTACATCGCCTTTTCTCTCTCTCTCTCTCTCTCTCTCTCTCTCTCTCTCTCTCTCTCTCTCTCTCTCTCTCTCTTTCCATAATTTTTAATCTAGTCCTCATGAGAACCTGATGTTGCACGTCCAAGGGGTTTTTGAAAACAAGTTTTTATTTTATTTTACTTATACTTAAAATTATGCTGGTAAAACACATTAGTATAAGATATATTCTGTAAATTTACCTGTCACATGAAAATTGTAAAGGACACATTGATAGTCGTATTTGTAAAGTGCGAGAAATGCTAAGTACGTTCGAGTATATTTATACTTTGAAATGAGTTTACTAATATGCTTTTGTTTTGTAATGAGATTTGTTTTGGAAGCACAGCTCAGCATCCTGTAATTATGATTTTTAGTTTCCAGTAAAAGAAAACTATTGTGCCGGCCTTGTCTGTCCGTCCGCACTTTTTACTGTCCGCACTTTTTCTGTCCGCCCTCAGATCTTAAAAACTACCGAGGTTAGAGGGCTGCAAATTGGTATGTTGATCATCCACCCTTCAGTCATCAAACGTAACCAATTGCAGCCCTCTAGCCTCAGTAGTTTTTATTTTATTTAATGTTAAAGTTAGCCATTATCGTGTTTCTGGCAACGATATAGGATAGGCCGTAGTTAAACTTTCATGGGCCGCGGCTCGTGTAGCATTATACCGAGACCACCGAAAGAAAGATAGATCTATTTTTGGTGGCCTTGGTTATAAGCTGTAGCGGCTGTACAGAAAACTCGATTGCGCCGAAGAAACTTCGGCGCATTATTTACTTGTTATTAATTGTACCTTGTAGTGTTTGAGAACACTTCATATATCAGCAAAAAAAATTTTTTTTTTTTTTTTGCATCATTAACCAGTTATCAACTTGACAATATGGACGTCCATCAGAGATAATGAAACATGTTATCATGAACGCTTTTCGCTGTTATGAACTGGAATGGAATATGGAGTTTAGGCCAAAGGTCAAGCACTGGGACCTATGAGGTCATTCAGCACTGAAAGGAAATTGAGAGTAGGCAGGTTTGAAAGGTGTAACAGGAGGAAAACCTCGCAGTTATATTATGAAATAATTGTTAAGAAAGAGTGGATAGCAAGATGGAAGAAAGATAATATGAATGGAGGTACAGTAAAAGGAATGAAAGGGGTTGCAGGTAGGGGCCGAAGGCACGCCGCAAAGAACCTTTAGTAATGCCTACAGTGCACCACGTGAGGTGCACTGACGGTACTACCCCCCCTACGGGATTTTGCTGTTATGCAACTTTGATAGTACCTTGAATGCTACCTATTTCTTCTATTTTCCCTTGTCCAAGTTTAATTCTTGTTTATTTCTCAATCCTTACAATCTGTATCCTATCGTTTTTCCATCCTTAAATCCACTTTCCATTATTCCAGAAAGAAAATACGTGAAAGGATTTAAACGTATTGGACTTCCACCAGTCATAAAAATGACAGTATACGCTTCCATTATGGTGGATTCTTTTTTTTTTTTAATATCTTTCGACCGATGGTTTATCACTAGGCATTATGCGCGTCGTACACAGTATTTCCATTTTGGGGGTCCCGAGGTGGGCCTCAAAAATCGAGCTAGATCGAAGAGGACGTCCTGCTTAAAAGCGGTGGGAGATGTCTATTTACGAGGTCATCTGTTTTGCATAATTTTTATTATTAACTTTTTATTATTTGTTTACTTATTTATTCTGTTTTCCAAAGTTTCTGGCTATTTGGAAGTATGTATGTTCGTACGGACACGATACATGTCTTACGTTCATTTAGTATGTAAAAGTGAGACAAATTTCTTTTGTCTGCCGATATTTATACATACATACACACACACATATATAAGCATATGTATATATAATTTTCGGAAGAAGTTGCTAACACCAATATCTTGTTCCACCCTGGTTACAACCATCCACAGTCGACCAAGCACCGTGCGTCGAATTCACTCCTGGAGTCAGCGGAGGCACGATGGATTTTTCCAGGAAAAAAATGAGAAGAGAAATGAATAAATGTTTCAGTACAGCGGCGATGTTGAGTACTTGTTCATATTTGAGTCATGCAGGAAAATAAGCATTAACCAAAATGCCTGCGCGTGAGAGATATGTAAATAAGGGTTGGGAATTGCAGCTGTGAATATAGCCGTTTTCAGGCGACGGAAGTAGTACGGAAAATGCAGTTGCATTTCCACCATTTTATCTGCATCTGCACAAATTTTGAATTCTTCGTTGGAACTTTCGTCAAGTCAGAAGTTAACAACTGCTTAGTACATCATACGACTTTTGTAGCGTTAACATGGTTCCTCCCCGTAGGTGGGTAGTGCCGTCAGTGCATCTGTAGGCATTACTTAAGGGTCTTTGTAGCGTGCCTTCGTCCCCTAGCTGCAACCCCTTTTGTTTCTTTTACTGTACCTCCTCTCATATTCCCTTCCATCTCACTCTCCACCTTCTCCTAACAATTGATTCATAGTGTAACTGCTTTGAGGTTTTCCTCCCGTTACACCGTTCAGACTTTTACTGTCAATTTCCGTTTCAGCGCTGAATGACCTTATTGGTACCAGTGCTTGGGTTTTGGCCTAAATTCTCTATTCAATTCAATTTAACACGGTTCCTTTTTTATGCTTAAGTATTAAAATTTAGGGAACGATTGTCTTCTCCGTTAATGGGGATGAATCATGCGACTGTATTTAAAATCTTTTTTCTGGGAAAACTCTCGGTATAAACCTTACCAATTTAATTTTCAGCAGGAAAAAGAAAACTGATGCCCGCCTTTGGGATCCGCTTATGAAGCCCCATCGATAGGGAAAGCTTCCAGAAAACTCGGAAAGTAAAGTGTGAGGTACTCGTCATTCCACTAAGGTTCTCTCTCTCAAAACAAAGACAGCGACGCGCGGGTTCCTTACGAAGCAGGAATGATTCGTTAGCCTCCGCGGAGGTGCGTGTGTGTGTGTGTGTGTGTGTGTGTGTGTGTGTGTGTGTGTGTGTGTATAAAGCGGGCCGCCGACGCCGGGGTCTGCGCGCGTGATCAGACATAATCACCTCATGAAATGCAACCTATTTTTTTCCTCTTGCCATATTCCGGCGAAGGACTCTCCCCTTTAACGCTATCGACATCCTGCGGGCAGGCTCACATTCAAAACCTTCCTCCGTTGTTCTTCTCCCCCTTTTTTCTTCTCCATTTTCTTCTTTTTTTCGTATTAGCCAGACGCTTCTTTACCTGTATGTTTCCTCTCCCTTTCACCTCTCTTTTTTGCTCGTGATTATCTTGATTCAGACGCTCGTAGAGGTTCTTTTTCCTGGCTTCTCTTCTCTATTCTCTTTGCCTGTTGCTTCTTTGTATTTTCGTATTTACTAGACCGTTATCCACCGTTTTCTTCTTTTCATTTAGTCTTTAGGTTTCCTTGTTTTAGCCAGAGCGCAACAAGCTTTTTTCTTTCCTTCTTCCGTGTGCACCCCGCTGATCTTTCTTATTTTGTTATTTAATTCATGTTTTAATTTATTTTATATTATTCAATTTATTTAATTTATTTACATATCCACAAGGCTTTTATAAAGCTCATTATCGTATGACAGTACAAAGGGGAATGGTAGCTACGTTGAGGTGTTTTTTTTTTTTTTTATCATCAGTGACGTTTCTGAGCATTCGACGACCTCAAATTCTTGGTGTAAAGTCTGAGTCTCTCTCTCTCTCTCTCTCTCTCTCTCTCTCTCTCTCTCTCTCTCTCTCTCTCTCTCTCTCTCTCTCTCTCTCTCTGAAAATATAATCGTCTTCGTCAGGAAAATATAATTCTTGGCGTAAAATCTATCCCCTATTTACTTGATTTAAATCTCTCTCTCTCTCTCTCTCTCTCTCTCTCTCTCTCTCTCTCTCTCTCTCTCTCTCTCTCTCTCTCTCTCTCTGACAGAAAATATAATTCTTAGTGCAACTTCCTCCGCCTATTTTGTTGATTCAATACCCCCCCCCCCCCCTCTCTCTCTCTCTCTCTCTCTCTCTCTCTCTCTCTCTCTCTCTCTCTCTCTCTCTCTCTCTCTCTCTCTCTCTTCGACAGGAAAAAATCATTTTTGTGTAAAATCTACCTTTTATTTTCTTGATTGGAATATCTCTCTCTCTCTCTCTCTCTCTCTCTCTCTCTCTCTCTCTCTCTCTCTCTCTCTCTCTCTCTCTCTCTCTCTGGACAAAAAAGAATTAATTCTTGGTGTAAAATCTACCAATTGTTCTCTCTCAGAGAGAGAGAGAGAGAGAGAGAGAGAGAGAGAGAGAGAAGAAATATTTCTTAGTGTAAAATCTACCTCCTATTCTCTCTCTCTCTCTCTCTCTCTCTCTCTCTCTCTCTCTCTCTCTCTCTCTCTCTAGTGTTTATAAAAAAAAATAATTATCGTAACATCAAAGTGTTTCACAGATTTTTTTTAAAAAATGAGACGCACGTTCCTCATGTGCTTTGTATCTGACCTTGCTTATTGCGTGAACTCTTGAAGTTTTATTGCTGGCGGAGCAGACGATCATATTTTTATTTTTTATTCTGGTGATGCTATAAAAAAAAAAATTTTTTTTTGGGGGGGGGAATTCTGCATTACTCTTTTGATGAAGGAATTCTCTTACAGTATTTTCGTTGTGTGAATAGTATATTAATTTTTTTTGGCCAGCCATTCTGTATTACGCTTTTCATACCGAAATTTCCATTACTCCTTTTGATAAAGGAATTCTTTTACGCTATTTCCTTTGTGTGGATATATATATTAATTTTTTTTCTAGCCATTCTTCATTACGTTTTTTATACCGGAATTTGCATTACTCTTTGGATAAGGGAATTTTTACAGTATTTCCATTGTGTGGATATATATTATTTTTTTTACTAATCATTCGGTATTACGCTTTTAATACCGGAAATAACGATGCAGTATTTTTAGAAGGGTATGCCGCGTTCCAGTGTCTTCAGATTGGAAATAATGTGTAACGCTAGTTGAGCGATAGCTTTTTCTTTCTTATGCTGGTTCGTGTAATTCGATTGGACTTCCGTTTGGAATATATTATTACAAAGTGTCGATCGATCGTCAAGATGAAAAATAACGTTTTGGAGACGGAAGGGCCTAAGTACCCTCAGTGTTGTTTTTGGGTATTATTGGTGCCTTGCTTTTGTGTTTTAGTTTTCTGTAAGAGAAAACTGTTGTGCCGGCTTTGTCTGTCAGTCCGCACTTTTTTCTGTCCACACTTTTTCTGTCTGCCCTCAGATCTTAAAAACTACTGAGTCTAGAGGGCTGCAACTTGGTATGTTGGTCATCCACCTACCAATCATCAAACATACCAAATTGCAGCACTCTAGCCTCAGTAGTTTTTATTTTTATTAAAAGTTAAAGTTAGCCATAATCATGCTTCTGGCAACAAAATAGGGTAGGCCACCGCTGGGCCGTGGTTAAAGTTTCACGGACCGCGGCTCATAGATACATCTATTTTCGGTGGCCTTGATCATACGCTGTAGCTGCTGTACAGAAAACTCGATTACGCCGAAGAAACTTCGGCGCATTTTCTACTTGTTTTCTTTTAATATTGCTTTGCTTTAATTACGTGAAACAAAATTTGAATTTTAGAGCAGGATTTTAGGATTTTTCTTTCTTTTTCTGGAATTCTTTCTCTGCTTCCGTTCTCCCTGACTTCCGAACTTCCATACTTCCATCTTTGAAGTGGTAAGTCCAGAGTTCACACTTCACGCTTTTTTTATTTCTATTAGACCTATGCCTCATAAGGACAGCCCAGTACATAACCTCTCCCATGTTCCTTCATCAAAAATAATATGAAATGCATTTTCCACCCCATCTACCATTTCCGAAAATGGCCCGGATACATCACGTTCTTTACTATCGCCGAATATTTTTTCGTCCGGTTTTCAATTAATTCCCAGTGTGGCCATTTTTTATTCAGTTCTTTGCGTATATATAGCCATTTTGTCGTGTTAGTTTTGAGTTTCATCTGTTAGCGTGAAGCAGCGAATTTGTGATTAATTCAAGGAATCGCTCTCAGTTTGGAAAGTTTATGTGTGTTATTTTAAATGAGAAAAGAAAGCGCTTTGAGCCTTGTATGGTTTTTGTTCATGGCTCTAGAGTCCTCTTTTAGGATATATATATATATATATATATATATATATATATATATATATATATATATATATATATATATATATATATATATATATATATATATATATATATATATATATATATATATATATATATATATATATATATATATAATTATATATATATATATAATTATATATATATATATATATATATATATATATATATATATATATATATATATATATATATATATATATATATATATATATATCTCAGTGAAGTTGGTTCCCATACCAGTAATAAATTGCCTCTTGTATCCCTTTGCGCCCTAAACGCCTAGTACAGATTTCGTATAGTTAAAATGCAGCCAATACATACATTAATGCTGTATCGTTACTCGTCTTTGTAAATAGCATATCATTTAAGTGGTTAACAAATAGCATTTAGTAGCTCCTATTTATAAATGGCATGCACTCATTCAAGTTCCAACGGACGTCCATTTACACAGATATGTTAACAGTAAGTTGATTTACAAATGGTATGTATTTACTGCTTGATATAAAGATGGTATCTAGTTAAAAATTTTGCCTTCCTAAAGTCTGTGGTTCACTCGACGGCTGCCTCCCACCAGTCGACCCAGCTGAAAGGTCTGTGGTTCATTCGACGGCTGCCTCCCACCAGTCGACCTAGCTTAATGGATCCTAGCATTAGCTGATGTCAGGAAAAGGACGTGGAATCAGCAATGCTATTTCTCGAGATCTGGTGAAAATTGAAATTCTCTACCCTTCTTGTGTCACCATCTCCCCCTCAAGTGGGAAGAAGGCTTATGGCAAAAAAATAAAAAAAAAAATAACAGCTGCCTCCCACCAGTCAACCCAACTGAATGGATCCTAGCATTAGCTGATGTCAAGAAAAGGACATGGAATCTGCAGTGCTGTTTCTCGAGATCTGCTGAGAATTGAACGTTTCTACCCTCCATGTGTCACCATCTACCCCTCAATTAGGAAGAAGGCTTATGGCAAAAAGAAAAAAAAAATAATAATAATTAACTGCTGCCTCCCACCAGTCGACCCAGCTGAATGGTTTCTACCCTCCTTGTGTCACCATCTCCCCTTCAGGTGGGAAGAAGGCGTATGGCGGGAAAAAAAAATTAACACCTGCCTCCCACCAGTCGACCCAGCTGAATGGATCCTAGCATTAGCTGATGTCAAGAAAAGGACGTGGAATCAGCAATGCTATTTCTCGAGATCTGCTGAGAATTTAGTCTCTACCCGCCTTGTTTCACCATCTCCCCTTCAAGCGGGAAGAAGGCTCATGAACGAAAAAAAATATTCACATCTCTAAGGAGTGTCATTTGCAGAGGAATATAAATTCGTTTTAATGTTTTTATCTGTTATAGCACTTTGACCGTATTCTTCACTTTCCCCTTATGCAAGTCGACTCAAGTGTCTGAATAATTAGAGATATGTTTTGAAACATGTCAAGTGAGTGAAAATGGGAAGAAGTTACAGCAGTGCTAATTGTGAATGGCCTTTGAATCATTTTCAGAGATTAGAATTTCCGCCGTTAATTAAATTTCATTGTCGCCGTTCATATCATTCTAATGTTTGCACAATATATGAGTGTTAATGTTGGCGTGCATGAACTTGCTTTCGGTGTGCTTCATAAATTTATTTAGTGAACTTGGTAAGAGAAATATTTAACAATTTGCAAGGTTCAGATGTTATAGCGCATGTGGAGAATCATTAATTTCCTCGTTCCTAGATTAATATTATCAGCATGAAGCTTGATTTTACTACAGGTTTTGTACACTATTCCATTGCAGTATGATGAGAATAAATCAGTCGGTCTTTGATTTTAGCTACGTAGAATGTTGACGATCAAACATTTTTCTTTTCAGTAATATAGAGACGTCTTGTTAAAGTCATCAGTATGGTGGTTAACACGTTACCCGAATTGAATAGAGCTATTGTTTTGCTGGATGACACTGAGTCGTGAATGAACCTGCTGTGCGGAAAACTACCAAAACATTAGCTGCTTCATTCACCACAGCACTACAATATCTCATACAGATACTGGATCATTCATAAAAAGATATGTTGCACGAACTTATCCCCCTCCTGGATATTATTATTGTTATTATTCAGAACATCAACCTTAGTCATATGGATCAAGCTCACAGGGGCCATTGACTTGAAATTCAAGCTTCCAAAGAATACGGTGTTCGTTTGTAAGAAGTAACAGAAGGTAATAGGAAATACAGAAAGAAAAGATCGGTTTTTAGAAAAGTAAAAATAAATTAACAAATTATTAAATGAATAGATACAAATGTAAGTAATTATTAAAATACAAGGAGAATTGTTGTAGGGTAGTAATGCGTTGCATCTTCGCAAGAACTGTTGAAGTTTCAATTGCACAGCATCCTCTGGGAAACTGTTCCACAGTCCAACGGTGTGAGGAATGAAGGACCTCTGGAACTGAGAAGTTCGACAGCGAGGCACGTTTCTGCGTGTCGGTGCTTCTGTTCAGTAAATCTGGTTGGTCTCGGCATGAAAAGATGATGAGGGATCAGTTGTGAATGTGAAAAATCTATTTAAATACAAATTATGGAAAATTGACAAACCGGAGATCATCCGTCGATGGTCCAAGTCATAATTGCTGTTGTTAAGAAAACAGAAACCTACCACCACTAAACACTCTATCTAAAAGTCGATAAATCTCTGACAGAGGCAATGAAGGGAGGACGAATGACCTAGAACAGGTTGCATGGATTTTATCATTGTTATAAATATATGAGGCGTTTCGTACAGTGCCTAACTTCCGTGTGGCATTTGCTGGCATTTTCGTCAGATAAAGTAAGATGTGAGTCAAAAGTTGCACCAAGGATAGTTAAAGCTTCAGACTCATTTAGTCCCACCCACCTGGAGGGCAGAATGTGGTGGAAAATCTGTACGAGGTCAGCTAATCAATAGTGTTTTCGTTTTACTGGAATTCAGCCTTATGCCCAACCGACTGCACCATTCACTAAACCGCTCCAAGTTACGATTGAGGCCAAGGGCAGCTTCATTTCTCATAAATGGAGACTGCTACACCCGTAAGAGTTGCATTATCAGCATACTGAACAATCTTGTTTTCCAGGCCAACAACCATATCACTTGTACACACTAAAAATAACAACGGACCAAGAACACTACCCAGTAGAACTCCAGACACAATAGATCATGGTTCGCTAAAGATCCCACCAACAGCAACCCAATGCTGCCTACCTGTAAGGAAATCTTGAAGTAATCCTTAAACATATCCACCAACTCCTGATTTTCTAAACAGAAAGCGGCACTAAAATGTATTTGAATTACTCGACACTCAAAATCCTTATCAACGTTCTCTTGCAATGTCAAATCTAGAGGAGCATCGCAGGTACTTAACAGCTTCCTATTTACTTAAGGTTCTTTGCAGCGTGCCTTCGGCCCCTAGCTGCAACCCCTTTCGTTCCTTTTACTGTACATCCTTCCATATTCTCTTTCTTCCATGTTACTTTCCACCCTCTCCTAACAATTGATTCATAGTGCAACTGCGAAATTTTCCTCCTGTTGCACCTTTCAAACCTTTTACTGTCAATTTCCGTTCCAGCGCTGAATGATCTCAGGTCCCAGTGCTTGGCCTTTGGCCCAAATTCTATATTCAATTCACTTCAGTTCATATTCCGAGTCTCCATTTACCGACATACCCTCACCCTTTCTCTACTCTTAACATAGTTCCTTGCTGGGTGAGCGGGTTCCGTTCTCAGCTACCACTCGGTTGGTCGAGAGTTCGAATCTCCGACCGGCCAGTGAAGAACAAGAGGAATTTTATTCTGGTGATAGAAATTCATTTCTCGCTATAATGTGGTTCGGATTCCACAATAAGCTGTAGGTCCCGTTGCTAGGTAACCAATTGGTTCTTAAAAAGTAAAAGTAAATCTAATCCTTCGGGCCAGCCCTAGGAGAGCTGTTAATCAGCTCAGTGGTCTGGTTAAACTAAGATATACTTAACTTTTTTACTCTTAACTTTCTCCTCTTTCAAACACTTTCGAATTCTAATCATGGAATGTTTCAGTTACATGTCATTTCCCTTCTCTGAATCCCGCTTTGGGATGTAAAACAGCCACTGAGACATCACTCAGATCAGCTTCACTGTTCTTAATATTCTAATATGTATATTGAATGTATTCAGATCTTACAATCGAGTGTGATGGGTTGTCACCGGGTGGAAAAATCTAAGGGCTAACATCCCCATTCCGAAATTCTAGCTGGCATCGAATGACTAATACAGAAATATATATATATATATATATATATATATATATATATATATATATATATATATATATATATATATATACATATATATATACATATATGTATATTCATACATACATACATACATACATACATATATGTATACATATATTAATAACTGAACGTCATTTAAACTGGATGGTATCCCGCGGAGATATTTATTCAGGATGTCATATAAATTAGATACCATCCAGTGTCAATGAGGTCCTTTTATTAAATGTATTAATGCACAGAACCATCGTGCAATTGATAAAGTTCATATATATATATATATATATATATACTGTATATATATATATATATATATATATATATATATATATATATATATATATATATATATATATGTATACATATATATTATATATATTTCTTTTCAATCTAATTAAGAACAGGAAAGGCTAAAGAAGTTTGAATCTAATTGAATGTTTAATGTTACATTTCTTCCCCCAATAGCCTCGTTCGATTTTGTTCCCTTCCGAGATGGTTAAACACAGTTTGCGCCGAGATTAAGGGAAGGCACCTAAAGAGTTAAGAGATATTTGTTTGAGCAGTGAGAAGTCTTGTTAAAGCGGGGCTCTGAGTAGGGATAACAGACATTTTTATATTTTTGGTAGGGCCAACGGTCGTGGCGAGGTAAGCAAATGTTTAACAGGCTCCATTCGTACGTCTTATCCTGTTTGTTTTTCATCTTTTGAGTAAATTTGCATATTGTTCTGGAGTGGTGAATCTGCTATGATTTGTACACACACACACACACACACACACACACACACACACACACACACACACACATTACAAGGAGAGAGAGGGAAAGGGGGTTGGGAGAGAAAATTCCCTTTGTGTTATTTGAGCTCAATGATTGGTATGTTGCACCAATAAAAACTTCCTAACATTCTTCAGCAGTTTGACAGATATTATCATTACGAGGTTGATGGCTTGTGCTGCATTTCGCTGGAACCCGGCGCTGCTTGTCATTGTCTCCCCTACCCTCCCGCCCACCCAGGGCGGACAAATGGGTTTGCAGGAGGAGGGTGGATGTGTCATGTCCCCCCTTCCCTCCCGATCCCCTACCTACCCCGCCCCTACCCAGGGCGGACAAATGGGTTTACAGGAGGAGGGTGGATGTGTCATGTCTCCCCTGCTCTCCCGATCCCGTACCTACCCCGTCCCCACCCGGGGCAGACAAACAGGTGTGGAGGAGGAGTGTGGATGTGTCATGTCTCCCCTACCCTCCCGATGCTCTACCTACCCCGCCCCCACTCATGGCGGACAAATGGGTTTGCAGGAGGAGGGTGGATGTGTCATGTCTCCCCTACCCTCCCGATCCTCTACCTACCCCTTCCCCCCACCCGGGGCGGAGAAGCAGGAAAGACCCACTCGAATTGTATTAAAATAGAAGATAATTTAGATTACTAGTGTACCCATTCTGTCGAAAGTGACAGTAACAGAAGGACGAGGCGTCAAGTCCGAAGAAACGTCTACGAGTGACGTTTATATCTGTAGACTATCGTTACGTCCTATAGGTTGCATACCCTCCCGGAGCTCAGGTGTACTTTAAAAGGAGCCACTGGTTAGATAGGCCGGACCTTATTTGTATGACCCGTTGTCAAGATCCTGCTTTGGTGGTGGAAGTTACGTACGCGCTCAAAATGATAAGAAGTGTAGGTACATGTTGCCCTGCATGTTCTAAAATTACCAGCTTAAAATTCTACCGTAGGGCGGGGTTTCAAAAATACATATTCCTGAGGTCGTCTTCCTTTGTTTTTTCATTAATATTTCTCCTTGCAGCACGTTGCTAATTCGAGGAAGTCCTTCCAGGAGGCGTTCTTGTTCTGTACTGTTAGAATTCCGTTGCATTTTCTCGTCGTATTTTGATAAACGTGGCCTATCCTCAGCGTAACAGTAAAGATTGCGCGTGTAAAAGAAAAAAGAAAACCCTCACTTATGTAAAAGTAGTAATAAAACCTCTAATTCAACCGCGAATATTGTAACGTGGTGTACATCGCCAATTTATTTTCCAGCAAATAGTTGTTAACCCCGCACCGTGCCGAAACAGAGGAATTAAACTTAGCGTGGGCAAATATTGTGAGTGGGTTGACTCAGCACTTGTCGTCAGCGGGGATAACATCAAGCCAAACAAAAGCATTTGAAATGGTTTAGTACCCAGTCGCAATTTTAATCTCATCATTCTCTCACTTTTCGAGTTTGATGCAGAGTGATTTTGGGGGCAAGCAGACAATGGACTAAATGGAAAGTAATGGAAATGCGGTTATCGAGCAGTTTTCGAAAACACTCGTTAAATTCTTTGGTACACTGAAAAGGAATAATACTCGTATAGTAAGGGCACTCGTAGTAGAATTTCACGGGTTTTATTTTTAGCATACTGATCTTCAGATCATAATAGATCAGTATACTAAAAATAAAACCTGTGAAATTCTACTACTATATTGGTATCATTCCTTTTCAATGTATGAAAGAATTTAATGAGCTTTTTCGAAAACTGCTCGATGACCACAATTCCATTACTTTTCCGAACGGAACGGAGTATAGAGTTTAGGCCAAAGGCCAAGCGCTGGGACCTACGAGGTCACTCAGCGCTGAAAAGGAAACTGAGAGTAGGTAGATTTGAAATGTCCAATAGGCGGAGAACCTCGCAGTTGCACTATGAAATAATTGTTGGAAGAGGGTGGACAGTAAGAAGGAAGAAAGAGAATATGAATGGAGGTACAGTAAAAGGAATGAAAGGAGTTGCAGCTAGGAGCCTAGGGAAGGGACGCTGCAAAGAACCTTTAGTAATGCCTACAGTGCACCCCGTGAGGTACAATGACGGCACTACCCCACTACGGGGCATTACTTTTCATTTAGTCCAGTTGTCTGCTTGCTTCCATAATTACTCTGAATCAAACTCGAAAAGTGAGAGAATGATGAGATTAAAATGGCGACTGGGTACTAAACCATTTCAAATGCTTTTGTTCGGCTTCGTGTTATCCCCGCTGACGACAAGTGCTGAGTCAACCCGTTCACAATATTTGCCCACGCTAAGTTTAATTCCTCTGGTTCGGTACGGTGCGGGGTTAGCAACTATTTGCTGGAAAATAAATTGGCGATGTACACCACGTTACAATATTCGCGGTTGAGTTACAAGTTTTATTATTACTTTTACGTAAGTGAAACTTTTCTTTTTTCTTTAACACGCGCAATCTTGACTATTACGCTAAGGGTTGACTACGTTTATCAAAACGGTACCTGTTTTTTTTCTGTTAACTGCTTTTTACGTACATAGAACCGTACTATTTACATGGTCAATACTGGATTCAAAACATGATGAGTAAACTATAGTAGAAGCATCGGGCATATTAAAAAAAAAAAGTAAATTTTTTACAAATACTAAAACACCAGTGCTTGAAGCCCAAATGCAATTTAATATATTCACGTGAAATTATAATCCGTATGAGGACAATAGAGTAGCAAGCACCGTAGTTTCTCAGAGTAAGTGAACATCTCATAATACAAGAGGCAAAAATAAAACTGAATCATTGAGAATTATGTTCAGCGAAAATATATCTTGTTAGTGTTCAGTTACGTGAATGTAATTGTTCAGCAAGTATTACATTTAATGCAGATTCCAATCTGTATCATCATATTAGGTATAATAACTAACGCCCAGTGGGTGGGGTAGTGCCGTCATTGTACCTCGCAGGGTGCACTGTAAGCATTACTAAAAGTTCTTTGCAGCGTCCCTTCGGCCCGCTAGCTGCAACCCTTTTCGTACCTTTTACTGCACCTCCATTCATAGTATCTTTCCTCCATCTTGCTATCCACCCTCTCCTTACAATTATTTCAAAGTAAAGCTGCGGGGTTTTCCTCCTGTTACACCTTTCAAACCTCCTACTCTCAATTTCCTTTCCAGCGCTTGAATGACCTCATAGGTCACAGTGCTTGGCCTTTGCCCTAAACTCCATATTCCTTCCCTAATAGCTAAACGATGTTGGTTTGTGAACAGCGAATATTACTCTTGCTAAATAAAAGTTTCTGGTAATAGATGTTGGTCAATAGTGTCGGAAATATTTTTGCTTTGTGATTAGCTTATCAGTCATAATCCTTTGCTTATGCACGTTTCATTTTGCAAGATTTTAGTCCTTATTTCTAAGTTAGATTCTAGGAGGAAAGATAACGGCCAAAGAAGTGATGAGATAGAAAGACCCAAATCATTTGCATATTTTAATCAACGCGCACGTGATAATTGTAATCGGATTACAGGAAAGCATCGTCCTAATGGAATATTCGCTTTCGCTTTTGTTAAAATGGAGAGAAAGAGTTCAAATGATATTAGATATCTCGCGGCCCTGGATATAAAAATGGGCTCTGGAGTTTCATTTTATTTGTTTGTTATAATAGACAGATATTTTTGTGTGTATATATATATATATATATATATATATATATATATATATTATATATATATATATTATATATATATATTATATATATATGTATATATATATATATATATATTATATATATATATATATATATATATATATATATATATATATATATGTATATGTATATATATATATATATATATATATATATATATATATATATATATATATATATATATATATATATATATATATATATATATATATATATATATATATATATATATATATAACAAATAATGGAAGCCGTGTAACATTGTAACTTGAATTTAATTTCTGTGATTTTATACTACATTCATAGTAATTGAATAAGTACTAGTAATGATCATCATTGAAGTAGCTTGATGACGTGCGCTACGCTGTGCTGGAACCCGACGCTGCCCATCATATCTCCCCTGCCCTCTCGATCCCCTGCCTACCTCGCCCCACCTGAGGCGGACAAACAGGTTTGGAGGAGGAGGGTGGATGTGTCATGTCTCCCCTACCCTCCCGATCCCCTTGCTACCCACTCCCCTGGGCGGACAAACAAGAAAGAACCACTCGGGTTTTATTATTATAGATTTTTTTTTTTTTTTATAGATCAGGCTTTTCCCTTAAGAATGAGTGGCTCTGCAAAGGGATTGGGATAACTGTCACTGCCGTATTCCTCTATTACCTGAAAGGTCAGTGATAGATATTTATAGAAGAAAAGAAATTAAGAAATATATAGATAAATAAGTAAATGAGAAATTTTGCCATTATGCCGAAACCTCATTGCCATTTGTCGGTCCTTGATTCATAGGCGCCATTCACGTCCACCTGACAAGACATCCTCTCTCGGCGCGCAAGAAGCTTTACTGCGAACGATCTTTTTCGGAATGGCCCGAGAGTGGACCTACCTTAAGGTTACACAACTTCCCTTTTCTGGTAATGCGTGTAAGGAAGTACTTGGCCTTCGAAGTCGTGGCCAGAATTTCATCAGAACCGATCCCGCGTTATTGGATTTAAGTTACGTGATTCGATTCAGGGACTCGCTGGACTAATGCTGAGAGATTCGCCCCAGCTAAATTTTCCAAAAGGCTTCCCATTGCCCAAGCATGGGCGTTGAGTTTTTATTTCATGCCCTGTATTTCGGGGAGATTTTGAAAACCTTCAGAACTGATTTTTTTTTATTTTAGGTATTTTTTTTATTTATTCATTGTTTCATCATTCAGGTTGTGAGAGGCAATTATGAATATCCGTATTTATTTATTTTATTGCACGTTGTCGGTTGCTAGCTTGAACTATTTTTGCCATCTAGGACCTTTCATCAGTGTACTCTATATTTTTTGTAGGAACTTTTGGGCGTTGAGCTAGTTGGCGATTGAATTGGGATAAATAAATCCTTTCCTCAACATCGTTTGCTTCATAATTTTTTAATCTTAAAAGATCTGGAAAGTCTTCACAAACTGCTGCAGAATGATGCTAAAGTAATTCAACGCTTTTTTTTTTTTACTCACTTCCTCTAATTATACTGCCCTAAAATGGAAAACTGCAGTATCTGCAAAATTTTCGAAATTGAAATATGCCACCCATTGGGCTCGTGGAACACTAATACACGAGTTACTGCAATTTCAGAATGATTCTTCAGTGCCTTATTTAGGGGGTCCCATTTGCAGTATCTGCAAAATCAGTAGTAAGGCAAGGGAAAACTGCAGTATTAGCAAAATTTTCGAAATTGAGATATGCCACCTATTGGGTTCGTGGAACACTTAATACACAAGTTATTGCAGTTTCAGAATGATTCTTAATGCTTTCCACCCACGAATATTTAGGGCGGTCCCATTTGCAGTATCTGCAAAATCAGTAGTAAGGCAAGGGAAAACTGCAGTATCTGCAAAATCAGTAGTAAGGCAAGGGAAAACTGCAGTATCTGCAAAAATATTCGAAATTGAGATATGCCACATATTGGGCCCGTGGAACACTAATACACAAGTTACTGCAATTTCAGAATGATTCTTCAGTGCCTTATTTAGGGGGTCCCATTTGCAGTATCTGCAAAATCAGTAGTAAGGCAAGGGAAAACTGCAGTATTAGCAAAATTTTCGAAATTGAGATATGCCACCTATTGGGTTCGTGGAACACTTAATACACAAGTTATTGCAGTTTCAGAATGATTCTTAATGCTTTCCACCCACGAATATTTAGGGCGGTCCCATTTGCAGTATCTGCAAAATCAGTAGTAAGGCAAGGGAAAACTGCAGTATCTGCAAAATCAGTAGTAAGGCAAGGGAAAACTGCAGTATCTGCAAAAATATTCGAAATTGAGATATGCCACATATTGGGCCCGTGGAACACTAATACACAAGTTACTGCAATTTCAGAATGATTCTTCAGTGCCTTATTTAGGGGGTCCCATTTGCAGTATCTGCAAAATCAATAGTAAGACAAGGGAGTATCTAGCATTTTTCTCAGTTTTGTATTTTTGCAGATACTGCGGTCGTCCATTTTAGGGCAGTGTAATGAATTGTTCTTTTCAAGAACAGCGCTGAATAATTGTTCATTTACTCAAGAAGAGAATGAAATATCTACAATATATCCCCAGAGCGAGATTTGAATGACTTGGGTCAGTTTCCTGAAAAATCTACCATGCCTCTCTTGGCTATAGTAGTTCGTGTTTTTATGGTGGTTACTCGACTGTAGTGAATCGCAGCTGGCCGTGGGGCGGGTGACGTTTGGGAAAGTACTTTCGCCTAAAAAAAAAAAACGTTCTGAGAATCGAAGTTAACATCTACTGGCGTCACTTCTAAGTATAAAGGTCATATAGATAGAATTTTATATATATATATATATATATATATATATATATATATATATATATATATATATATATATGTATGTATATATATATATATATATATATATATATATATATATATATATATATATATATATATATATATATATATATATATATATAAGTGCTTTTTTTATATATATGTGCGTGTGTGTGTATGTGTATACACACACGTATATATATGCAGTGTATACTAATCATCTCCTCCAAATATGCTGCATGTGTATTAGTATATACAAACTTCCTAGGTACAGTTTTCCCAACATATTGGGATGCATCCGTCCAAATTGAGAAATTTCAATCGAAGGAGAAAATAATGACCGTCTCATTCTCCACCTGGCATTGGAGCAAACTGAAATATCAGTTACGTTCTGGCAACATATATATTAGTGCTGAATTATCTTGTAGTAATTTTCTTATACTTTTAGATGCGTTATGCCATTTATGGGGATGCACTTTTTCGTTTTGCGTTTTTGTACAATTTTCAATCGTAATTGTGTTTGCTAATGTGCGTGTACGTATGTCCTAACATGGACACTGAAACAAACGCGTACTGTGCTGTTATGTAATGAGATTATTTATGGTGGCCCTTCAGATCTCTCAGGAGTATGTAAGATAAAAATAAAATTATAATGGGCTTCATACACTAAGAACAGTTTATGAATGGTAATTGGCATTTTTCTTTTGTGTTCTGATAAGTAGTTTTGGCTGATTTATAATTAAGCTAAGCTGAGGGTAAATAGGAAGAATACGGCCTAATTATCTGGTTATTCTGTTAAGAATTGTGGTAATGGTATCAATCATAACAGCTGCAACGATAGTAATGATACAGACATCGTATTCGGTCCCCGAGAGATAACTCTTGAGAGTCTGGAGACTAAATCTATTCTCGTCTTTGGACGAGAATAGATCAGCTTATCGTAACTTCATGGTGTCCCCTGACGCATTTAAATAATTTTTATTCTCTGCTTCTGTTGTTGCCAAACTCAATTGCCTCATAATATTTTCCTTGAAGCTTAGAAATAGATTACCGACCTCTTGCAGCTTGAAAAAAAGCCTTTATCCTGGGGACATTGGATATTGCACGGTGTTTGAATTTCCTGCACAACAAGCATGAACTGATTTACTTCACTTAAACCAGAGTATTGATTACTCTTGACCTTGATCGCAATCATGTAGCATCAAAAACTAGATGGACTCTTGTTAAGACTGTTAAAAATCTCCTAACAGCTGTCCTAATGAGGTAAGTTTCAAACGGTAATGGTAGATCTCAGTATAAGGGAAAACATGTTCCCATGGTCGAATGTTACGCACATGTAACTGCAAGCATGATCTTAGCTGAATCGTAAAAGCAACGAGACAAATAACATTTTGAGTCGAAAGAACACAAAGGCACAAGGTCCCACAGAAGTGACAATGATCTTGCTATTTGTTTATTTGGTCTCTTTTGATCCGCCAGACGCCAAACAATAGATGTCAGATGGAATTATCAAACAGGTGTGTCAGATGTTTTTTTCACGTTGTTAAGTGTCAGAGCTGGTAATATTTCGCAACTGTCCGAGGCTGGTAAACTCGACAAAGCTTGCAATGTTTTGGTGTAAAATGTTCGCGTTGTAATTCTCGTTTCCTGACAGCTCGCAGTAAGATTTATTGCCATGTCATACTTGGGTTGCATTTTCTAAATGTCGGCTGAGATTGAAAAGAGTTAGGTATGTTGTTTCTAGGGAGTTTAGATAACATTTTCTTTTCAGTACACGGGTGAGTTTTCAGAACATACTTGTCTCATCATCGCCAATAGCAGTTTGCGCCGCAACTTGTCTAAATATAATGAAATAACTTTGAAGTAAAGAAAGCAATCCCCATTTTCAATAACATCTGTTGCCTCAGTTTTATTGTGGTCCAGTTTGTTTACACATTTCTGTAAGGACAAGATTTTGAGTTATGGTTTAGGAAGCGAATAATCGACCTTAAGGATCTCCCTTGGAAATCATATTAAGATCTTATTCAGCATTTCCCCTAGTACTTGGAGATCGATTTCTCAATGGTGTCTTGACTAGTATCTGTTCCCTTGTCCAACTCTCAGACCTTAAAAACTACTGAGGCTAGAGGGCTGGAAATTATGCTGATCATCCAACCTCCAATCATGAAACATGCAAAATTGCAGCCCTCTAGCCTTATTAGTTTTTATTTTATTTAAGGTTAAATTTAGCCATAATGTTACAACTGTCAGCAATATAGGCCAGGCCACCACCGGGCCATGGTTAAAGTTTCATGGGCCGCGGCACATGCAGCATTATACCGAGACCACCTAAAGATAGATCTATTTTCGGTGGCCTTGATTTTACGATGTACAGAAAACTCGACTGCACCGAAGAAACTTCGGCGCATTTTTTTCCTTGTTAATTCTAAACGACGCTTTATCTAGATTTTTTTACGCATCGTCTCTCTTCGCATTCGGTGAGGAATCTACGAATTCCCATTTCTTGCCATCGCTTTGTCATCCGTTCCGATTTTCAGCAAAAACTCTTTCATTCTTTCTTGTGGAAGAACCTACGTAGTTGTGACGCCATCAGTCTTCCTAGCTGTCTGGAGCTCCTGTCACGTGACTTTTGACATCGACAGCGCTCTCTCTCACTTCTCTTGGGAACGTTACAGTATCACTGCTGGCGTTGCCTACTGAAGACTAGCTTAGATTCACTACACGTATATTTTACAGTGTTCTTGGCCCATTTTGTTTTTCGTTTATTTGTTTTTTTTTTTTTTGTTTTTTTTTTTTTAGATCCTCCAGGTAACCGTATATTTCAAGGACTTATTCTTCAGGTTTTTTAACTTCTTTCGTTTAAGGTGTGTGCTTCGACGCTTCACACTTCCGTGTTTCCTTATTACAATATGTACAGGTGAAGTAAGAGTAGCAAGACCACCGTATATACACACGCATGCACACACACATAAATATATATGTGTGTGTGTATACATGCACATATGTAACACACACACACACACACACACACATATATATATATATATATATATATATATATATATATATATATATATATATGTATGTATGTATGTATGTATGTATGTGTGAGAGAGAGAGAGAGAGAGAGAGAGAGAGAGAGAGAGAGAGAGAGAGAGAGAGAGAGATGCTCGAATGAAAATCTACTACAGTTATAGATTAAATATTCACTTTACTGTCACTTTTTGTGCTCATACAGGTTTTAGCTTTTATCCGCTTTTGATATCAATATTGTTCTAGGTCATTTTGAATACTGAAGTTTCTCTCCTCACTTGCGTAACAGTGGTTTGTTGTTTGTTGTTATTTTTCTTATGAAAAAAAAAAAAAAGAATTTTTCACTAGGAGGGGGAGGAGGTGGTTGCCATAGACTTGATCTCTCTCTCTCTCTCTCTCTCTCTCTCTCTCTCTCTCTCTCTCTCTCTCTCTCTCTCTCTGTGTGTGTGTGCGCGCCCGCTTGTGTGTGTGTGTGGAAACTTGTATTTAGTATTTGTATTCAGTAAGCATACATGTCCACATTATGATTGCTTATAAATGAATGCAGGCTTAAGGAGGTACAATTCTAAGTATGTGCATGCACAGTTTACAGAAATCATTAATTGTTATTTAATGTATGGTCTGTTATTTACAGAAAAATTATTCTAAGCTATTTGTACGCTTATTACCGCCTTTGCATGTATGAGAGAGAGAGAGAGAGAGAGAGAGAGAGAGAGAGAGAGAGAGAGAGAGAGAGAGAGAGAGAGAGAGAGTTGGGCATGGCCAGGGGAATAGAATTAGGAGGGCAGGGTAGTGCAGGAACCATTTCCGCTTATTACCACCGTTGCACGTATGAGAGAGAGAGAGAGAGAGAGAGAGAGAGAGAGAGAGAGAGAGAGAGAGAGAGAAAGAGAGAGAGACTGTCTGACTTGCTGCTGCAGCAGCAGCTGGTAGAGGCAGCTCTCTTAACCTTCGCGAGTGGCAGCTGCGTCCAATGTTTTGTTGACAGTCACTTTTCGGTTCCGAATAAGTAATTGCTTAAAGGCGATGGCTGGATGGGTGTTTCCTGCCTTAACTGAATTACGGCGACTGCGACGATGTCGTTTATATTCGTGTTTTAATCACGCGTTCTTATTTATTTACTTATTTTTTTTTTTTAGAATGTCTCCTCTTGTCATCTCAGTTTTATGGGCGTCCCTATTTAAGAAATTGGGTTTTTTAAATTTTTTTGTCATCTTTTATGTGTGTTTTCATTGTCACCTCAGCTTTAAAACCTTTTAGTAGTAGGCCTAAATATTTGGAGGTTGGTTTTTCGATGTGATGTGGTAATGAATTGATGTGGTCTTTTTATATTTTCACTTATATTTTGCGTTCGTCTATTACATTTTAAACAAATTGGAAAGTAATTTTCCCTTGAGAATATTTTCCCTTCGTGTATTATATTTTAAGCAAATTGGAAAGTAATCTTCCTTTGGGAATATTTTGCTTTCATCTGTTATATTTTAAAGAAATTGGAAAGTAGCTTTCCTGTTTATGTTTCTGTAGAGCATTATAGAATTTATTTAATCACAATCGTAGATTTCGTCCAGATGCTGCGGTTGGGAATTTATTCAGAAATATCTTCAACTCCCAAAACAGACACTGTCAGTGCTACAACAGAATTTTGGATAAATGTCTAATTTCTGTTTTTTCTTCTTTGATTTTAGCATAGGTTGCTATTATTACACGACCAGCTATGATGACAATAACTGTGCTTAAATGATAATGACGGTATTTGGCATTTCTTTATACTGGTCCACTGGTATTGTGGCTAGCACAGTGGTACGCCGCTCAGATGTGACGGGTTCGCGTCTCCCCCAGGGCGATGAAAAATCACTGGCTCTACATCATGACCAGTGACTGCTGCAGTGTGGGGTCTGCTGTGGTGGGTGGTTGAAACCAACATTCTATGGAAGCTTGAATTTCAAGCAAATGGCTCCTTTGGTGTGCTTGTTCCATGTGAATAGGTTTCATTTACTGAAATACAGCAACAACAACAATAATAATAATAATAATAATAATAATAATAATAATAATAATAATAATAATAATAATAATAATAATAATAATATTCTCTGGAAGCTTGAATTTCAAGTCATTGGTTCCTTTGGTGTTCTTGTTCCATGTGAATAGGTTTCACCTAATGAAATAATAATAATAATTATTTCATTAGATGAAACCTGATAGATAATTGCATTCTATGTTATTCTCAAGTGTTAATGAAAAGATTGGTCACTGTCTCTGCACCACTGATATCCGCGCTAAAAGCGATTTGGACGTGTACCGTATTGCTTTTAAACTTTTTTGCAAGTACCAGCATTTTTGACATGCGTTGCCAAATTAAAATGTATACCGTTTTTAGATTTCTGTAAAAGAAAACTATTGTGCCGGCTTTGTCTGTCCGTCCGCGCTCTATTCTGTCCGCCCTTAGATCTTAAAAACTACTGAGGCTACAGGGCTGCAAATTGGTATGTTGATCATCCACCCTCCAATCATCAATCATACCAAATTGCAGCCGTCTAGCCTGAGTAGTTTTTATTTTATTTAAGGTTAAAGTTAGCCATGATCGTGCGTCTGGCAACGCTATAGGACACGTCACCACTGGGCCGTGGCTGAAAGTTTCAAAGGCCGCGGCTCATACAGCATTACACGCTGTACAGAAAACTCGATTGCCCAGAAGAAACTTCGCACATTTTTTACGTGTTTAATATTTGCACTTGACAAACGCTCACACATTTTAGGAAAGTTTAAGGAGAAACATTTAAAAACTAAGGATGGAGTCACTTTAGACAAGTGGGAATATTAGGAGGAATAAGTGCCTTGGAATTAGGAATAAAAGCAACAAATTGTGTTCTAATAAAAACAAGTAAAAAATTCGCCGAAGTTTCTTCGACGCAATCGAGTTTTCTGCACTGCCGCTACAGCGTATAACCAAGGCCACCGAAAATAGATCCATCTTTCGGTGGTCTCGGTATAATGCTAAATGAGCCGCTCCCCATGAAACTTTAACCATTGCCCGGTGGTGGCCTATCCTATATAGTTGCCAGAATCACGATTGTGACTAACTTTAACCCTAAATAAAATAAAAGCTGCTGGGGCTAGAGGGCTGCAATTTGGTATGTTCGATGATTGGAGTTTGGATAAATAACATACCAATTTGCAGCCCCCTAGCCTCAGTCGTTTTTAAGATCTGATGGCGGACAGAAAAAGTGCGGACGGACAGACAAAGCCGGCACAACAGTTTTCTTTTACGGAAAACTAAAATGAAAAATAGCGAAGGAAAAGGAGATTGTTGGAAGCCGAGAGTTTCAGGAAGAGCGAGAAAGTAAATTGGAATCAGTCGAAGCGTAGAGGGAAAAAATATTAACCAAATGGATCTCGAATAAAAGAAACAAATTGAGGCACGTGTCTCGGCAGCCATGTGTCGGAAGAGTGAGTTTTATCAAGTCTTTTAAATATAGAGTATATATATACATCTATGTATGTATTATACATATATATGTATATATATACTTACATATATACATATATATGTGTGTATATGTGTATATGAATGAATTTCATCACATCACCGTGATTCATATACAAGCATTAAGCTACAAATGTCCTTTAATATCCAACTCGCTCTACCTCGGAAATAATATATTTCCATATATGTTACCCGAAGGGGAATTTTTTTTTCAGTTGATAATAAGTTCGTCGTCTCGTGGGCTCAAACCATGTAAGACAAGAACTCAGGACTACAGCAACCTGCATTGTTGGCCATGTGGTTTAATGCGCGTCACTGTAGTCCTGAGCTTTTGTCTTCCGTGGTTCGAGCCCACGAGACGACGAACTTATTATGAACTAAAAAAAATCCCCTTTGGGTAACATAGATAAAAAAATATATTATTTCCAAGGTAGAGTGAATTGGATATTAAAGGACATTTGTAACTTGCTACTTATATATATATATATATATATATATATATATATATATATATATATATATATATATATATATATATATATATATATATATATATATATATATATATATATATATATATATATATATATATTCAAGGCAGATCCTGGAGCACTATCGTAGTCGAATTTTAAAGAAGCAAGAAGATCAATTATGATATTAAAGAAGGGAAAGTCTTCAAGGAGCGGACTGGATTGTAATCGAGTAGCTGACTCATATGTGTAAGGTATGATTGCGCGGGAGGAAAAGTTCCAGATGAACGAGGGAGAGGAAGAGCAAGAATTATACATATTGTTCCTTTGTGTAAGGGGAAACGCAACAGAGGCGATTGTCAGAATTATAGCTCCGCCATCACTTAGTGTATTCGATGTGTGTAATAGAGTTTTGGCTGAGAGGGTGAGACACTGGAGGATGAATTGGGGAAGACCAGTAAGAGATTCGAGATGGAAAAGTCTTTGTTCCGAAGGAATGTTTACGAGTTTGGGGTGTTGGCCATGGGTGGTGTGTAAGGTCATTGGTTTAGACGGGGAACAGTTTTCAGAATGACAGCTATGCTAATTTTTCGTAAAAGTTATGTCATAGCAAATGTTTTCCTAATGGCTGTTCTGATATTTGTGAAGAGGGGAGAGGTGAGTGGAGAATGGAATGGGTAATGTCTGCGAATGACACAGTGTTCTTTTATGGTGGCGAAGATCAACAGCAGTCTGGTAAATGGGTTGAAGAGGAAGCAGTTCCAATTAAATATTAGACTAAGCTAATGAAAGGGAATGGCATTGATACAGATATTTTAAAATAAATGGACCTGTTATGAAAATAAACTTCGTGAAAGTCGAATATTTGTTGAATGAAACCAGAGTGATTATTTTCACGGTGTTCAATGGCGTACAACTACGCCCACCTCAGCTAGAGAAAAATACCGGACCAGGTACGCAGAAACGCTCAAATAGGCGACCTCTTTCATTCCTTTTACTGTACCTCCGTTCATATTTTCTTTCTTCCATCTGACTTTCCACCCTCTCTAACAGTTGTTTCATAGTGCAACTGCGATGTTTTCCTCCTGTTACGCCTTTCAAACCTTCTTACTGTCAATTTCCGTTTCAGCGCTGAATGACCTCAAAGATCCTAGCGCTTGGCCTTTGGCCTAAATTCTATATTCAGTTCAATTCAAATTTCTGTGGAAATAGGAGGATGACCTTATGAGCGTTATAGAGAGGGTAAATTGCCGGAGGGAAATATAGATTACTAATATACCTAAAAATTCTTACGTACACATGCACACACATACACAAATATGTATATGTATATATACATACGTATATTTCTTTGTATTCTTCTAAGCTATGTATAATTATATGCGCGTTTGCGTGTAAGAAAAGCTAGGTAGAAATTTGCTTTCCTGTGAATGCAAGCACGTGAATGTGTGCATGCCTATATTCAGAATATATATATATATATATATATATATATATATATATATATATATATATATATATATATATATATATATATATATATATATATATATATATTTTAACTGAAGTATGCAAACATATATTACATACATTTATAAATTTTTGCACACGCAATTTATTTCCTAATTTTGTAAGATACGCCACACTCTAAATAGCATATTGTGAGTTACTGAAAATGGCTTTAAGTTTCTCCCTAAGTTAGGTTTCTCTGTTATGTTTGCAAATGTTTTAGAATTAATTTCTCCCGTTTCTCCTGGGTACCTCTCTCTCTCTCTTCTCTCTCTCTCTCTCTCTCTCTCTCTCTCTCTCTCTCTCTCTCTCTCTCTCTCTCTCTCTCTCTGTTGGAAGATAATTATTAATTATATTTTGTTGTCTAGTTGATGTTAAAGTATAGAAATATTATTAAAGCATTTTGAGATTTCCTGTTTGCTTTATTTGTTGTACTGAAGGATGAAATACTTATGAACAGTTTCCAACAGGTATAAATCAGTTAAATATGAAAATTATGAAAACCTATTACATCAGTTATGTTGGCAAATGTCATTTTATCGTGAATCTGAAATGCAGAAAATTATTTTACTTTTAGTTTTTTTGTAAAAGAAAACTATTGTGACGGCTTTGTCTGTCCGTCCGCACTTTTTCTGTCCGCCCTCAGGTCTTAAAAACTACTGAGGCTAGGGGGCTGCAAATTGGTATGTTGATCATCCACCCTCCTGGCATCAGACATACCAAATTGCAGCCCTCTAGCCTCAGTCGTTTTTATTTGATGTAAGGTTAAAGTTAACCATGATCGTGCTTCTGGCAACGGTATAGGACAGGCCACCACCGGCCCGTGGTTAAAGATTCATGGGCCGCGTCTCATACAGCATTATACCGAGACCATCGAAAGACAGATCTATTTTCGGTGGCCTTGATTATACACTGTACAGAAAACTCGATTCCGCAGAAGAAACTTCGCCGCATTTTCTACTTGCTTTTATGTTGACTCTGCTTTACTCTGCATGTACTAAAGTACATAAAATAATTATTTTCTTTTTTTCCGTTTCAGGTGAGTGTCCCGTATCTTCAATGACAAGTGCCTTTGGATTTGTGAGTAACCGTTCGTGGATGCCTTTGGAAAACTTTTGTAAACTGAGAAATTGCTTTGTCATACGTCATCATGCTTTTAGGTTTGTTCTGAGTTTATATAAATATATGCAAAGATACGCAGATGCATACATACATACATCCATACATATATATGTAAATATATACATTATATATGTATATATATGTGTGTACATACATACATATCTATGTATATATACAATATATATATATATATATATATATATATGTATATGTATGTATATATATGAATATATATTTATATGCATGTATGTACCTATGTGTGTATGTGTGTGTGTGTGTGTGTGTGAAAGAGAAAGATAGATTCACCCTCGTAATTTCGGTGTTCAGGGGTCTAGACATGCTGGTTATTGAGGCTACTGAAAGTTGGACACGCTTAATGGCTGAGGCATGAACACCACATGAACTGGTGCTCTGATTGAAATTTCACCTGTTCTCACCTGTTATTAGCTTGTCATCAGTCTCTGTACGATTAAAAGTTTTGCCTCAGTTTATTTTGTTACTTTTACGATGACTTCGAGTGTCTGCGTTGACGTCATTTGCGTCCTTTACTGATCGTTGTTTGGGATGTTTTCTTCGTTGTATTTATGCCCCGCAGGTGGGTAGTGCCCTCAGTGCACCTTAGCGGTGCACTGTAGGCATTGCTCATTAAGGTTCTTTGCAGCGTGCCTTCGGCCCCTAGCTGCGACCTCTTTCATTCCTTTTATTGTACCTCCATTCATATTCTGTCTCTTCCATCTTTCTATCCACCCTCTCTTAACACTTGTTTCATGGTGTAACTGCGAGGTTGTCCTCCTGTTACACCTTTCAAGCCTTTCTGCTCTCAATTTTCCTTCCAGTGCTGAATGACCTTGTAGGGCCCAGTGCTTGGCCTTTGGACTAAATTCCACATTCCATTCCATTCATTGTATTTACAGTCAGACGCTCATAATACGAACAGTCATCTCAGTCAGACGCTCATAATGTGGTATTCGAGCTTTTAGTTTAATTGAATTGAATCGCATATAGGATTTAGGCCAAAGGCCAAGCACTGGGACCTATGAGGTTATTCAGCGCTGAAACGGAAATTGACAGTAATAGGTTTGAAAGGTGTGAGTGGGAGAAGACGTCGCAGTTGCACTGTGAATCAATTGTTAGGAGATAGAGGTAAGAGAATATGAAAGGAAGTACAGTAAAAAAAACCAAAGGGGTTGCAGCTAAGGACCTAAGGAAGGCACGCTGCACAGAACCTTAAGTAATGCCTACAGTGCACCGCATGAGGTGCACTGACGGCCCTACTCTCCTACGGGGTCGAGCTTTAATAAGCCTCTTGTTTTTGATGTGCCATTCAAGACAACGTCAGTCACAGAACTGGCATAAATCCGATGTTTTTTACCGTGTGAATGCCACTAGACTTGGAATTAGTGCCATTTGAACTCGGTTAATTAGGTCAGATATTTTTGTGCGCACCGCGTTTTGTGTTGTAAGTTTTTCATGTGTATTTAACTGTAAGCTGTGTAAGTATTGGTAAGGCATGTATGGAACCCTTAAAATGTTTCTGAAAACATTATCGTGACTTAATTTTTTTTTTTAGTGAAGGTTACAGTCAAAAACTATTTTCAGCGTCCTCGATATTGGCTGATGCGAATCCACACTACATAAACAGTTCTGCGTGTGTTTTGCATTATCAGATATTATTGTCATTGAAAACTGTGGAGCGTGAATATTTCCATACATTAGTGGGCTTCCTTATTCCCCGTGTTTTGTAAATTAAATTTAATGTTTCCAGCGATTGTTAAAATAAACTTTATGTAAGGTAGTTTGTCGTACATGTGTTTTGTGCAACGTGTAATTCAGTCTGCGTGTAATTCAGACTACAAGTTTTTTTTTTTTTTTTTTGCCAACCAAAGTATGACGCTACATATCCTCGTTTCCCCGAAGTCCATTGTTTCGCGGCGTTTGTCTGAAGTTACTCTCGTTTTATTCGTTGACCTACGAACAGCTGCATTATATTGCATACTGTATCGTTCTTTCACATTATGGAATGGAATGGAACATGGAGTTTAGTCCTTAGGCCAAGCACTGGGACCTATGAGGTCACTCAGCGATGGAATGGGAGTTAAGAGTAGGTGGGTTTGAAAGGTGTAACAGGAGGAAAACCTCAAAGCAGTTGCGCTATGAATTAATTGTTAGGAGAGGGTGGATAGCAAGATGGAGGAAAGATAGGAATGGAGGTACAGTAAAAGGAACGAAAGGGGTTGCAGCTAGGGGCCGAAGGGACTCTGCAAAGAACTTTAAGTAATAGCAAGTAATGTGAAAGCCTTGTAGGGGGGTAGCGCCGTCAGTGCACCTCACAGGGTGCACTGTAGGCACTACCCTCCTACGGGGCTTTCACATTATGGCGCCACTTCATGTTCCCATCCAGTAGAGAAATGATGATTTAAAATGTGGATTTAATAATCACATGCTTTTATACTCCATTTTTCTGTAGTTGAGTTTTACTCTTCCTGTCGTCATTGGAGCTCCACGTATTTCTTCTTACTCTAAGTGATGATTTTTGAAAAAAAAATTTTACTGTGTTTTATTTCTGTCTTTTTAAATGCACGATTTAAATAATCAGATATAGTGATACCTAGTCCTCCTCCTTCCCCCTTTCAATAATAATTAAAAAAAAAATTTTGCTACGTTTTATTAGTTTTCTGTAAAAGAAAACCATTTGTGCCGGCCTTGTCTGTCCGTCGGCACTTTTTCTGCCCGCCCTCAGATCTTAAAAACTACTGAGGTTAGAGGGCTGCAAATTGATATGTTTATCATCCACCCTCCAGTCATCAAACATACACAAATTGCAGCCCTCTAGCTTCAGTAGTTTTTATTCTATTTAAGGTTAAATTTGACCGTGATCCTGCTTATGGCAACAATATAGGATAGGCCACCACCGTGCCGTGGTTAAAGTTTCATGGGCCGCGGCTCATACAGCATTATACCGAGACCACCGAAATATAATCTATTTTCGGTGGCCTTGATTACACGACGTACAGAAAACGTGCATGTTTTCTAAATGCAGAGTTTAAATAATGAAATTTAGTGATGTCAGTAACCGTGACACCATGAGACCACGAAACTTTTCCTCGTCCCACTTAATGAGCAAAGGGCAGTTGGTGGGTTTGTCATGCCAAGGCGACGGTGGGACGTTTCGCCTTTGCATGACAGAAGCCAAACGTCAGTCTGTTACACAGCCAGTGATCAAAAGAAAAACCGCAGCTAAATTTACCGCTGTGCCAGGCCTCTGCTGTGCTCATTTTAAAGGTTAAGCAGCTTCTGTTCGTGAGGTTCTCGTACCTTGATCCTGAGTTTGTACGTGATGCATTAATAGATTCCCTTCTGTTGCTTTGAATTCTCTTTGTGGCTTATTTACCGAGTGCCAGATTACACTCGGGTAATAATACAGGGTTTACATGAAACTTGATTTGTGGTTGCGATGAATCACACTCATTTTCTGATTCTGTTTCGGTAACCGTTGTGTTTTGGACGCCAGGTTAATATAAACCATTGAAAACTTATGTTGATCATCCACCCTCCAATCATCAAACATGCCAAATTGCAGCCCTCTAGCCTCAGTAGTTTTTATTTTATCTAAGGTTAAAGTTTAACCATGATCGTGCTTCTGGCAACGATATAGGTCAGGTCACCACCGGGCCGTGGTTCAAGTTTCATGGGACGCGGCTCATACAGCATTATACCGAGACCACCGAAAGATAGATCTATTTTCGGTAGCCTTGCTTATACGACGTAGCGGCTGTGCAGAAAACTCGATTGCGTCGGAGACACTTCTGGGTATTTTTTACTTGTTTTTTAATGATACCGCAGAAATTTGCAGCTATTAAAGGGAGGAATGACTCTTCTCAATAGTAGGAAATATTTAGTGCGGGCTGCTTTGCTGTCTATTCCAAGGGCGCCAGCATTCAGCTGTGGCAAATGGACCAAATATTAAGGAACATTACAGTATCCTTTCCTAGATTTCGGAATAAATTTTTTTTCCTTTTTTTGCCTTTCGAAACAGTGGAACTCATGCAAGCATTTGCGGAAATAATCATGAGAGAAACATGTGTCAGAATTTTTTTTTTGTTACATTATATTTATGTCTAGACCAGATGTAATTGATTTAATCTGAGATTATGGAATTTAAATAAAGTAAGAATATGATTTTACTTGTTAGCGTATAGGAGTTTTGCATTAATTAAAAAATAAAACATCTTTATTTTTTATCGGTATGCAAAGTAGTTCCAGGGATTAAGTTTTGTGAATTTCGAATGATATACCACTAGAAATAAAACTAGAGGCTTTTGTTTTAAGGTGGCTTGCTTAATTATCCCACAGCAACTAAAAGGTTTGAAACTACATAGTTAATATAAAGGGAAATCAGAAGTTTTCAGTTATCATGTAATGCAACACCTAATCAGATTCCCAGTGATTCCCCCGAAGGTCGGGGGGCGGTTAGAGCCGTCAGTGCTCCTCAATTGGTGCACTGTAGACATTACTTAAGGGTCTTTGTAGCGTTCCTTCGGCCCCTAGCTGCAACCTCTTTCATTCCTTTCACTGTACCTCCGCTCATATTCTCTTTCTTCCATCAGACTTTCCACTTTTTCCATCAATTGAGTCATAGTGCAACTGCGAGGTTTTCCTCCTGTTACACCTTTCAAACCTCCTTACTGTCAAATTCCCTTTCAGCGCTGAATGACCTCATAGGTCCCAGCGCTTGGCCTTTGGCCTAAATCCTATGTTCTGTTCTGTTCAGATTCCCGGTGACGATCTTACAGTTCGGGAAAATGTGTATTTTGGGTAATAGAGAAGCCTCAATGGAGCCCCTGAAACAGTCTGACTTGGATGCATTGATAAACCCAGCCTCTTGCAGATTATGAGAGCTATTGTGATTTTGAAAGCTTATAGACTTTTAAAAGTAAGAAATACGTGACATTAACGAAGAATACAAAGAAAAAGAGACTGGAAGACTGGAGGCTTTTACTGGTAAGGGATTTTTGAGATCTGATTGGAAGAATGGAGACTGGCAAAAATGAAGTAGGGAGCAAGTAAACTGAATTGAATTGAATATTGAATATAGGCCAGAGGTCAAGCACTGGGACCTACGAGGTCATTTAGCGCTGAAATGGAAATTGACAGTACAAGGTTTGAAAGGTGTAACAGGAAGAAAACTTCCAGCCAGTTGCACTATGAAACAATTGTTAGGAGAGGGTGGAAAGTAAGATGGAAGAAAGAGAATATGAAAGGAGGTATAGTAAAAGGAACGAAAGGGGTTGCAGCTAGGGGCCCAAGGAAGGCACGCTGCAAAGAACCTTATGGAATGCCTACAGTGCACCGCATGAGGTGCACTGACGGCATACCACCCTAAGGCGAGTGGGGAGCAAGGAAAGGGGAATCTTATTTTTACATTTCCTTCCAAATCGGTTTCCACGACAAAGGAAAATCAGGTTTAGGCTGCACACTTGTTATCTGACTGACTGTGGTAGGTGTGGCAACCTCATCCTTCCAGGCGACTGTAATACTTTTTGTTCATGGAGATCTACAGTATATTTCCCCCGTATTTTAATATTGTACTCATCAAAATCCATTTGTTTTATTTATATATATACATATATATATGTATATAATGTATAAATGAGTGTGTGTGTTTGCATGTATATATATATATATATATATATATATATATATATATATATATATATATATATATATATATATATATATATATTCCTCCACCATAAGCCGTTGCCTGTAACAGGGGCTCCAGAGAACAGAAAACACAGCGGTCACTGGGGCAATCATAACTGTTGAATCGTGATTGAACCCCATTTGCAGAAAACATCTGCAACATATTAGAATTATATATAGTATTATTATCTCTCTCTCTCTCTCTCTCTCTCTCTCTCTCTCTCTCTCTCTCTCTCTCTCTATATATATATATATATATATATATATATATATATATATATATATATATATATAATATAATATAATATATATATATATATATATATATATATATATATATATATAATATAATATATATATATATATATATATATATATATATATATATATATATATATATATACACACACACACATATTTAATGTACAAGCATACATACGTGCTTACATGCCTGAAAGTAAAAGCGTAGATGATGAATTCGATCGAAAAATAAAAAAAGGTTGGAACTGTTGAGGTAAACTTTGCGTAGCGTGGTGTGTGTTTATGTCCTATTTATCTATCTATCTGTCTATCTATCTATCTATCTATCTATCTATCTATCTATCTATCTATCTATCTATCTATCCATCTATCTATCTATATATAAGCATATATATATATATATATGTATATATATATTTATGTGTGTGTGCACGCGTAAGAAACGTGGAGGTATATAGACGTAGTAAAAAGGTTATCGAATGTAAAAATAGCGCATAATTTGGGAATAATAGCAGGGAGGAGGTTGAACAAGGAACCCTAAAGAAGTATCGGGAAGGAAGGCCTTTAATAAACCACGAAACACATGACCGTGTATGCACAGAAAAGAGGTCAGTGGCCCTGCATAAATAAGAATTTAGAGCATAACTATGGAATCTTAGTAACACATAGAACAACAGAGAGAGTGAATGATAAATCTTGAATTTAAAAAAAATGTAAAGCAAAGTATAAAGAAGTTTAATAAGTAGAAAATAATGTATCAAAATTTATGTTTAAAAAGAAGGGGGAGGTTAGGATTTTAAGCGTTAGGTGTTCCAAATTCAAAACAAGATTTTACTTAGTAATACTTTTCACTTTCTAATGGTTAATTGCGGAAGCTTTTGCAGTAGGTCTCTTTAAACCAGAGAATCTGACATTGCACAGGGATTCTTCAGAGCTACTGAAAACAGGATCACATTGGCATTTTGATAAACGATTTTTTTATGCCCACTCTTTGGGTACTCACATATTTTCATGGCACCTTTTCATCTGTACTGAAACTGTGCCTCGGGAGATGTTATTGTATGTCTGGAATTGCATCTTCAAAGTCATCTGTAAACAAGTAAAGAATGCGTCGATGTTTCTTCGGCGCAATCGAGTTTTCTGTACAGCGTATAGTGCTGTATGTGAAACTCTTAGCCACGGCCCATTAAATTCTCAGCCGGTGCCCATGAAACCTTCAGCCACGGCCCTATGGTGGACTGTGTTGTTGGTACCCATAGCGTTGCCGGACGCACGATCATGGCTAACTTGAACCGTAAATAAAATATAAACACTGAGGCTAGAGGGATGCAATTTGGTATGTTTGATGATTGGAGGGTGGATGATCAACACACCAATTAGCAGCCCTCTGGCCTCAGCAGTTTTTAAGATTTGAGGGCGGACGGGAAAAGTGCGGACGGACAGACAAAGCCATCTCAATGGTTTTCTTTTACAGGGAACTAAAAAGGGAAATCTGGGCGTATCAGGGTGGAAGGGAAGCAACCTTTTCAACGGCCAAGCCTTTACATAATGTATCTCCTCTGAAGATGTCTTCCTCTTCTTCTTCTTCTTCTTCTTCTTCTATGAACAAATTTTGATGCATCGCTTTTTCCAATACGAGTCCTGCGAACAATGCGTTCCCCATGGGCGTTTCTTCAGAGGAAATGCGTTGAAGAGGAGCTGACATGTGTTTTTTTTTAAAGGGGGGGGGCTTGCATCAGTTTTTTTTTCATATATGTATATCGATGCAAAGAACTTCGTAGTTCATATTTCGAGGAAATCCTTTGTTGGGATCGATTTTGTTGCATTGTGTCAGGATTCCTTTGCTGGAGTTTGGCCGAGTTTGCTGCCCAAAAATTTATCATATAAATACACACACAATCACACAGACACATTATATATATATATATATATATATATATATATATATATATATATATATATATATATATATATATATATATATATATATCAGGGGCGGTTTCGTGCTAATTGCAAGACGCTCATTACATGCATATACATATCGGTATTGTCAGGTTATTGAAATCAGCCTAATAATTATAAGTAAATAATTTCCTTAACCCTTTCATGAAAACTGTTTGCCCAATGTAAGATCAGAATTGCCCGGTGTGAGATCAGAATTGCCCGGTGTGAGATCAGAATTGGCCAGTGTGGGATCAGAATTGGCCAGTGTGAGATCAGAATTGCCTAACGTGAGATCAGAATTGCCCATTGTGAGATCAGAATTTCCAAGTGTGAGATCAGAATTGCCCAACGTGAGATCAGAATTGCCCATTGTGAGATCAAGTTTCCAAGTGTGAGATCAGAATTGCCCAACGTGAGATTAGAATTGCCCATTGTGAGATCAGAATTTCCCAGTGTGAGATCAGAATTGCCTAACCTCAGATCAGAATTGCCCAACGTGAGATCAGAATTGCCCAATGTGAGATCAGAATTGCTCAATGTGAGGTCAGAATTGCCTAATGTGGGATCAGATTTGCCCAATGTGGGATCAGAATTGCCCAATGTGAGGTCAGAATTTCTCAGTGTGAGATCAGAATTACCAATGTGAGATCAGAATTGCCAGTGTGAGATCAGAATTGCCCAATGTGAGATGAGAATTGGCGATTATAAATAAAAAAGTGAGACGAAGTCCCTCTGTTCAAATTATATATACGCCGCCTTCACAACAGCACAATAAGTCTTAACCTTCGCCAAGAAAAAAAATGAACATTATCTGAGTGACATAAGGAAAATGTGTATATATATTTTTTTCTTTATTTAATGACTTATTGTGAACTTCTAAAACTTTCACTCGTAGACAGCAGATGCATGAATATTAATGCTGTCTTAGGAAAAAGAAATACGAGAACATTTTAATTCAGGATACTGAATCTCTAATAATTATGCTGAGTTAGCGTATTTTCTGGCTGAATTCGACGAAAAACCAAATAACCATTAAAAATTGAGACCAACTTTAAATAATTAATAAAAACTACCCAGAATTACATCATGAATTAGTAAAAACTATCCAGAATTTTATAATGAACCCAGTAAAAACGGTTCGTTTAAATGCCATCAAAAATGAGATTGTAGAATGGTGACATATCGCTTTAAGTCGGTTGTGGAAAAATTTTCCACGTAGCCGGGAAGAGCCGAATTTCATTTTAAATAAATTTCTTCAGATGTATTTCACTTAAGAGCTGCTTATCATATTTAGAACTCTAAAATAAGCAATGACAAACTGTTTACCAGATGTGGCGTTGCTTCTAGTTATATATCATTGCCATTTGGTCATTTGTGGAAGCAACATGGACATTAACACTCAAAGGCAGAATATTAGTTGTTCAAAATTTGTTTATTATTTTTAATGTAAAACCATGACAAAGAGCGGGATGCCCATATATAGAGAACATTTTATTTCGAATGAATGTTCATTGCGTGCAATGTACAAGTACCACAAGCTGCCATTGATGTATATATATATATATATATATATATATATATATATATATATATATATATATATATATATATATATATATATTACTGAAGTTCACCTTCTTATTACCAATACACTAACTCACTTACATATCTATATCTATGTATCTATATATCTCTATATATACAGTATACATATAGACAGATAGATAAATAGACAGATAGATACCTAGTCCTCACCAGTATCCCCGAACACTATTTTGCATATTTGAATTATTTGGTATCCCTGATTGGTAGATAAGGAGTTATTGAAACTTCTAGGAATAATGTTGAATACGGGATGTTAAAAGTATACTTTTTTGACACGAGAAAGAGCCTTAGAAACTACTGAGGCCTCAGTAGTTTTTATTTTATTTAAGTTAAAGATAGCCATGATCGTGCGTCTGGCAGCGCTATAGGTGCCAACAAGGCATGCCACCACCTGGCCGTGGGCGAAAGTTTGATGGGCCGCGGCTGAGAGTTTGATGAGCCGTGGCTGAGAGTTTCATACAGCATTATACTCTGTACAGAAAACTCGATTGCACCGAAGAAACTTCGGCTCATTTTTTACTCGTTTGATTATTTCAGCACTGTCCTAAGGTTAGGTCATTGCATTTTTGGTTTTCATTTCCCCCATATTTATCCCCTCCTCCTCCTCCTCCTCCTCCTCCTCCTCCTCCTCCTCCTCCTCCTCCTCCTCCTCCTCCTCCTGCTGACATATTTATTACATGCATCAGCGTGCTTGGATGGACACTGCCTGTGTTGAACTCGACGAGGCTTCAAGCACCAAAATACTTTATTTTAGACACCGCAGGAAGGGGTTTCAATATTTGCCGGCCGCATTCGCGATAAGATAACGATTATGCAAAACGCTTCTCGCTTTCTCATTAACCCCCTCAGGGTGGATGACTGGATATGACGAGCGAGATATGGAGGCGCGAACGACCTGGTATATAATATGAAGGAGGCGTGAGCTCTTCAGGAGAATTGGTGAGGGAGGCTGTCGTCTGTCCGTCCGTCCGTCTCATCGCACCTCATCATGTTAGTGAGGGAATCGCCGGGAAGAAGGTGATGGAAATAAGGAACTAGTGGTCTCCTAACTGCGACATCTTGCTCTCTCTCCGGCGAGAGTGAAAAATGACCGAGGACGAAGAGGGCGGCGATGGTCTTAAGTGGATGGGGTGCAAGCGAGGTCTGCTTCGCCAGATGGGAAGAGATACAGAATTGGTTTCGGGGAGAGAGTGTGGTCAAGTCTCGCTCGCCGCAAATAAGCACACACAGGAAGAAATAGTTAGAGGACAAGGATGGTAATGGCTCTGGGCGGCTAGTTTGTTAACAGGGTGAGAAATAAGGGGTTCTCTTCCCCCAGAGAGGGAAAAGTATACGTTAGTTTAAGCAGACCACTGAGGAACTGATTAACAGCTCTTCTAGGGCTGTCCCGAAGGATTTGACTTATTTTACGTGGCTAAGAACCAATTGGTTACCTGGCAACGGGACCTACAGTTTATTGTGGAATCCGAACCACATTATAACGAGAAATATATTTTATCTGAGAGAGAGAGAGAGTTTTGTAACTGAATGGTATATGTATATCTTATGCCAAAAGGTTATTGCTATATTTTATCTAGGAGAGAGAGAGAGAGAGAGAGAGAGAGAGAGAGAGAGAGAGAGAGAGAGAGAGAGAGAGAGAGAGAGAGAGAGAGAAACCCTAAAGCAGATGGAAAGAAAAGAATCGTTGGATACGAAACTGTGGGTAGGACAGAACTGGAAAAAGTCTGGGAATGGCAAAAGCACTCTAGTCATCGACCGTTACTGATGATGATGATGGTGAATCGAAAAAACAATGAGATTGTACAAGGGAAATCCAAGTTATTCTTTCACCATTGTATATAAAACCAAGTTAATTGGTTCATATCAATATTTTACACTGAAATATTTTGAGGTAAATATAATTCGTGATTTGTCAATGTTATTTCCAAGCATAAGTTGAACGATCATGTACGTTTGTTTGTGTTGTTTTATCTTTAGCATCACTATCATACACACGATGTTGCTGGAATGCTCAGAGAAAAATCTGCCTCATTGAAACATTTTGAGGTGAATATAATTTGTAATTTGTCAATATTATTCCCAAACATAAGTTTATCCGATGCATTTTATCCCATCTAGATCAGTTAGGTTTACAGGAAGAGAATCATTTTATCATCTGTTATCCATAGTATCGAACGCTGACTCAGATAAAAAAGCAGTGAGTTCCTTCTTAAACGTTTAGCAATTAGTTTTATCACCCATTATGGTCGAACTCAGGCGTTCGAACCCGGTAGGGGGCTAGTGGCGTCCCTTCGACCCCTAGCTGCAACCCCTTTCATTCCTTTTACTCTACCTCCATTCACATTCTCTCTTTTCCATCTTGCTATCCACCCTCTCCTAACCCTTGTTTCATAGTGCAACTGTGAATTTTTCCTCCTGTTACGCCTTTCAAACCTTTTTACTCTCATATTTCCCCTTCAGCGCTGAATGACCTCGTAGGTCCCAGTTCCTGGCTTTTGGCCTAAGTTCTACATTCCATTCCATTCCATTCCATTCCATTCAGGCGTTCGAAAGGCAAATCAAATACTGATTCCGTAACTGAAGCTGAAAAGTATATTTTGACCCTTGACCATTGCGGTGTTTATTTTTGTTCGACAGCAGTAATTGCTGCAAATGTATTAGTGTATTTACAGCTTACAAATGGATGTTTTTATGTCAAAATTATATCATATTCTTGTTCGAGTGTTTAGTAGTACTGTCGAAGCATTCAGTAGTCTTTTAGAACATCTAGTATTAATGTCCAAGTATTCAATACCCGTCGATGTTCCTATGAGTGTTGACGAAACATTTAGTTCATTCCTCAAAGTATCTTAAGAAGTATATTTGGCGCACTTTTGGAAATAGTTGTTGCTGTTGCTTGTTCAATACTTTCGTCGAAATACTGAATACCGTCAGTAATTCAGTCCGCACCGTTGGCAGTGACTGATACGAACCACGCCTCTGGTTTTTCCTTTGTTCCTTTTTGTTTCCTTTTGTTTCGCGAAGAGGAAGGCGTAAAGACAGATGGAGGACCAGAATTGAATTCCAGGATAATTTGTAAGTGTAATTGAAGACAGAGTGTCCATTAAAGCAAGATTGACGGCGCAATTGTGTTACCAGAAACCCGAACAGATCAGGGAAGGAAAGAACTGCTCTTGAATCTGGAAGTGCGCGCGCGCGCGCGCGCGCACACACGCACACACACACACACACACACACACACACACACACACACACACACACACACACACACTTAAAGGTTACCTTTGTTTTGTATTTGAAAAAGCATGGAAAACTTTCGGTTGATGGTTTTGGTTAACTTATTATTATTATTTTATTAATATAATTGTAATATAATTACTAAAGATTATAATAAAATATTGGCGGTTAAAGTAATAGTGGGGATTATTCATGAGTAGCCACCAGCTACATTTGTGTGATTTCCACCTACAACTTGTTTCCTGTTATCACCATTAAAAGTGCTTTGCATAGTCCAGGTTGACCGTCAAAAGTGCTTTGCATATTCCAGGTTGGCCGTCAAAAGTGCTTTGCATATTCCAGGTTGGCCATAAAAGTGCTTTGCCTATTCCAGGTTGGCCATAAAAATGCTTTGCATATTCCGGGTTGACCATGCTTTGCATATTGCAGGATGACCGTAAAAAGTGCTTTGCATATTGCAGGTTGACCATCAAAAATGCTTTGCATATTGCAGGTTGACCATAAAAATAAAAAATGCTTTGCATATTGCAGGTTGACCATAAAAAGTGCTTTGCATATTGCAGATTGACCATCAAAAATGCTTTGCATATTGCAGGTTGACCATAAAAAGTGCTTTGCATATTCCAGGTTGACCACAAAAAGTGCTTTGCATCTTCCGGGTTTGGATAGCGCTGGAAAGACCTCGCCGTTCATGCGCAGGTCGGGCCAAAATGCGCAGTTTTAACGTGTTCTCAAAGAGCGCATTTTTCCCGAACCAGATCAACCCCATTAGCTGCGGCGCTGGAGTTGGGAACCTTTCCTAATGGCCGGATGGCTTTATTAAACCTCCAGTGACATCTCTTACAATGGGTCCAGAGGTCGGTCAATTAGGCCAGGCCCGAATTGGTGGCCAGAAGAATTGCAAGCAGAGGGAAGTCTGGCGAGCAATTTAGGAGGCTGTAAAGAGAGTCTCGCTGAAACTCGAGAGACTGAAGGAAATTTGCTTTAGAATTTTCGCCTTTGATATCAGCCGGTAACTGCGCGCAGCGTTGCAAGTGAAGGTCAAAGGTCGCGCCTTTGTTTTGTTTGAAGATGTGACGGATTTCAAGGACCTGGGAAACCCTGTTATTATTATGAGGTCATTCGTAGTTCACTTTGGTGTGGATAAAAGTACAGTTTTGCTTCGAAATTTTAGAGTAAATTGCATTTTCAAAATGGGAAAATCACATTCTTATTATCCCCTATCATGAATACTAGTTGAATTGAATTGGATTGAATACAGAAGTTAGGCCAAAGGCCAAGCACTGGGACCTATGAGGTCATTCAGCCCTGAAACGGAAATTGACAGTAAAAGGTTTGGAAGGCGTAACAGGAGGAAAACCTCGCACTTGCACTATAAATCAATGTTTAGGAGAGGGTTGAGGAAAGTAAGATGGAAGAAAGAGCATTTGAAAGGAGGTACAGTAAAAGGAATGAAAAGGGTTGCAGCTAGGGGCCGAAGGCACTCTGCAAAGAACCTTGTGTAATGCCTACAGTGCACCGCATGAGGTGTACTGACGGCACTACCGGGGTTTTGAATACTAGTGCTCACGGGTACAACATGCTTATCTACGAAGATAAATTTATTTGGTTTAAGGTTAAAGTTAGCCATGACCGTTCGTTCTGGCAACGCTATGGCACAGGCCGCCATCGGGCCGTGGGTGAAAGTTTGATGGGCCGCTGCTGAAAGTATCACGGGCCGTGGCTGAGAGTTTCATACAGCATTATACGCTTTACAGAAAACTCGACTGCGCCGAAGAAACTTCGGCGCATTTTTTTACTTGTCATTTTGGACGAGAGTAGTTGGAAATACTCGTTCAAATGAAGAATCCTTGAACTTGGTATGGGGTATGTTGTTGGGGGGGGTGGGGAAGGGTAGGGGTATTTATTGAAGGCCTGTTCGTGTGAGTATCATCCGACTTAAGTAAATCTCTGCTATTACTTATGTATTACAAAGGCTACAGTGACCTCGTAAATTCCAAAGTTCCAAATATTCTGTAATCTCTCTCGTGGGCTTTTTGTATCATCACCATCATCATAACCACCTTCATCATCATAAACATGTCCAACGATCGTTACACTGAAGATATATCAAGATATATATCTTATTTCGTGTCCGTATCACTAACACTGTCTTCACGATGATGCATACAACCAGTCAGTCACTTGGATGCACCCTTTGTTCAAACAAGCGAAAGCATCTGTACAATTTTCATTTAAAGTATATGTTTTTGTGAATGAATGTCTATTTTTCCTGCAATATGTTTTCAGCCGCACTAATGGATCTTAATAGCACAGTCTTCATCGTTGAGCCGTTGTCAATTTTAGTGTAATGTCGATGTAAATTGGGAGAACAAGTTTTTCCAGCTCGATGACTCTGTTTTAATACCCGGAATTATGTGTCTAATTAGTCTCCAATCCGTCTTTTCGCTGCTCGTCCGATTCCAGTTACGGAAATGAGTGCTTAATCATGGTATGAGACCTTCTCAGATCCTCGTGTCCCAGAACAATGCGGTTCTGGTCACTGTCTTCCGAGACATTTAGTTTGTCTCGATGTAGATCGCTTTTCGCAGACGTCTATTGATTTATCTCAATACATTGTTTCCTCTTGGAAGTTAACTTATGCAGATCTCCAGTACGGCAGTGAAAGCTTATCAGGAATTGAGCAGGTCCGTGTAGGTGGGTCTTGCTTCAGCACCTTTATGTAGAGCAAGCAAGCAGGCAAGCAAGGCGACACACAGTCACCTGTTGAACCTAACTGCTCTTGATAAGGACCTACGGCTCATTTCACCTTACCAGTTCGGCTAAGCGTTTGGGAAGAGAGAAAAAACCCGAGATGACTACGATGCCTTTGCAATCTATGACTGGTTGCATAACTGCAGTTTCGTACAACTAATGGGAAGGCGAAACATTTGCTTGCCGCATAGCTTAAGCAGCTTTTGTAGAGACGTGACATCACGTGCAAGAACGGCAATGTCCTCAGCATGAATCAGATCTGTCACTGGAAATCAGCGGATTACATCTTTGTCTGAGGTGGTTTGATGTTTTTTCAGATGTCCATCTTCGCCCGTTCCCGAAAACAAAAGCGTCACGTCTAAAACCTGTCTCTTTTTTCGTATGCTGGCCACAAGAGCGGATAAAAAGGGGAAGAATTGGAATAACGTTAAGGTTTCTTCCTTGGAATGTATAAAAAAATAATAATGTACATTTGCTGTAAAAAATTGCAACAGATTCTAGAATCTGATGTAATCGGCAAAGGGTGAAATCCAAATGAATAAAATATGATATATATATATATATATATATATATATATATATATATATATATATATATATATATATAATATATATATATATATATATATATATATATATATATATATATATATATATATATATATATATGTGTGTGTGTGTGTGTGTATACTATATACACACACACTGAAACCTTAGTCACTGACATTTTAATTTTGTCCCATATAGATTCCATAAATGACCGTCGATAGCTCCGCCTCAATTATAGCTTTGCGATCAATTGTATCTGTTTTTTTTTTTCATTAAAATACACCACATGCTCATGGAATGGTATCACAGCAGCTTTTGTTGCCCCAAAGTGTCGTCTTTTGTGCCGATTGAGAAGGCTCGGTTGGGTTCGTCTGGAAATAGGCGAGAGCAGAGCAACTTCAAGTCTGGGTCTGCGAACTCTTTTCATTGATTGTTCGAAAGACGCTGTGAAGATAATTCAAAGAAAACAAACTACTTGGAAAGCAATTGGGCAAGTGCGTGAGAGAGAGAGAGAGAGAGAGAGAGAGAGAGAGAGAGAGAGAGAGAGAGAGAGAGAGAGAGAGAGAGAGGGAGGGGAGGGGATAATAAATGGAACAGTGATTTTAACAAAGCAAGTTTTGGATATTTTATGCTGGCAATACGAACTCACAAGCGCACACTCCTAGTTGGAGAGAGAGAGAGAGAGAGAGAGAGAGAGGAGAGAGAGAGAGAGAGAGAGAGAGAGAGAGAGAGAGAGAGGGAGGGGAGGGATAATAAATTGAACAGTGATTTTAACAAAGCAAGTTTTGGAAATTTTATGCTGGCAATTCGAACTCACAAGCGCACACTCCTAGAGAGAGAGAGAGAGAGAGAGAGAGAGAGAGAGAGAGAGAGAGAGTGAGAGAGAGAGAATAACAAATGGAACGATGATTTTAACAAAGCAAGTTTTGGATATTTTATGCTGGAAATTCGAACTCACAAGCGCACACTCCTAGTGAGAGAGAGAGAGAGAGAGAGAGAGAGAGAGAGAGAGAGAGAGAGAGAGAGAGAGAGAGAGGAGGGGGGATAATAAATGGAACACCGATTTTAACAAAGCAAGTTTTAAAAATATGCAATCAGTTCGAACTCACAAGCGCACACTCCGAGAGAGAGAGAGAGAGAGAGAGAGAGAGAGAGAGAGAGAGAGAGAGAGAGAGAGAGAGAAAATAATAAATGGAACAATGATTTTAACAAAGCAAGTTTTGAAAATATGCAACCAACTCGACCTACAAGCGCACGCTCCTACACTCCCCTTCTACGTTTCTTCCGATAAATGCTTTATTCTTTGCTTACTACACGGTGACGCAATATGAGAAGCGGATTATTCCAATGCCGTATATTTTTTGTGCATTTGTAATGACTACAATAGACTGTCCGGACATCAAAAGGTCCTTCATTCTTTGTTTCCGAGTCAGGGAATCGTTTCATTTGTTAAAGGATACACAAGAGCAGGAATTAAGTATTAATTTGAGAGTGTCTTTTCCCTTCTCATTGAGCGTTCTTTCCGGGTGTGTGTCTTGATTAGAAATGTTTCCATTTTACAGATCGGATTTTTTCTTGCCGGTTCTTTCTCCCCCCCCCTCTCTCTCTCTCTTTCATGCCCTGCTTCTCCTACTTTATGTAAATAAGTATTTGCTCTCTCTCTCTCTCTCTCTCTCTCTCTCTCTCTCTCTCTCTCTCTCTCTGAAATCTTTTCATTTTAAAGAACGGATTTATTCTTGCCACTTCAGTGTTCCAGTGTTTCTTCCCCCCCCCTCTCTCTCTCTCTCTCATGACTTATCCTACTTTATTTAGTATTATGCGAATAAGTATTTGCGCTCTCTCTCTCTCTCTCTCTCTCTCTTCTCTCTCTCATCTCTCTCTCTCTCTCTCTCTCTCTCTGAAATCTTCATTTTAAAGATCGGTTTTTTTTCTTGCTAATTCTCTCTCTCTCTCTCTCTCTCTCTCTCTCTCTCTCTCTCTCTCTCTCTCTCTTGCCCTGCTTCTCCTGCTTTATTTAGAATTATGTAAATAAGTATTTGCTCTCTCTCTCTCTCTCTCTCTTTCTGAAAAATTGTCATTTTAAAGATTGGATTTTTCTTACCAATTCACTGTTCCTTCCTCTCTCTCTCTCTCTCTCTCTCTCTCTCTCTCTCTCTCTCTCTCTCTCTCTCTCTCTCTCTCTCTCTCTCTCTGAAAAATTGTCATTTTAAAGATCGGATTTTTTCTTACCAATTCACTGTTCCTTCCTCTCTCTCTCTCTCTCTCTCTCTCTCTCTCTCTCTCTCTCTCTCTCTCTCTCTCTCTCATGCCCTGCATCTCCTACTTTATTCAGTGTTATATGTAAATAAATATTTGCTCTCTCTCTCTCTCTCTCTCTCTCTCTCTCTCTCTCTCTCTCTCTCTCTCTCTCTCTCTCTCTCTCTCTCTCTCTCTCTCATGCCCTGCATCTCCTACTTTATTCAGTGTTATATGTAAATAAGTATTTGCTCTCTCTCTCTCTCTCTCTCTCTCTCTCTCTCTCTCTCTCTCTCTCTCTCTCTCTCTCTCTCTCTCTCTCTCTCTCCATTTCCCCTTTCCACCTTTACAGGCTCGTGATAAGTGAAGGATTCAAAGGCTCTAATTTCCGCCCTCCAGGGTCTTCATATTTTTATACCATGTTTATTGAACGGGTCGACGGCGGAGGCATACCCTGATAGGCGCCTTTTCTTATTTAAGAAATTCTCTCCTCCGATATATTTTTGTAATGGCGTCCGAGATTTTTCACATTTTCTTCGACCACTGCTGCCGTTTATAGGAACTCTATATGTACTAAATTTTTTATTTAGGAGTTCTGTATTAAATTAAAGGAAATAGGTTAAGATTATAATAGGGATTGTGATGATGTTATTGATGTTAAATACACATTGTTTATGGTGATCAATAAGTTATCTCCCATAGGGGGGTTAGTGCCGTCAGTGCACCTCATGTGGTGTCCTGTATGCATTAGGCTACTTGAGGTTCTTTGCAGCGTGCCTTCGAACCTTAACTGCAACCCCTTTCGTTCCTTTTACTGTACCTCCTTTCATATTCTCTTTCTTCCATCTTGCTCTCCATCCTCTCCTAGCAGTTGATTCATAGTGCAACTGCTTTGAGGTTTTCCTCCTGTTGCACCTTTCAAACCTTTTACTGTCAATTTCCGTTTCAGCGCTGAATGACCGCATAGGTCCCAGTGCTTGGCCTTTGGCCTAAATTCTATACTCAGTTCAATTCAGTTCATAAGTTATCATCAGTCATCTGAGATTTGACCTGTGAAGTCGATTTCATGGTAGTACCTTTATGAAAGAAAATGGACTTGACTGTATATAGGACGGCGATTCTATAAGATTCAGTATAAGGATCATTGTTATACTGTTCTCTGACTCAGAATCAGGAAGTGTGTTCTTTACTGTGTCCAAATATAATTTTTTTTGTGTGTGTTCCAGTTCAGGAATGTCGGTGTTTGCTATGTTGCAGTGTTCAGGCACCTTATGATTATCTGGTGTGTTACAGTATCAGTAAGGTCTTTTTTGTCAAGTACTCGTATAATTCTAAGTGGTGTGAATTTTGCAAAAGATGGACGGCAGTCATCTACATTCATCATCGTCATCGTTATTATTACTGACAGACTATTTCTATTTTTACGCAATAAGCCGACCTTTAATGATGATAATTCCTAGGGCGCTTACACGAGAATGACTTAAAAAAAATAAATAAATAAAAAATGCGCGGAAGTTTCTTTGGCGCAATGGAGTTTTCTGCACATCGTATAATCAAGGCCACCGAAAACAGATCTATCTTTCGGTGGTCTCAGTATAATGCTGTATGAGCCGCCGGTCCTGAAACTTTAACCAGGGACCGGTGGTGGCCTGGCCTATATCGTGGAAAGACGTAAGCAAGATTATGGCTAACTATAATCTTAAATAAAATAAAAACTACTGAGGCTAGAGGGCTGCAATTTGGTATGTTTGGTGATTGGAGAGTGGATGATCGACATACTAATTTGCAGCCCTGTAGCCTCAGTAGCTTTTAAGATCTGAGGGCGGACTGAAACAGTGCGGACCAAAAATTAACTTGGTCAGATTAATACTGGGACCGATAATGCAAATTTGATTGATAGATGTACAGCCATCTCCTGACTACAGGCAACTGAGCCAAAGAATTAAAAAAGAAAAAAAAAAAGATATCGACTAAATTTTCTCTATCTTTCTCTTCCATCTTCACTTGCCCCTTCGTTACTGTTATCCGGGTATGCAAGGAGCGCTGATAGGAAGATGAATGGAACCGATTCTGGCTGTCGAACCCAAATGCTCTTCATCTCCCAGTCTAAGCAGACCTCGTCGTCCTCCTCCTCTTGATATTTATTCCCTCCTCTTGATATTCTCTTCTCGCTCGCCATCCCTCTTCCTTTACACGCTTCTTCTTCTTCTTCATCTTCTTCTTCTTCTTTCCCCAGCCCCAACAACGTTCCCTCGCTCTCCACCCCAGAACGTCCCCTCTGAAACCGCCCCCTTGCTCGCTCAGGAATTTCCCTTCTCCCACTGCCACATCTCTCTCTCTCTCTCTCTCTCTCTCTCTCTCTCTCTCTCTCTCTCTCTCTCTCTCTCTCTCTCTCCATTGCAGTGCCTCCTTATTTGTTTGTTGACGTCTTCACAAGTTCATGGAATTAAGTGCTTGCTCTTGAATTACTTTAAATGTTTCATGTTTTCTGTATGTGGTAAAGTCCGTATTGGTATGTTTTGAATAGTTTATGAATCTAATTATATTGTGATCAGTCGAAACCGGTTCAGTCATTCGCAAGGATGTAGAATTTTACCCCTTAGATATAAAGATTACTGGTATGGCGAATAATTAGTTAAATCGAGGTAAATACCTAGAAAAATTTTCTGGGGCGATTCAACGTGGATCATAGGGCACTGCACATAATGTCGTTGTTGATATATGAAACTGCATTTCCCCCCCCCCCAAAAAAAAAATACATTACTTTCACTCAGTCTCTCCACTAACTCTGTTTTTACAAGTGACAAAAAAAGTTCTTTTACATAAGATCTGTCCGAAGTACAGTTTGAGGTAGATTTAGTGCCCAGCTTGAGGGTATAGTCGAAAGTACAGTTTGAGCTAGATTTACTCCCCGGCTTGAGGGTACAGTCGAAAGTACAGTTTGAGCTAGATTTAGTGCCCAGCTTGAGGGTACAGTCGAAAGTACAGTTTGAGGTAGATTTAATGCCCAGCTTGAGGGTACAGTCGAAAGTACAGTTTGAGTTAGATTTAGTGCCCAGCTTGAGGGCGCAGTCGAAAGTGCAGTTTGAGGTTGATTTAGTGCCCAGCTTGAGGGCGCAGTCGAAAGTGCAGTTTGAGGTTGATTTAGTGCCCAGCTTGAGGGTACAGTCGAAAGTGCAGTTTGAGGTTGATTTAGTGCCCAGCTTGAGGGCGCAGTCGAAAGTGCAGTTTGAGGTTGATTTAGTGCCCAGCTTGAGGGTACAGTCGAAAGTGCAGTTTGAGGTTGATTTAGTGCCCAGCTTGAGGGTACAGTCGAAAGTGCAGTTTGAGGTTGATTTAGTGCCCAGCTTGAGGGTACAGTCGAAAGTGCAGTTTGAGGTTGATTTAGTGCCCAGCTTGAGGGCGCAGTCGAAAGTGCAGTTTGAGGTTGATTTAGTGCCCAGCTTGAGGGTACAGTCGAAAGTGCAGTTTGAGGTTGATTTAGTGCCCAGCTTGAGGGCGCAGTCGAAAGTGCAGTTTGAGGTTGATTTAGTGCCCAGCTTGAGGGTACAGTCGAAAGTGCAGTTTGAGGTTGATTTAGTGCCCAGCTTGAGGGCGCAGTCGAAAGTGCAGTTTGAGGTTGATTTAGTGCCCAGCTTGAGGGCGCAGTCGAAAGTGCAGTTTGAGGTTGATTTAGTGCCCAGCTTGAGGGCGCAGTCGAAAGTGCAGTTTGAGGTTGATTTAGTGCCCAGCTTGAGGGCGCAGTCGAACGTGCAGTTTGAGGTTGATTTAGTGCCCAGCTTGAGGGCGCAGTCGAACGTGCAGTTTGAGGTTGATTTAGTGCCCAGCTTGAGGGCGCAGTCGAAAGTGCAGTTTGAGGTTGATTTAGTGCCCAGCTTGAGGGTACAGTCGAAAGTACAGTTTGAGGTAGATTTAGTGCCCAGCTTGAGGGTACAGTCGAAAGTACAGTTTGAGGTTGATTTAGTGCCCAGCTTGAGGGCGCAGTCGAACGTGCAGTTTGAGGTTGATTTAGTGCCCAGCTTGAGGGCGCAGTCGAAAGTGCAGTTTGAGGTTGATTTAGTGCCCAGCTTGAGGGCGCAGTCGAAAGTGCAGTTTGAGGTTGATTTAGTGCCCAGCTTGAGGGTACAGTCGAAAGTACAGTTTGAGGTAGATTTAGTGCCCAGCTTGAGGGCGCAGTCGAACGTGCAGTTTGAGGTAGATTTAGTGCCCAGCTTGAGGGTACAGTCGAAAATACAGTTTGAGGTAGATTTAGTGCCCAGCTTGAGGGTACAGTCGAAAGTACAGTTTGAGGTAGATTTAGTGCCCAGCTTGAGGGTACAGTCGAAAGTACAGTTTGAGGTAGATTTAGTGCCCAGCTTGAGGGCACAGTCGAAAGTGCAGTTTGAGTTAGATTTAGTGCCCAGCTTGAGGGCACAGTCGAAAGCACAGTTTGAGTTAGATTTAGTGCCCAGCTTGAGGGTACAGTCGAAAGTACAGTTTGAGGTAGATTTAGTGCCCAGCTTGAGGGCACAGTCGAAAGTGCAGTTTGAGTTAGATTTAGTGCCCAGCTTGAGGGTACAGTCGAAAGTACAGTTTGAGGTAGATTTAGTGCCCAGCTTGAGGGTACAGTCGAAAGTACAGTTTGAGGTAGATTTAGTGCCCAGCTTGAGGGTACAGTCGAAAGTACAGTTTGAGGTAGATTTAGTGCCCAGCTTGAGGGCACAGTCGAAAGTACAGTTTGAGGTAGATTTAGTGCCCAGCTTGAGGGTACAGTCGAAAGCACAGTTTGAGTTAGATTTAGTGCCCAGCTTGAGGGCGCAGTCGAAAGTGCAGTTTGAGGTTGATTTAGTGCCCAGCTTGAGGGCGCAGTCGAAAGTGCAGTTTGAGGTTGATTTAGTGCCCAGCTTGAGGGCGCAGTCGAAAGTGCAGTTTGAGGTTGATTTAGTGCCCAGCTTGAGGGTACAGTCGAAAGTACAGTTTGAGGTAGATTTAGTGCCCAGCTTGAGGGCGCAGTCGAACGTGCAGTTTGAGGTTGATTTAGTGCCCAGCTTGAGGGTACAGTCGAAAGTACAGTTTGAGGTTGATTTAGTGCCCAGCTTGAGGGTACAGTCGAAAGTACAGTTTGAGGTTGATTTAGTGCCCAGCTTGAGGGCGCAGTCGAAAGTGCAGTTTGAGGTTGATTTAGTGCCCAGCTTGAGGGTACAGTCGAAAGTACAGTTTGAGGTAGATTTAGTGCCCAGCTTGAGGGCGCAGTCGAACGTGCAGTTTGAGGTTGATTTAGTGCCCAGCTTGAGGGTACAGTCGAAAGTACAGTTTGAGGTTGATTTAGTGCCCAGCTTGAGGGTACAGTCGAAAGTACAGTTTGAGGTAGATTTAGTGCCCAGCTTGAGGGTACAGTCGAAAGTACAGTTTGAGGTTGATTTAGTGCCCAGCTTGAGGGCGCAGTCGAACGTGCAGTTTGAGGTTGATTTAGTGCCCAGCTTGAGGGCGCAGTCGAAAGTGCAGTTTGAGGTTGATTTAGTGCCCAGCTTGAGGGTACAGTCGAAAGTACAGTTTGAGGTAGATTTAGTGCCCAGCTTGAGGGTACAGTCGAAAGTACAGTTTGAGGTTGATTTAGTGCCCAGCTTGAGGGCGCAGTCGAAAGTGCAGTTTGAGGTTGATTTAGTGCCCAGCTTGAGGGCGCAGTCGAAAGTGCAGTTTGAGGTTGATTTAGTGCCCAGCTTGAGGGCGCAGTCGAAAGTGCAGTTTGAGGTTGATTTAGTGCCCAGCTTGAGGGCGCAGTCGAACGTGCAGTTTGAGGTAGATTTAGTGCCCAGCTTGAGGGTACAGTCGAAAGTACAGTTTGAGGTAGATTTAGTGCCCAGCTTGAGGGTACAGTCGAAAATACAGTTTGAGGTAGATTTAGTGCCCAGCTTGAGGGTACAGTCGAAAGTACAGTTTGAGGTAGATTTAGTGCCCAGCTTGAGGGTACAGTCGAAAGTACAGTTTGAGGTAGATTTAGTGCCCAGCTTGAGGGTACAGTCGAAAGCACAGTTTGAGTTAGATTTAGTGCCCAGCTTGAGGGCGCAGTCGAAAGTGCAGTTTGAGGTTGATTTAGTGCCCAGCTTGAGGGCGCAGTCGAAAGTGCAGTTTGAGGTTGATTTAGTGCCCAGCTTGAGGGTACAGTCGAAAGTACAGTTTGAGGTAGATTTAGTGCCCAGCTTATGGGTACAGTCGAAAGTACAGTTTGAGGTAGATTTAGTGCCCAGCTTGAGGGTACAGTCGAAAATACAGTTTGAGGTAGATTTAGTGCCCAGCTTGAGGGTACAGTCGAAAGTACAGTTTGAGGTAGATTTAGTGCCCAGCTTGAGGGTACAGTCGAAAGTACAGTTTGAGGTAGATTTAGTGCCCAGCTTGAGGGCACAGTCGAAAGTACAGTTTGAGGTAGATTTAGTGCCCAGCTTGAGAGTGCAGTCGAAAATGCAGTTTGAGGTAGATTTAGTGCCCAGCTTGAGGGCACAGTCGAAAGTACAGTTTGAGGTAGACCTAGTGCCCAGCTTGAGGGCACAGTCGAAAGTACAGTTTGAGGTAGATTTAGTGCCCAGCTTGAGGGCACAGTCGAAAGTACAGTTTGAGGTAGATTTAGTGCCCAGCTTGAGGGCACAGTCGAATTAGGACATCTTTTGTTGATGATCACATTGATTCGGTTTTTTTGGGGTGTTTTCTATTAATGTTTTCAGAGCTTATTAGAAATAGGGTGTTGTCCTTCCCCCTCCCAGAATCTGTCTCTTTGCCTGTCGTGTGAAGAAGTATTTTGGGTAGACATATTTTTTGCGTACCCTTAATCAGCTATTTTTGTGGGTTTATTGGATTATAATTAATATTTGTAGCAAATAATTATTTTTCAGCATTTTTCTTTATCCTCTTTAATTCCTGTGTTTGTGATTTTCATTGTTTGGTGATCTTACCACTTGGTCTTCAATCAGCCCTTGTGGCACTGGTCTTTAAATTGAAAAAAGAATGTGCTCTTGCCACTCACTAAATAGTTGTGAATGTGTGTATATATATATATATATATATATATATATATATATATATATATATATATATATATATATATATATATATATATATATATATATATATATATATATATATATATATATATAATTTATATATATATATATATATATATATATATATATATATATATATATATATATATATATATATATATATATATATATATATATATATATATATATATATATATATATATATTCCAGGGAATCCCAGTCGTCGAGATGAATTCTCGTCTCAAATATCCCTACCATTTTTAGTTGCATAAGTTTAATATGCTTCGTATGCTAATCTTTAAAAGCACCTTTTCACCTGGTAATAAATTTTTTGGTATAACTATCGTTTTACATCATGATTATTATTATTGAAATATTGAGTGTAATTATTTTAACGTATCTGAAATGTAAATAAATGTAGGAAGGAATTATTTGATGGTTTTGATCGGGTTTTGTTATAGATTTATAGTTCAGTGCGCCCACACCTTTGTTGCTTAAAGTGTTTGTGACGGAATATTCTTCGTGCTTTAATTAATATCAGTCCATTCGTAGGAACAGATCTTGCTCAGTGAATCTGAATTGGGTTCGCAGTAATTAATGTAACCTTAACGCGATTTTATTTTTACCTTACTATTTCCATTTATTATCTCGGCTGCCTCTACAGTACATAATTTGTTTTTACATCCGACAGGGTCCAATAATCCTCCAGGTATTTCCAATTGGTTAATGTTATGGCGAGTGAACATTTCTTCCTCCATCCTACAGCATTTCATTCCAGTACCCTATGACATCATTTCCCGCGTCTTATCACGTGTCGCCTTTTCCCTTCTTCCATTTTCCCCCCCTCGATGAGGCCGGGAGCTTGTCATCACACGACCTCATCCCCCTCTCTTACCTCCCCCCCCCCCCTCGATGAGGCCTGGAGCTTGTCATCACACGCCCTCATCCCCATTGAAATCAGGTGAACATTTGTGACCCCAGCCTTTTCTCAGCAGTGTCCCCCCCCCCCCCCAAAACCCCCGTGTTGCTTCGTCAAGGGCGGTGACAACCTGACAACATGCTTCCCTCCTACAGACCTCGAGGCCCAAGCGAAAGGTTTCTTGCGGATGCCGCTTTTTTTTTTTTTTTTTTTTTTCCCGCATTCTGCTCCCACTTTTTGTGTGATGTTACTGTGGAATACAAAGCGAATAGCATTTTCCGAGACGGGACTTGACAAGATTTCATTTTAGATAATATTTTCTCCTTGCTTCGCTTCTTCTTTCCGGGCCACCCCCTCACTCACCTCCCATCCCAATTTTCCCCCCTTCTTATTTTTCGTATATATTTTGGTCTGCGATGTTCCCCCATAGGATGTGCGCCTCCGAGGACCAATTGACAGGGCATCGCAACCCGAGAATTAAATCGTATGCGTGGCCTGCATCCGTTGAATTATTTCTCGTAAAGGCAACAAAAGTGAATAGAAATCAATAACACTAAATAAAAATAAAAGTATATAAACTTGAATAAAGCAAATGTATATAAAAAAAACATCTTTTGAGGTTCCTTCACCCTGATATATTTCTGGGTAGAGAAAAACTGTGGTTAGATTTGCTGTTTTTGCCTTAAAGATCTAGAACTTGTTTTGACATCGTGTATGTCTGCTCTTGTGGACAAAACTGGGCAATGGCAACGTTTCCCTGCTAAGGCAGACATCCACGTTATCAGTGGTCTTATTAAACTATTTTAATGATGATAATAGTAGTGTTAATATGCTTCTAAAGATGTCCACGCATGATGACATTTATCCCTGTCACTGTTGTGATCCCCTGTGTAATAATATTTATATGTTTTATTAGATATTCAGTCAATAATTAATTAACATTTATCTGTTATTGCGATATCCTCTGTCTCGATTTTATTAGTTGATTTGTAGATACTTTGCTATTCCGTTGCGGAGAGCAGATTATATGTAAACGTTATTTTTGTAAGCAAAATAATAACATGAAAAATATTAGTATCTATGCAGCTTCGCTTTTTACTCGCGCAATAGTCGTTAATTCAATTTTTCTATCGTTGCAATGACAATAATTGCAAGTTTATTGCCACTAAAGTACTGCAAGTGATTGGAGAATCATTAAGTTAATGAAATCCAATTTTCTATAATGGCCGTGTCGATGATTTTCCCGACTTGATTATTGTACGTTTCTGGTAATCAGTCGTGAAAATTATTCCATACTAATTTGTTTTTGCGTTGCTTTCTTTCTCTTTTCGTTCGTTCTTAGTTATTCTTTTATCTGTTTGTGCTGGAAACTCACATCTTGAAATGTATAACTACTTAGTTTTCATTTATAATGTTTTTTTCTGTCAATCGTGGTGGTTAACAGTGGAACTTATAGCCACTAGGGCTTATCTATTTCAGCAAATTTAACGACCAATAAACACAGTGGTTATCAGTAGAACTTATAGCCACGGGGGCTTATCTGTTTCAGCAGATTTAAAGACTAATGAACACAGTGGTTAACAGTAGAATACATAGCCACTGGGGATTATCTATTTCAGCAAATTTTAAGACCAATAAACATAGTGGTTAGCAGTAGTGCTTATAGCCACTGGGGCTTATCCATTTCAGCAGATTTTAAGACCAATAAACATAGTGGTTAGCAGTTGAACACATAGCCACTGGGGCATATCTATTTCAGCAAAGTTTAAGACTAATGAACATAGTGGTTAGCAGTTGAACACATAGCCACTGGGGCTTATCTATTTCAACAGATTTTAAGACCAATAAACATAGTGGTTAGCAGTAGAACACATAGCCACTGGGGCTTATCTATTTCAACAAATTTTAAGACCAATAAACATAGTGGTTAGCAGTTGAACACATAGCCACTGGGGCTTAACTGTTTCAGCAAATTTTAAGACCAATAAACATAGTGGTTAGCAGTTGAACAAATAGCCACTGGGGCTTATCTATTTCAGCAAATTTTAAGACCAATAAACATAGTGGCTAGCAGTTGAACACATAGCCACTGGGGCTTATCTATTTCAACAGATTTTAAGACCAATAAACATAGTGGTTAGCAGTAGAACACATAGCCACTGGGGCTTATCTATTTCAACAAATTTTAAGACCAATAAACATAGGGGTTAGCAGTTGAACACATAGCCACTGGGGCTTAACTGTTTCAGCAAATTTTAAGACCAATAAACATAGTGGTTAGCAGTTGAACACATAGCCACTGGGGCTTATCTATTTCAGCAAATTTTAAGACCAATAAACATAGTGGCTAGCAGTTGAACACATAGCCACTGGGGCTTATCTATTTCAGCAAATTTTAAGACCAATAAACATAGTGGCTAGCAGTTGAACACATAGCCACTGGGGCTTATCTATTTCAGCAAATTTTAAGACCAATAAACATAGTGGTTAGCAGTTGAACACATAGCCACTGGGGCTTATCTATTTCAGCAAATTTTAAGACCAATAAACATAGTGGCTAGCAGTTGAACACATAGCCACTGGGGCTTATCTATTTCAGCAAATTTTAAGACCAATAAACATAGTGGTTAGCAGTAGAACACATAGCCACTGGGGCTTATCTATTTCAGCAAATTTTAAGACCAATAAACATAGTGGTTAGCAGTAGAACACATAGCCACTGGGGCTTATCTGTTTCAGCAAATTTTAAGACCAATAAACATAGTGGTTAGCAGTAGAATACATAGCCACTGGGGCTTATCTCTTTCAGCAAATTTTAAGACCAGTAAACATAGTGGTTAGCAGTTGAACACATAGCCACTGGGGCTTATCCATTTCAGCAAATTTTAAGACCAATAAACATAATGGTTAGCAGCAGAACACATAGCCACTGAGGCAAATTTTAAGACCAGTAAACATAGTGGTTAGCAGCAGAACACATAGCCACTGGGGCAGATTTTAAGACCAATAAACACAACAGTTTTTGAATGTAGCTTCGAAATACATCAACATCTACGCAATTTTTTTTTTACCAAATTCATTTATGGAATAATGAATCTCTATTAATGCTTTTCGTAATTGCTACCCATTAAACTTTTATTTGGACGAGTTTGTCTCTTGCTCAGGTTTTCTGAACTGTTTAGCCAATGATATTAGTGGCAAAATTGAATTCTCTTTTTTTATGAACATAACCTTAACAAACACATTAACTTGAATATTGTCCCAGTATAGGAAAAATACCGTCTGTTATTTTTCTCAACAGCGTTACCTGAAACACAGTAACTTGAATATTGCCGCAATGGAGGAAAGATATCGTCTGTTTGTTCATTTTTTAGGGTGAGATGCTAAAATATGCTGTAAAACATGTTCATATGACGATTCCTTTTATTAAAACAAGTATAGTTATCTTTACTTCATGATACGGCTAGTATTAGGATTTCTAGTAGTCTCTGAGTAGTAGATTTCTTTTTAGTAAAATAAATACTAGTTATCTTTACTCCAGGATACAGCTAGTTGCTACGAGCTAGTACTAGGATTACTAGTAGTCTCTGAGTGTTAGATTTCTTTCTAGCCATCAAACTTTGTTTTGTAATCCTCTCATTCGAAAATAATTACACATAATAGCAGTTCAAGAAAGTCAGAACCGATCTTTCCTAGATAGTGACCCCCCCCCAACCCCCACGGGTTTTAACCCGGTATGTATCCACCTTTGCGGCGTGTTTAGTACAAGCCCGTCGGGGATTGCCGTAAAAACATGAAAAAAGACTGTGAATATCTTAAAGATAATGACCCCCAAGAAATATCAGTCGTAGATAACGACCCCCCGAAAACCCTTGTGGGGGTCACTATCTAGGATAGATCCGTCAGCACTTTGCTATCCCCACCCTATAAACTATGAAAAAGAAAAATCGACTTAATCTCTCGTTAGAAGAGTTTTGAATGAGCAAGTTTGAAGACCTTATTAAAACCAGAAGATACTGCTACAAAGCCTACTTGTAAAATTTTTGAAGGCTTGAAAAATTGTAAAGTGGTTAACTCTGTCATTTTTCCTTGTCATCATTTTTCGTGAATGATACCTTGACAGATACTTTGCTGAATTTTGCATTTAGGATAACATGGTTCAGTGAATATTGCTCACCTTTTTCTTGACTTGTATAACCGTTTTCCTTCAAGAAGCAGGTTTTATCATTTCCTCAGCGGTTTATCACCTGCTCTTAAAGAAGGGAAAAATCTATCACAAACCCTTTTATTCAACTATTGAATGTATTAAAACAAGTATAAAAAATGCGACGAAGTTTCTTTGGCGCAATCGAGTTTTTTGTTACAGCCGTTACAGCGTTGAATCAAGACCACCGAAAACAAATCTGTCCTTCGGTGGTCTCGGTACAATGCTGTATGAGCCGTGGCCCATGAAACTTTAACCACGGCCCGGTGGTGGCCGGTCCTATATCGTTGGCAGACTTACGATTATGGCTAACTTTCACGTTGACTAAAATAAAAACTACGAGGCTAGAGGGTTGCAATTTGGTATGTTTGATGATTGGAGGGTGGATGATCAACATACCAATTTGCAGCCCTCTAGCCTAAGTAGTTTTTAAGATCTGAGGGCGGACGGGAAAAGTGCCTTCAGAAAAAAGTGCGGACGGACAGACAAAACCGCACAATAGTTTTCGTTTACAGAAAACTAAAATTCACAGCTGATGTAATCGAAGAGTATTTTTTATGGACGCTTTCGTGTATCCGGCCTCTTCTCGTGGTAGGTTGGGAAAGATTACAAGTTACTTTAAGGCTGACGGACTTTCTCAATCTCCAAAAGCTTAGCTCGCCGTTAAAAAGGGGGTTTTCTATCTTTACCTTTTCGCTTTTAGAAGTTTCGGATTAGTCTCGAGGTATTGATTGGGGTTGTTCAGATTTCACCTTTGGCTATTGTTAGACTTGGCTTGTTATTTTCATCAGTTGTGTTTTACCATATATTTTCATTTACGTCCTTCAGGCACCAAATGGATTCTGTAGAATGGTACCATACATGTTGGTTTTTCACAGCAATGGATTGAAAAATGGTTGCATCTACGACAAAAGCTGTAGCGTACTTCCATCGTCTGTGTTTAAATGTCTTGCATTTTCAAGACCTTTCGTCAATAAAATACTGTAAACATTTCTTCCTGCACAGAAATTTTGTATATATTTCTAATCTGCAAGTAAAATACTGTAAACATTCCTTCCTACAATAAAATACTGTGTACATTTCTTCCTGCAATAAAATACTGTATACATTTCTTCCTGCAGTAAAATACTGTATATATTTCTTCCTGCAACAAAATACTGTAAACATTTCTTCCTGCAATGAACCTCTGTATATATTTCTTCCTGCAGTAAAATACTGTAAACATTTCTTCCTGTAATAAAATACTGTATACATTTCTTCCTGAAATAAAATACTGTATACATTTCTTCCTGCGATAAAATACTGTAACCATTTCTTCCTGCAATAAAATACTGTAACCATTTCTTCTTGCAATAAAATACTGTATACATTTCTTCCTGCAGTAAAATACTGTAAACATTTCTTCCTACAATAAAATACTCATACATTTCTTCCATACATTTCTTCCTGCATTAAAATACTGTAAACATTTCTTCCTGCAGTGAGCAGCGCCTTACATTTCGAAATGTCCGGTTGCACGAGAGAGAGAGAGAGAGAGAGAGAGAGAGAGAGAGAGAGAGAGAGAGAGAGAGAGAGAGAGAGAGAGTTTCCAGCTGTTGAAAAATTCTAATTAAAACTTTGTGCACTTTACAGTTTGTGAATGAAGATGATCCGCGCGTCAACTTCGCAGGAGCGAGAGAAGTCTTAAATTCGTTTCTCGGGGAGCTTTTGCAACAACTGCTCTGAAAGTCGAAATGAAGGGGGACAGCATTTCCCTAAAGGTTGCCGCCCCCCCTCCCCCCTAAAACCCCCCAGCTCCATAAAAGTTATGTAATTCGTTTTGCTCAAACGTGGGAACTGGTATATGTTAAATCTCCGCTTCCAAATTATAGCTGTAGAACTTTACATATGCGGCGGGGTATGTCCCCCCCCTTGTACCCCCTAACCCCCATGACCCCCCCCCCCTTCTCTCTCTCTCTCACAAAAAAATCCACATTTAGAATTTCTTTCCTTTTAGACTAGAGGCGACTCGTTGTGAGTTAAGAGTCCCGGATCAGAGAGAGAGAGAGAGAGAGAGAGAGAGAGAGAGAGAGAGAGAGAGAGAGAGAGAGAGAGAGAGAGAGAGAGAGAAAATAGGGCCATGCCTGCCTATCTGCCCACACACACTGGAGAAATTCCCGTACTTTGCTCCCGGTATTTCGCGGGTAAAACCCACCTTAAGACCTCTTCAGCGAGGTAAGACTAGTGAAGTATGTTTGGATTCCATTTGAAGTTGCGAATTTACGGTGGTGTCGAGGCTCGTGGCTTTTCCCACGGTGGCAGCGCGAAGGAGGAGGAGCGAATGAGATGTATACTTAAAGTTTCGTTATCTCAATAGAAATAAAAGAACACGTAAAAATTGCGCCGAATTGTACTACAACGTGTAATCAAGGTCACCGGAAATGGATCTATCTTTCTGTGGTCTCGGTATAATGCTGTATGAGTCGCGACCCTGAAGCTTTAACCACGGCCAGGTGATGGCCTGGCCTTTAACGTTACCAGACGCACGATTATGGCTAACTTTTAACCTTAAATAAAATCAAAACTACTGAGGTTAGAGGGCTGCAATTTGGTATGTTTGATGATTGGAGGGTGGATGATCAACATGCCAATTTGCAGCCCTCCAGTCTCAGTAGTTTTTAAGATCTGAGGGCGGGCAGAAAAATTCGTCGTGTGTTTCTGACATGGCCTATCACGGTGGCAAAAAATTCACGATTCAGAGCAAACATGAGGACGTTTACGCTAAAAAAAAAAACAAAAAAAACAAAAAAAACAAAGCCCTCTTTATGCAAGGAGTGTCGTTGCGTAAGCGAAGTGCAGCCATTTATAAAATGCATTTTCCCTCTTTTAGGAAGAATTGTCGTTTAAAATGGCCGTGTTGTAATAGTTGCTTGGAAAATTGCCCTTGCAAAGTCTTTTGTACTTGAATTTCAACGAAAATAAGGGAGGTCCATTTTACGTTTCCTGTCCTGTAGTACACAGTTTCACAATTTTACTTATTTTTTTTATATAAAAGAGAAGAGAAAAATGGCGCTTTATGACTGAATAACGTTGTTTGTTTATTTTTTAGTTTTTTACCTGATGACCTGTAATCATGAAAATATTGGTTTCATAATTTACCTCATGGAATTTATAAAGAAGTATTTTGATTAAAAAATTTTAGTTATTGTTATTACAATAATTCATTTTGCCATTCTCTCTAATGTGAAAATTTTTTGGTTTCTGTAGAAGTACTGTTTTTCATTAGAACTTTCTTCCTCAGATCTTGATCTTGACCTTATTGGACTGATAAGGACTAACCACCTTGACCCACTTTTCAAGGTCAAAGACAATTTTTATGCCAAAACATCCAAATTTTGTGATCATCTAGGTTTTCTGGTTTTCTGTAAAACTATTGCGCCGGCTTTGTCTGTCCGTCTGCACTTTATTCTGTCCTCCCTCAGATCTTAAAAACTACTGAGGTTAGAGGGCTGCAAATTGGTATGTTGATCATCCACCCTCCAAGCATCAAATGTACCAAATTACAGCCCTTTATCCTTAGTAGTTTGTATTTTATTCAAGGTTAAAGTTAGCCAAAATCGTGCTTCTTGCCATGATATAGGATAGGCCACCACCGGGCAGTGGTTAAATTTCCATGGGCCGCGGTTCATACAATATTATACAGAGACAACCGAAAGATAGATCTATTTTCATTGGCCTTGATTATACGCTGTACAGAAAACTAGATTGCGCCGAAGAAACTTCGGCGCATTTTCTACTTGTTTCATAATGTTGTGGACGACCGTAGTAGAAAGTAGAAGTTATATTTCTGTTGCTCTAAAAATAACAGCCAGGTGTGAAAATTCGATTACAAAAATGCTTAATTTTTTGTTATGTAATGTTCTGGAATATCCACAGTTTGTAACTCTGTGACTGTACCAGATTATTCTCCAGTGATGGAAACCAAAGTCTGCATCGTCTCTGTTGCTTGAAAAGAGTCCAGGGGTCCACAACAGACCTTATACTCCTTATCACATCTCGCCACGTTTGAGAGCCGTCGAAGGGCAATGTAAGCCAATTGATGCCTGTAAGGTTGTTTTGATTTGCTGTTAATGATATCGAATGTGTAGGAGGTTATGATTAATCAATAATACATAGAAGGAAATATTATTGTTAGATGAGCGGAGTAAAGTTAAGTATACCTTAGTTTAACCAGACCACTGAGCTGATTAACAGCTCTCCTAGGGCTGGCCCGAAGGATTATATTTATTTTACGCGGCTAAGAGCCAATTGGTTACCTAGCAATGGGACCAACAACTTATTGTGGAATCCGAACCACATTATAACGAGGAATGAATTTCTACCACCAGAAATAAAGTTCTCTAATTCTTCATTAGTGAGCGGAGGAAATTCTGTAGGTTTTTATATACTCATTTGATTAGAATCGATTAGATATCAAGAACCGGTCGAAACTATAATTAGTTAAGTTTCACCGGTACTTGAGATTAATAATCATAACAGAAAATGATGGAATTACTCACACTAAATGAAAAAATTTTCTGTTTATTGTTATTTTATAGTTATGATACTCGTCTGTTTATTACCTTTTGTATGTTTTGATAGAATTTATTAATAACACAGGTGAACAGAAAAAGCACATTTTTCGACAGAAAATTCCAAAAAAGGAGTTTATAAACATCGTTTCGGAAGTATTTAGTCACGTGCTCACTTTGTAATCTTTGTACCCGA
>JANJGK010000037.1:29258149-29263149 GCA_039081455.1 Macrobrachium rosenbergii | reverse complement strand
GTCCCTTCTGCCCCTAGCTGCAACTTCTTTCATTCCTTTTACTATACCCCCGTTCATATTCTCTGAATTCCATCTGACTTTCCACCCTCTCTAACAGTTCTTTCTTGGTGCAGCTGCGAGGTTTTCCTCCCGTTACACCTATCAAACCTTCTTACCGTCAATTTCCTTTCTAGCGCTGAAAGACCTCATAGGCCCCAGCGCTTAGCCTTTGGACTAAATTTTATCGATGCGAGAACACTTTTGTTTTAGAACTTTGTGGATTGTCTCTAAAAATCTGACGAACTTCTGGCTGTATAAACGCTTAGGGAATCATTCAGTTAAATTATTAGCTAATGTTAAATCTCTGCGTCAGTCCTGAGCCCCAAAACTGTGGGAATTTCACAGCACTCTTCGGTTAAATGCTCTCGTGTGTTTAAGGATACAGGACGGACAGACAAAGCCAGTGCAATAATTTCCTTTTACAGAAAACTACAGACAGACAGTTGTAATATGTGGATGATCCCGTCGATGATTCTTGCTCCGAATAATTGATGGTGTCCATTTTTATCTGCTCTGTTATGCGAGCTTAATTGTCGAATGGGGGATTGCTAGCCACGCAGGGATGGGATAAACGAGAAAGCGAGATCTAATGGGGGTCTACTTCCCCGTAAAGTGTTCGACCGTGTGTCTCTGTCACTGCTTAGACTGGGAAATTTTGCTTGTTTAGGTTTAAGTGTAGCTTATATAATTATATGAATATGATGTATCTGTTTTAAGGGAGATTGTATGGTGGTATTACCGCAATGATAAGCGGTTTGTGTTGCTAAATGCTCCATGATAAGCGGTTTGTGTTGCTAAATGCTCAAATGCTCCATGATAAGCGGTTTGTGTTGCTGAATGCTCCATGATAAGCGGCTTGTGTTGCTAAGTCCGCCATGATAAGCGGTTTGTGTCGCTAAATCCGGTGTGTAGTAACATCACTTTATGTGTACGAAATTTAAGGTGTTGGTCACGTTGGGAAGGTATTGGAAAATTGCTGAAACTATTATAATGCTTTGGAAAAGTGTGGGTTTTTTCGGTGCGTGGAACATAAGTATATCTATTTGATAATGTTACTTAAATTTTTTGTTCTGATAACTCTTCACCAGATCAGGAACATATTTTTTTTTATTTAACTTTTCACCAGATCAGGAGCATAATTTTTTTGTCATATATATTTTCACCAGATCAGGAACATAATTTTTTTTCATAGAATTTTTCACCAGATCTGGAACATAATTTTTTTTTCATAGAACTTTTCACCGGATAAAGAACATAATTTTTTTTATATATCTTTTCACCAGGTCAGGAACATACATTTTTTCATAGAACTTTTCACCAGATCAGGAACATATTTTTTTTCATAGAACTTTTCATCAGATCAGGAACATAATTTTTTTTCATGTAACTTTTCACCAGATCAGGAACATAAATTTTTTTTTTTCATAGAACTTTTCACCAGATCAGGAACATAAATTTTTTTCATATAACTGTCCACCAGACCAGGAACATAATTTTTTTTTCATAGAACTTTTCACCAGATCAGGAACATAATTTTTTTTATATAATTTTTCACCAGATCAGGAACATACATTTTTTTCATAGAATTTTTCACCAGATCAGGAACATGAATTTTATTTTCATATAACTTTTCACCAGATCAGGAACAATTTTTTTTTTCATATAACTTTTCACCAGACCAGGAACATAAATTTTTTTCATGGAACTTTTCACCAAATCAGGAACATAATTTTTTTATATAAATTTTCACCAGATCAGGAACATAATTTTTTTATGTAACTTTTCACCAGATCAGGAACATAATTTTTTTATGTAACTTTTCACCAGATCAGGAACATAAGTTTTTTATGTAACTTTTCACCAGATCAGGAACATAATTTTTTTTATAACTTTTCACCAGATTAGGAACATAAATTTTTTCTTCATGTAACTTTTCACCAGATCAGGAACAATTTTTTTTTTCATATAACTTTTCACCAGACCAGGGACATAAATTTTTTTCATATACCTCTTCACCAGATCAGGAACATAAATTTGTTTTCATATAACTTTTCACCAGATCAGGAACATACGAAATGAAAGAATGTACAAGGTAATGAGGGCCATAGTCTCCGTGAACTAAGAGTTAATCCGATAACGATGCTGTCATCGCGTCTAACAAAAGTGCATCCAAATTAATCCTCTCAGCATAGCTTCCATTTAGAATTTTTTCCCCGATTTCTCTGTCTTCTAAAGGATGAGAGACATCGCTTACCTTTTATTCTGATTTTTAGTTTTTCGTAAAAGCAAACTACTGAAATGGCTATTTGTCTGTCAGTCCGCACTTTTCTGCCCGTCCTCAGATCTTAAAAACTACTGAGGCTAGAAGGCTGCAAATTGGTATGTTGATCATCCACCCTCCAATCATCAAACACACCAAAATGCAGCCATCTAGCCTCAGTAGTTTTTATTTTATCCAAGGTTAAAGTCAGCCATGATCATGCGTCTGGCACAGCTATAGGTGCCAATGCCAAAACCACAGGCCACCACCGGGCCGCGACTGAGAGTTTCATGGACCGTGGCTGAGAGTTTCGTACACATCATACGCTGTACAGAAAACTCGATTGCGCCAAAGAAACTTCGGCGCACTTTTTACTTGTTCAGTTATTTATGTGATTTCTGACAGTACAGGATGAGATGGGAGCGGTGTCCTGGAATTATAAAAGTGGCAGTTTGTTCGTTTTGAGGTTCAGCATTTACTGGATGGTATTGCTCAGAGTCTTCACTTGCATATCCGGTTATACGTTGGTGAGAGAGAGTCACTGTTGTTCGCCAAATACTTAATAGATAAACACTCATTGAAACCACCATCTTTTTATTAACATTGCAGAATATTGATTGTAAGACATGAGCAGGATATGCTTTTTATTGTGATTTATATTTATTGATGCACGGTGCTATTTGCAGTCTGATATGGACGGGAACCGGACCTTTATCGTTGTTTAAAATTACCGTGTTGTAATAGTTGCTTGGAAAATTACACTTGCAGGATAAATGATGCTCAGATAACTCACCAGATTGTAACTGAAAGTAATTAAATAGTGATAGGCATTTTTAACAGAAAACATGATTTGGAAAAATTCAGTGATCATGATTTGAATGTAGAAAATAAAGAAGATAATTGAATCAGTCAGAATTTGGTGAAATAGAAATAAAACTGGAGAGTGAATTCTGTTTATGAAAAACTTATATTGGCAAAATATTCAGTTTCCGGAAAAAACTGCTTTTGGCAAAATATTCAGTTTCTAGAAAAACTTCTGTTGGCAAAATATTCAATTTCCAGAAAAACTTCTGTTGGCAAAATATTCAATTTCCAGAAAAACTTCTGTTGGCAAATATTCAATTTCCGGAAAAACTCTACTGGCCAAATATTTAATTTCCAGAAAAAAACTTGTGTTGGCAAAATATTCAATTTCCGGAAAAACTTCTGTTGGCAAATATTCTGTTTCCGGTAAAACTTCTACTGGCAAAATATTTAATTTCTGGAAGAAACTTCTGTTGGGAAAATATTCCATTTCCGGAAAAAAAACTTCTGTTGGCAAAATATTCCATTTCCGGGAAAAGTACTGTTGGCAAAATATTCAATTTCCGGAAAAACTTCTGTTGGCAAAATATTCAATTTCCGGAAAAACTTCTTTCGGCGAGATATTCAATTTCCGGAAAAACTTCTGTTGGCAAATATTCAATTTCCGGAAAAACTTCTACTGGCAAAATATTTCATTTCCGGAAAAAACTTTTGTTGGGAAAATATTAAATTTCCGGAAAAAACTTCTGTTGGGAAATATTCAATTTCCGGAAAAACTCTACTGGTAAAATATTTAATTTCCGGAAAAAACTTCTGTTGGGAAAATATTCAATTTCCGGAAAAAAACTTCTGTTGGCAAAATATTCCATTTCCGGGAAAACTACTGTTGGCAAAATATTCAATTTCTGGAAAAAACTTCTGTTGGCAAAATATTCAATTTCCGGAAAAACTTCTGTCGGCAAAATATTCAATTTCCGGAAAAAACTTCTGTCGGCAAAATATTCAATTTCCGGAAAAAACTTCTGTTGGCAAAATAATCATTTTCCGGAAAAAACTTCTATTGGAAAAATATTTAATTTCCGGAAAAACTTCTGTTGACAAAGTATTCCATTTCCGGAAAAACTTCTATTGGCAAAATATTCATTTTCCGGAAAAAATTCTGTTGGGAAAATATTCAATTTCCGGAAATTTTCTGTTGGCAAAATATTCAATTTCCGAAAAAACTACTGTTGGCAAAATATTCAATTTCCGGAAAAACTTCTGTTGGCAAAATATTCAATTTCCGGAAAAAAACTTCTATTGGCAAAATATTCAATTTCCAGATTTATGTAAAAAAAAAAGTGGCAGACGTGAAAGATGACTGATTATGGTGACGAAGTCACTCCAGACGGTTTTGAGAAGTTTCCATCAGACCCATTATTAGCGTAGACGCGAGTTGTCCAATTCCTGAGCGGCGTCATTATTATGGGGAAAGTTGAAACTTCTGCAATGCTCCTTTATTACGCCGTTATGTAATTGCTGCCTTTTCCTCCTTTTCTCGTGTTTTGCTCCTCTCTTTGTATGTGAGACGAATTTTCGTTTTTATTTTCGCCTTTATCGGTCCCTTTCGTCAAGTATATTGCTCCTTTGAGAGCGCGTATATTGTAGCGACCTTCTTCCCCTAAGGGAGAGTAAATATGGGTAATGTTCCTGCCTTTACGAGTGTTGTGTTATTGCTCCCCTTTTTCCTGTACCCTTCCCTTTCCCATGGGTAGAAAGTACTTTCGTTGTCGCTGATGTTTTTGTTCAAGATTATGTATTCCAAGTTTTATGGTAGGTGCGATGGGACTTGGTAGAATATGCTGTTATCAATTTGAAAAAAAAAGGATTTCATGTATGTGTGTGTATGTAAGTATGT
>JANJGK010000037.1:29219705-29255549 GCA_039081455.1 Macrobrachium rosenbergii | reverse complement strand
AAAAAATACGGAAGGGCCTTGGCTAGGTGACATCCTGAAGTACTTCATTATCAAGAACTGCGATACGAACTTTCAGTATTTTTCTTGGTTGCTCTACATATGAGAACTGACTTAATAGGAAACTGGGGCCTTGCTTTTTTAGTTTTCTGTAAAAGAAAACTATTGTGCCGGCTGTCTCTCCGTCCGCACTTTATTCTGTCTACACTTTTTTATGTCCGCCCTCAGATCTTAAAAACTACAGAGGCTAGAGGGCTAGGAATTGGCATGTTGATCAGCCACCCTCCAATCATCAGACATACCAAATTGCAGCCCTCTAGCCTCAGTAGTTTTTATTTGATTTAATTTAAGGTTAGAGTTAGTCATTATAGTGCATCTGACAACGATATAGGATAGGCCACCACCGGGCCGTGGTTTAAGTCTCACGGACCGCGGCTCATACCGAGACCGCCGAAAGATAGATCTATTTTCGATGGCCTTGATTATGCGCTGTAGCGGCTGTACAGAAAACCCGATTGTGCCGAAGAAACTTCGGCGCGTTTTTTTCTTGTTTTTATGCTAGGCCCAAACATATAGAAGCAAGATCGACGACAGTAAAATGTGAAATTTATTATTATTATTATTATTATTATTATTATTATTATTATTATTATTATTATTATTATTATTATTATTATTAACTTACGAAAACAAAAATACTAAGTCAGAGACGAAAGTGGACTACAAAGGGTGAGCAATAAAATTTAAATATTGTAAGGTCCGGCAAATGGAAGAAACAGCGGAAGAAGTATTACTTGAAGAGGAACTGGGGTTATGAATGGAAAATTTATTTCTCAGGGAATTTTTGCCCGGTACGTTCGCAAATTACATTTCCTTCTTCCAAGTTTCAGTTTCTCTTTTAGAGTGGAATCATGTTCCAGAGTTCTTTTGTGTTCAGAAATTTACTAGAATATAATGCGCTCCATCACCAAGCATCGAGAGAGAGAGAGAGAGAGAGAGAGAGAGAGAGAGAGAGAGAGAGAGAGAGAGAGAGAGAGAGAGGGTGGGAGAGGGAGATTGACGGAGAGAAAGAGAGAGAGTGAGTTTGAAGGGGGGAGAGAGAGAGAGAGAGAGAGAGAGAGGGGGGGGTGGGGCAGGGAGACTGACGGAGAGAAAGAGAGTGAGTTTGAAGGGAGAGAGAGATCGAGAGAGAGAGAGAGAGAGAGAAAGAGAGAGTGAGATTGAGAGAGAGAGAGAGAGAGAGAGAGAGAGAGAGAGAGAGAGAGAGAGAGAGTTTGAGGGAGAGAAAGAGGCGAAAGTGAGAGAGAGAGAGAGAGAGAGGGGTGGAGAGGGGTGGGACAGGTCTAGCGATTACTTTCGGCCCTCATTCCCCATTGGACTAAGAGCTCATGAAATGCAAGTTGCGACGCCCAGACTCGCCTGGAATCTTCTGTAGGGAACTTTAGTAGTTTCTTGCCTGATTTTTTCTAGAATTATCCTTTGAGTCCTTAAGAAGAAAAAAGGGCTCCCAGCATTCTTCTAAGCGCTCCTTTGATACTGGGGGATACTTCGGACAGTTCAGTGGCTGGAGGCGACTTTGAGATTTCTTCAGACATATTTGAGCGCTCTTCTTTCTTTAGTTTGGTGTATTTTTTACTTAATTATCTTCGCAAATACAACGGCAAGCTCACTACATTGGACCGGGATGCATTTTCCCCGAGATGTAACCGAGTACCGGGACCTTTCCCTGACAAAAGCGGGACGCCATATCTTGAAAGCTAACCATAGAATTTTCTTGAAATAATCTCGTTTTGTTTCCCACACCCAAATTACTCCTGGTAATTAAATCTAACCCAACCCAACCTAACCTAACATAGGAGCATTGCGGAAGCACCAGGGCTGGTGCAATACTAGCATACATCTCTGGAATTTGCGACCGGGATAAACTGAATCGTGGGCGAGTGTTGTATTGACTGTGATTGCATTTGGACATGGAAACGAGAAACAGATTTAGAACTCTCCGTTGCATTTATAAGAATCAACGGTTATCCGTCTAACTTCTGAAAACCATGAGCTGTTTGAATAGCTCTTGTTTTTGCTTTAGCATCTGTCCGGTTTAATCTATTTTTTATTTTTTATTTTTTTTGCATTTTCAGACCTACGTATGTGGTTGTGGGAATTTTTTACACCCTTATATTTATACTGGTTATAGGCTAGATACCGAAGAAGGTGATTACTGCGGAGGGGTGGAATATATATATATATATATATATATATATATATATATATATATATATATATATATATATATATATATATATATATATATACATATTCCATCCCTCCGCAGTAATCACCTTTTATATATAGATAGATAGATACACGCACATTCATACATACATACATACTCATACATACTTACGTACATACGTGCATATATATATGTGCATATAAATAAATAAATTATATATATATATATATATATGTGTGTGTGTATATGTATATATGTATATTTATTTATTTATATGCACCAGTAGATCGGTTCCGTTCATCTATATGTTTGGTGGGGTTATCTCGTCGAGAGAGAGAGAGAGAGAGTTAGTTTTACCCACAGTTCGATTACGGCCACCTAACGTTGGGGAATCACTCGTCTATAGACAGAGAACGAGCAATCAGAGCCGCTTTTATTAGAAATGAGTAGTGGGACAGAGAATATTTTTCCCGTTTTGGGTTGTAACCTGACAGAAAATTCTCATTTGCATGCTGACAAAACTATCTTTTTGACGGAGACATTCCCAGACAGAAAATATTCTTTTACATAAGTGCCACAACAGAATTGTTTTCCCCCATGTAGGGTAAATCCCCTACAGAACGCCCGCTTTTGCCGAGTGAATATCTTACAGGACTTTTCTTTATTCATTCTTGTTCCCCATGCGTGAAGTACTTTTAATCTTTTTGCAGATGAAAATTGCTGTTTTCAGTTTTACCTAAAATTCACCTAGTTTCATGGCTCCATTTATTCTTTGCTTTTGACTGTTTTATCATGTTCACTGCGTGGGTATTATGTTCCCACAAAATCTTGGAATACTACTTAACCATTTTTATTCATCCTTAGTTTTCTGAAAAGAAAAATATTGTGCCGGCTTTGAATGTCCGTCCGCAATATTTTTCTATCCGCACTTTTTCTGCCCGCCCTCAGATCGTAAAAACCACTGAGGCTAGAGGGCTGCAAATTGGTATGTTTATCATCCACCCTCCAATCGCCAAACATACCAAATTGCAGCCCTCTAGCCTCAGTATTCACTTTTTATTGAAGGTTAAAGTTAGCTATGATCGTGCTTCTGGCAACACAACAGCACAGACCACCACGGCCGGCTGAGAGTTTCATGGGCCGCGTCTCATACATCATTATACCGAGACCACCGAAAGATAGGTAGATCTGTTTTCGGTGGCCTTGGTTATAAGCTGTACAGAAAACTCGATTGCGCCGAAGAAACTTCGACGCATTTTTTACTTGTTTACCTTTGAGGTCAGGCATGAACAACTGTGTTTCCATGGTCAATATTTTCGACAAACTGCTCATTCCATGGATATTCACAGTTTGAAGCACTAATACTTTACTCTCCTTGCGCAGAGTTAGTCTGTCCTGGGCAACTCCTTTTCACTCTTGAATTTTCCGTCTTCTTTCATACTTGATTACCAAGGCTACTACTGCATTAGTGCTGTTCTGTTCTTTGCCCAGAGGATCCCAAATTATAGGTCTTGACAGTGTCTTTAATGGATGACATTTTCAAAAGTCGTGTGCTGACTAGCTTATGTGGTTCATAAGGATTCTCAACGCTCAATCTGCCCTGTATTTAGTTGTCTAAATTTACGCGTTGATGGAAGGCATGTAAAGCTAGAGAGAGAGAGAGAGAGAGAGAGAGAGAGAGAGAGAGAGAGAGAGAGAGAGAGAGAGAGAGAGAGAGAGAGAATATGTAGAAAAAACCCAAAGGTGAGAGAGATGTGAGAGATAAGACAGTGCTTGAGAGAGAGAGAGAGAGAGAGAGAGAGTATGTGTAGAAAAAATCCAAAGGAGAGAGAAGGAGATACGAGATGAGACGAGTGCTTTGAGAATTTTATGTAAAACAGTAAACACTGAATTGCTGAGAAAAGTTTGAAGAGGTTGCAGGAGACAAAAGGGGTCTGTGAAGGAGGAAATCAGTCCCAGAGTATCGACATTATATTTGCCAAGTGTCGGAGAATGGAAATCTGTGGGATCCAAAGGCTTCAATAAGCAACAAGTAAAAAATGCGCCGAATTTTCTTCGGCGCAATCGAGTTTTCTGTACAGCGTATAATCAAGGCCACCGAAAATAGATCTATCTTTCGGTGGTCTCGGTATAATTCTGTATGAGACACGGCCCACGAAACTTTAACCACGGCCCGGTGCTGGCCTATCGTATATCGTTGCCAGAAGCACGGTTATGGCTAACTTTAACCTTAAATAAAGTAGATACTACTTAGACTAGAGGGCTGCAATTTGGTATGTTTGATGACTAGAGGGTGCATGATCAACATAGCAATTTGCAGCCCTCTAGCCTCAGTAGTTTTTAAGATTTGAGGGCGGACAGAAAAAGTGCGGACGGACAGACAAAGCTGGCACAACAGTTTTCTCTTGCAGAAAATGAAAATCAGTTATCGGATCAGTGGGATATCTGAAATGTCAGAAATAAAGTTGTTGGCTTGACTTATGTAATTTTGACAAATGATACATGGACTAATATGCACGGGAGAACGATAGACAATATCACTTCTCGTAGGAATTTTATATATATATATATATATATATATATATATATATATATATATATATATATATATATATATATATATATATATATATATATATATATATATATATATACATATACATATGTATAGGCAGGGTTGATTTTGTAAAGAACAGTAAGTATACATACAATCCCAGTCAAGTTCTGTGGACGTCCTCCATAAAAGTAAACGTTATATCCTCATACAGACTATACACACATATATACAGTATGTATACACGTATACACGTTTACACGTATGAACATAACGGCACAATAGCTGTGGTTGCGGTATAAAGCACAATTTGGGCAACAGCGAAATTTTGTGAAGGAGTTCGCGACTCGGAGGAGCCGAAATAGTTCAGGGGTCGTTCATGCTCCGCTGTTCCTCCCGAGGCCAAATAGAAGAGAGCCAGCTCGAAAATTTATGGTAATGTTCTCATTCATAAATTTTCATTTGTTCTTTCTGGGTCAGTGTTGATGGAATTCATGGGATCTGCCTCGGGACTACATTAGCAATTAATATTTAGAATCTTCCTCGCGGGCCTCGAGGCGCGGGGATTGGGGGTGGGGGAGCGGAGTTCTGCAGAATAATCATTCTTTGGGGTCTGATTAGCCCAGTCTGTCAGAATGGCTATGATTCGCTCCGGTGATTCTGAGGTTTTGTTATTGAATTAAAGCATGTTCCATTTATGTTTTGATGCCTGTGTTTTTCGTGCACATTATGATATTAATGATAAATATTTCGTCAATAATGTGGACAGATGAATTATCTTAATTGAATTAGGCAGTGTTGAGTTTTGTAATGTTAAATTACTCTGATAGGTTTAATTGAAAAATCTTCACATTCCTTCTTCACACACGCACACAGGCACACACACACACACACACACACACACACACACACACATATATATATATATATATATATATATATAGAGAGAGAGAGAGAGAGAGAGAGAGAGAGAGAGAGAGAGAGAGAGAGAGAGAGAGAGAGAAAGAAATAATTAAACAATCATGTGAATAGTTGGAGAGTCAAGGGAAAAACTGCATGGGTCGTACATAAACTGCGGGAAAAATAGATAGAAGTGGCTGGGAAGCAAAGGGGTAGAGTGTGCGGTGTTCAAAATATATGACGCTGAATGTAGTTTTTTGACTGCGATTATAAGTTTTTGTGATGAGACAAGACTTTCGTTAGAATATTGTATTCAGGAGAGTGACTGGTTTGTGTTATGATTACGTCTGCGGCTGTGGTGGCTTCGATAGAATATTGTAGACAGGAGAGTGACTGGTTTGTGTTAAGATTATGTCTGCGACTATGGTGGCTTCTTTAGATTGTAGTAGACAGGAGAGTGGACTGGTTTGTGTTAAGATTACGTCTGCGACTATGGTAGCTTTGTTAGAATCTTGTAGACAGGAGAGTGACTGGTTTGTGTTAAGATTATGTCTGCTATTATGGTGGGTTCGTTAGAATCTTGTATACAGGAGAGTGACTGGTTTGTGTTAAGGTCATGCCTGGGACTATGATGGCTTCGTTAGATTAGTGTGGGCAGGAGGGTGACTGGTTTGTGTTTAAATATGCCTGCGATAATGGTGGCTTTGATAAATGTGTGTATTGGATTGGGTAAGACGCTAATTAGAGACAGGAATGCAGATTATGCTGCAAAGCTGTGGATAAACAGTAAAGTTTGAGTCTTGTAAGAGGAGAAATTGAAATGAAAATGAGAACTTGGGTAAATTTTTTAAAGGTAAATGTAAACCATGGACATGGAGCAATAGATATGGATGCTGGAAGAATGAAAGGATCAGATTTGTAAACGTACTTCAGAAGAAATATAATAAATAAAGGGACGATGAGAGAGAGAAGTGAGTCACAGACAAACACACACACAGTGTGTATATAATTTATATATATAATTATATATATATATATATATATATATATATATATATATATATATATATATATATATATATATATATATATATATATATATATATATACATATACATATATATGTGTGTGTATTAATATTTGGTGTTATAAAAGAATTTCATCTAGGTAATTTTGTTCAATAAAAACAACAACATTGAGGGAAACATTAGATTCCGAAATAAAAGGCTTGAAAATTCACCCCTCTTTCATGTTTTTTTTTTCTTGATTCAGTTATACATATATGTGTGTATATATATATATATATATATATATATATATATATATATATATATATATATATATATATATATATATATATATATATATATGTATGTGTGTGTGTGTGTGTGTGTATAGAGAGGGAGAGGGAGAGAGAGAGAGAAAGTGCCACATGACTTGTTTTTCTCATGACCTCTCTCTTGGGGAAACGGCTTATTCATGGCAATTTATTTCTGTATGCATATGGTAAAACTTTTACGGGAACAATTTCTTGGTGCACCAAATTAACAGTTGAAAGGCTTTCTACCTTTTTCCACTGCGTTTTTCACCATATATAACTTAACTTTCATGAAGTTTCCAGAATTTGCATTCAATAAAAATTTTTTTCAGACTTTTGGGTGCATTTTATATGATTTTTAAGAGAAAACCTTTGGAAGAACAACATGAGTATTTTATTCTTGTGGCGTCAGCAGTTTCATAATTAGAAATAATTTTCTGAAGGTTAGGAATTTAAATGCACGCTAATTGATTGCGTTGTTAAAAAACTTAGTTTTGTGAAGTAACACTGAACATTTTTTTTTTTAACTGCTAGATACTTGTGAATTTTACGTATTATTTTTGACTGCAAAAAAATATAATATATATATATATATATATATATATATATATATATATATATATATATATATATATATATATATTTATATATATATATATATATAGATATATTTATATCTAGATATCTATATATCTATATCTATATATATATATATATATATATATATATATATATATATATATATATATATATATATATATATATATATATATATAAATTATATATATATATATATATATAGATATATTTATATCTATATATCTATATATCTATATCTATATATATATATATATATAATATATATATATATATATATATATATATATATTATATATATATATATATATATAATATATATATATATTACAAAATTATACACTTACCATCCTTTTTATACATAACATTCCAGAGACTTTCTATCTTTAAATCTTGAGCTGAAAACTCTTATGGACAAAGGCGAAAAGAGACTCTAAACCCAAGTGGGCTCCAAAGGCAAGTTAGCCTCTAGAGAGAGACAGGTTATGGGAAAAAGTGGTATATAAATAAATCTGAGGGTATCTACAATAATAAAATCCGAGTGAATCTTCTTCATCCTCCCCCGGGTGACAGTAGGGGAGGCATGACACAGCCACCCACCCCCTGCAAACCAGTTTGTCCGCCCCGGGTGGGGGCGGAGTAACGCTAAGTCCATTCAGTTGCATAAACGGAGAGGAATCAGATGGGTAACTGTGTATGCATGGTATCACAGCTCACGGCGGGCACCATTGCATACCCTAACTATGGTTTTACCTCCTCCCCGCCTCACCATCAGTGAGTGGATGCATTTAATCTTCCCTTCCCCCAGGGGGGGCCCGAGGCGACGTGCACGTTAAAAGCAGGCAGCGTAGGAAGGAGGTTATCGTTAGACATCTATTTTCAGGCGATACTGCCCAATGTTACTTAATGGTGGATTTTTTTTTATTTTGGCACTTGGTTTATTTTTTGTATCGCGCTAGATGAAACTGTTTGATTGTTTTAATCTATAAGCATACTTGTGTTACTGGATTTTAAAAGATTTTTCAATCTAGTAATTGATTTTCAGTGACTTTTCCGTTACGCCATTCTTTTCTATTTTCATCTATGATTATAATATATCCTTTATCCTTGCTCCTCCGGGAATTTTCTCACTAATTCACGTTCGTAATCTTTGTCTGTCTGGAAAGAGAATGTTAGGGGAATGACATTTTCCTTTATTCAGTGTCCTGATGAACACAGACTTCATTTTTCATATTTCTTTGGTGGCGGTGTTGACGGGATTCTTCAGAAAAGGGTCGAGAAGGGAGATGCAATTCAGTCTCTTTAAAAAACAAGTAAAAAATGCGCCGAAGTTTCCTCGAAGCAATCGAGTTTTCTGTACATCGTATAATCAAGGCCACCGAGAATAGATCTATCTTTCGGTGGTCTCGGTATAATGCTGTATGAGCCGCGGCGCATGAAACTTGAACCACGGGACGGTGGTGGCCCGGCCTATATCGTTGCCAGACGCACGATTTTGGCTAATTTTAACCTTAAATCAAATAAAAAAAACTACTGAAGCTAGAGGGCTTCAATTTGGTCTGTTTGATGATTGGAGGGTGGATGATCAACATACCAATTTGCAGACTTCTAGCCTCGGTAGTTTTTAAGATCTGAGGGCGGACAGAAAAAGTGCGGACAGACAGACAAAGCCGGCACAATAGTTTTCTTTTACAGAAAACTAAAACAGAAGCTTGTATAAATGAGGAAAACAGAAAGGCCGGGGCGGGGGGGGGGGATGAGAATTCCGAACATAGCAATTCGAGCTTGACTAAATTGTGAGCAGTAGGAAAATATTCATCTCCTTTCAAACAATATTTTTTGTGTGTGAAAACAGGAATTAGGAATTACCGTGTCTGTGTGTCTATCTGTCTGTCACATTCTTTGTCAACGCCAGAGTTCCGTGGAATTAGAGGTTAATATTTTTCCCAGTGTTTGGGATGAGTAATGATATTTATCCTAGGCACTTCGGACAACAAGTTCAAGGTCACAGAGAGAGAGAGAGAGTATGAAATAAATTCTTGCCACCGAAGTTGCTGATGGATGGGTCGTGACCTTGACACAAATTTGGTCATGACCTTGACATAAATTTAACCGGAAAAGGCCAGGGTCATAGGGTGAGTTATAATGACATTTTATCTCGGCCTTAACTGTACAATGTGGAAATTCTACAATCGTAAAATTTTTACTAAAATTGCTTATGATGAGGGTATGGCATGACCAAGAACCAAAGCACTTTTACGAGGTCAAGGTGGTATGGCACGACCAAGGACCTATGCCACTTTCACAAGGTCAGGGTCAGAGAGAGAGAGAGAGAGATAGGAAGGAAGGAAATTCGTGTTCTGGCTATAATTTGTAATGCACGGGTTTGCAGATATTCACACTTGGCACGAAGGTTGTCCAGTACATTGTACAGTGATACGGGTCAGACAGAAATAAAAGGGTCCTTTAATTGTATAAATACAACATTATTCATTTCATCAGTTAATATTCGTGTAATTTCATTAACAAGATAAATCAATCAGTCATTTCCTGTGGCCCCACGGGATGCATAGACAAGATAAATTCTTATTATACTGTGGACTAGTGTTTTTTGTTATTACATATTTTGTATTTAAGGTTCATCTTTCAGATGTAACGCTGTATATTGTTATTTTTGGTTCATCTTTCAAATGCACCGCTGTACATTGTATTTAAGGTTCATCTTTCAAATGTACCGCTGTACATTGTTATTCATGGTTCATCTTTCAAATGTACCGCTGTACATTGTTATTCATGGTTCATCTTTCAACTGTACTGCTGTACATCGTATTTATGGTTCATCTTTCAAATGTACCGCTGTACATTATATTTATGGTTCATCTTTCAAATGTACTGCTGTACATTATATTTATGGTTCATCTTTCAAATGTACCGCTGTACATCGATTTATGGTTCATCTTTCAAATGTACTGCTGTACATTATATTTATGGTTCATCTTTCAAATGTACCGCTGTACATCATATTTATGGTTCATCTTTCAAATGTACTGCTATACATCGTATTTATGGTTCATCTTTCAAATGTACCGCTGAACATTGTATTTATGGTTCATCCTTCAAATGTACCGCCGTACATCGTATTTATGGTTCATCTTTCAAATGTACCCAGATGTACCGCTGCTCTAATTTCAGTTAATTTTGATATAAAGTGCAGTTCTATACGATAACATAAATACATAAATATAAAATTTTGCCGTTTATTTTTTCCTAATTAATCACTTAATCCAGTCGTCATTATTAGGGAACTTTTTATTTTTTAACCAGTCTCAGCGATTTCATGGTTACAATACCGTACCTTCGTGTTTTAGTGAGGAAGTATTAGGAAGTTCTCTCTCTCTCTCTCTCTCTCTCTCTCTCTCTCTCTCTCTCTCTCTCTCTCTCTCTCTCTCTCTCTCTCCAGGCACTGACAGTTAGCGGACTTTGTAACGTTGTCCGATCAATCTCTTCCCACTGAAATCTGTTAAATTGTTGGGCTGACATGTGATTGACCAGTATGGACGAACGGTTTATGAGACACAATGCCTTGATTTTTGCACCATTTTGAAATTGGAAAACGAGCCAATTTCCGCTAATTCCAAAAAGCTATTTGTATGGGAAATGTATTCGTAGTGCAATAAAGTAATTGTTTGAATTCTAAATTTGATTACAACTGAAATAGCAATGAATTTGGACTCGCATTTTATTATTCCAAGTCTGTAAATTTACGGTTTGCCAGAGAGAGAGAGAGAGAGAGAGAGAGAGTCAGGCTTGAGGAGTTTGCTTCCTCTGAGTTTGAAGTTTGCATAGCTTGATTAGTCACAAGTTTGGAATATCAAATGGCACGGTTCTTCGGTTCTCGAGCCCAAAAACTTTTCATTAAATATTTCATCTTCGGCTTCGCCTTGCAAAAATATTATGCACCTAATGAAGGAATGTCCCTGCATAGAAAAAAAGCGCATAATCAGTTTGACACATTTCTCTTGAATTTTTCTCTCCATTTTTTGTTGAATCGGACGCATAAGAACACGACTTTTTCGTGGAATCTTGACCTATATTCGATTGAATATAAAGGAAAATCAGATGAGTAATTATTTCTCATTTGTTTAATAAGTAAAAGTTAATTGGAGATGCTTTGAACTCATTAGAATCTCACTAGAATCATCTTCAGCATCGCATCGCCATTCATCTCCAGCATCCGCTCTCATAGGTCTCATCCGAGCAGGTCTGGGTCTTCTAACTCTCCCGGTGAACGCAGGGGCCTAGCTGACATTAGCACGCAGTATTCTCCCAGGGGTTGCACATGTTCAAACCATCTCCATCTTCCTCTCATCATTATCTCATCTACATATGGATTTTATATATACTAAAATGATAGAAAGGTCAATTTTGTTTTATACTTAATATTTTTTTTTCTGATGCCCTCAATGATAACTACTTTTTTATTAAATTCAGTCAATGATAGCTGAATCATCCGTTCCTTTTTTCTATTTCTTATTTTGTTACTGAAAGAAAAATAATCAGTTATGTCACTGATAGAAAAGTAATTTCCCACTGTGCCATCATTTCTAACTCTTGCGCACCATCTGGCCCATCTGGCTCCTAATATTCTTCTTAAAGCTGTTTCCTGAAGTAGGCAAAGTCTTTCAGATATATTTCATATATATATATATATATATATATATATATATATATATATATATATATATATATATATATATATATATATATAAAACATATATATATATATATATATATATATATATATATATATATATATATATGTATATATATATATATATATATATATATATATATATATATATATATATATATATATATATATATATATATATATATATATATATATATATATATATATATATATATATATATATATATATATATGTACTGTATATATTGTAGTGTAGTGTCAGCTTCTGACTACCCTGAACTTTTTCTTTTTTCCATGAAGAACTTTCATTCTATGAAACATCTTAGGAAAAGTACTTTTCCGGAGGTGTTCTATTAGAATATTCCCCTCGACGTAAAATAGGATCCTCACTTGAGTAATCGGAACTGACTCGCCCATTTTGAGAAAATGTGACCACCTAAATTTAGGTCTTCTTTGCATGTAAAGTTTATTATCATGCTGGATTCAGTCTCGGAAACTCGTGGCCATTGTTAGAGAGATAAGGGATAGTCTACAGTTACAGCACTTGGATGGTAATGGTAAAAAAATCATATGAAATCTTGTTAGCAAACTTATTAGTGGTGGTAGGCTATTTTCGGAGATGTCCAACTCATACCGAAATAAGAGTTATCTTGAAGCAGTGTCAAAATTAGTACGCCAAGAACGAGGCCGTTAGGTGCGTTATTATTATTATTATTATTATTATTATTATTATTATTATTATTATTATTATTATTATTATTATCAGGAACAGCCAAACAAGCGCTATAATCAACATTTTTATTCCACTGGGATGTTTCGATTTTAACACACTAAGCCATTTTCGACCTAAAATAGAGGCAAAACATAAAACTTTAAACTAGTAAAATACAAAATCAAAGAAAGGCCACACTCGAGAATAATTTTTTTTATAAACTACGTTATTATTATTATTATTATTATTATTATTATTATTATTATTATTATTATTATTATTATTATTATTATTATTATTATTATTATTATTATTATTGCTAATAGATTCACAATTTCGTGAAAAACAATCTGAGAAATAAAGTCGCGTACAGGTATAGTATTGTTTTAAACTATTTTATTCTTCAGTTATTTATTTATTATTATTATTATTATTATTATTATTATTATTATTATTATTATTATTATTATTCACTTAGATTGTTATCCACGTCTCCGTTCACCGACTGTTAAAGAGTTGATGCTACTAAAAGCTCTCTCTCTCTCTCTCTCTCTCTCTCTCTCTCTCTCTCTCTCTCTCTCTCTCTCGTCACTAATTCGTTGAGTCATGCAACTTTCATTTTCCTCTCAAATGGAAATGCCTGCAGATGCCTTCGGCCTTTGTTGAGGTTCCAGGGCAATTAAGCTCATTTGAAAGTCTACCCAAGAGAATGTCAGGAAGACCGCTTCCCCTCTCCCCCCTCCCCCCCCAATGACTAGTCCCTCCCCCACTCCCCTCTTCCCGTGGTTTGTTCGAAACGTTTGTGTAAATCGTTATCGCTACCTGTAAACCGCCTCTGCTCCGTAGTAGGTCCAGGTGAGTTGTTGACCGGAAGTGAAGCCATCGGACCATCCATCATTTATTCAGTCATTCATTCATTCATTCAAAGTCGCGTACAGGTAGAGTATTGTTTTAAACTATTTTATTCTTCAGTTATTTATTCTTATAAAGTAATGATTGATGGCAAAGTATTGAAGATTGGGCAGTCTGTTGCTGAAGCACTGAAGGGTGAGACTAGAATGCTCTCTCTCTCTCTCTCTCTCTCTCTCTCTCTCTCTCTCTCTCTCTCTCTCTCTCTCTCTCTCTCTCTCCTTGAAAATCCTCGTTATGATTGTGCATATATATGTTTTAAAAATATGATTTATGAAGGCTAATTTGCACACCTTATTTCTCTCTCTCTCTCTCTCTCTCTCTCTCTCTCTCTCTCTCTCTCTCTCTCTCTCTCCTTGAAACACCTCGTTATGATTGTGCATGTATGTATTAAAGATATGATTTATGAAGCTTAATTTGCACACCATATTCTCTCTCTCTCTCTCTCTCTCTCTTCCCTTGAAACACCTCGTTACGATTGTGGATTTATGTTTGGCTACAAACGATCAAGTAATAATATTAGACATTCATTCATTGTAACATAAATTTAGGTTATATTTCGGTATTGTTTCTCCTCTTTGCTCGAATGGGCATCATATGTGTGAAGATATGGTTAGCGGATGGGTTTCCTACACCAGAGGTTCTCCAGCGTCCGAGAGCAAGCCTTTTTGGGAGGAACATTTGATGGATTTAGCATTCGGTATTCGTATTCGAGCCTCGGCTACAACTGCGGCTGTGGATCGTATTTACTTTCGCTCGGAATGGAGTTTCTGGGCTTCACAGGAATGCATGCTGGCCGGCCATGGTAACGAATACGTTTTTAGTTTTCTGTAAAGGACAACTATCGAGATGGCTATTTGGCTGTCTGTCCGCCCCCAGATCTTAAAAACTACTGAGGCTAGAGGGCTACAAATTGGGATGTTGATCATCCACCCTCCAGTCATCAAACGTACCAAAATTGCAGCCCTCTGGCCTCAGTAGTTTTTAATTTCATGTAAGGTTAAAGTTCGACATAATCATGCATCTGGCACAGCTATAAGTGCCAACAAGACAGGCCACCACCAGGCCGTGGATGAAAGTTTCATGGGCCGCGGTTGAGAGTTTCATACAGCATTATACGCTGTACAGTAAACTCGATTTCGCCGAAGAAACTTCTGCGCATTTTTTAACTTGTTTTTTTATTCAATTTATCTAAGAAGAAGCGGAATAAGGATAATAATGTTATATAAAATAGTATCGTCTTCCCTAACCTCATCTTTTATTTCATATATATATATATATATATATATATATATATATATATATATATATATATATATATATATATATATATATATATATATATATATTATATATATATATATGTAATTGTGTTGAGCTGAAAGTCAGCTCACTGGTCTGGTTAAACTAATTTATTAATAATAATAGTGTAATTATAATAGCCACAATGCCCTCTTAACTTCTCGAATTCTTCGCGCTTTTTTGGATATGCTTGTCACTACAAAGCCGTAAGATCCAAGCGCAAGAAATTGAAGAGATTTTGATGCCCGGTCGCGGGAAACGAACCTGCGTCACCATAATCACAAAGAGGCCACGTTGCCGACCTGACGAGGTCGGCAACGTGACGCGGGTTCGTTTCCCGCGACCGGGCATCAAAGTCTCTTCAATTCTTGCGCTTGGATCTTACGGCTTTGTAGTGACAAGCATATCCAAAAAAGCGCGAAGAATTCGTGAAGTTAAGTGGGTATTATGGCTGTTACAATTACATATGTATCTGGTAAAAGCGACTAGTAGATTCTACATATATATATATATATATATATATATATATATATATATATATATATACTATATATATATATATATATATATATATATATATATATATATATATATAATATGTAATTGTCTAAATGATGATATTCCTCTGGCTGATCAAAACGCAGTGAAGGTAAAGGCTATTTACATTCTTTGTTGTATTCTTGCGGTTCCTGGAAAACTGTACCAGATGCTCATCGCCTTGGGTATTTTACGTGGGATATCTTCAGGTCATTTTTTTGACTACATTAACTTAGGTTTTCTGCTTTTTTGCACTTTTAGGTATTTCAGTACGTTAATTTAGGTTCTCACTTTGCATACTGTGAGGTGATTGTAGTAGGGTTCGCTTCGATGTTTTATCTATAATAATAAAATCCGAGTGGATCTTGTTTGTCTTCCCCCGGGTGACGGTAGGGGAAACATGACACAGCAACCCACCCTTCTTCAAACCGGTTTGTCCGCCCCGGGTAGGGTTGAGGGGTAGGTAGGTGAAGGGGGAGGGTAGGGGAGACATCCACCCTCCTCCTACAAACCTGTTTGTCCGCCCGGGTGGGGGCGGGGTAGGTAGGTGAACGGGAGGAGGGTAGGGGAGACATCCACCCTCCTCCCGCAAACCTGTTTGTTCTCCCCGGGTGGGGGCGGGATAGGTAGGGGAGACACCCACCCTCCTCCTGCAAACCTGTTTGTCCGCCCCGGGTGGGGGCGGGATAGGTAGGGGATCGGGAGGGTAGGGGAACAGCAGTGTCGGGTTTCAGCGCAGCCCAACAAGCTCGTATTGAATATTTTTGGGTATTGTTAGAAGAGTAACGTAGGTATTTTTTACTATAACATTTTACATATTTTGAGTACGTTAAGTGGGTTATTTCCTGCTGACATTTTTAGGCTTTTTTTATTTACTTTAAGTCACTGTATTGACGCTATTGACTAACTTATAAGTAACGTGGAAAATTTCATTAATTTTATTGTAGATTGCCATAGAATAAAAAAAAATTGTTGCTGGGAGACTGTACCAATCTGGGTCGGTCGTCTGAAGCCAATTATCTCATGAGGCAGTGACGAGTAACAAGATTTCCATGGAATCCCCCGGAAATAGGTCGTGAGGGGTCAAAGGTTAAAGGTGGAATGTTTGGAGTCTGCAATTTCAGGTGGGCGGGATGGATCCTGGAAGTTATGAAGGAATTTCTTCCTGCGTGGGATGTCTGATGTAAAATAATTTTTCAGATTTATTATTATTATTATTATTATTATTATTATTATTATTATTATTATTATTATTATTATTATTATTATTATTCATAAGAATCTCATAACACCATGAGTCACTAAAATGGCGAAGAAATCTACAATGGCGTAAATGTGTATACATATTAGAAATATATATTTCTAATATATATTCACATTTACATCATTGTGGATTTCTTCACCATCATTATTATTATTATATATATGACTGTTTTGTTGGTGCTTGATTCCACCATATATAAATGATAGAAGGGAGCCTTCAGGATCAAATATAACATATGCAAAGCTATAAGGAAATCGTCATCATGAAGGATTCTGCTAATCTATAATAATAAAATCCGAGTGGATCTTGTTTGTCCGCCCGGGTGGGGGCGGGGGTAGGCAGGAGATCGGGAAAGTAGGGGAGACATGCCACATCCACCTTCCTTCTGCAAACCCGTTTGTCCGCCCCGGGGTGGGGACGGGGTAGGCAGGGGATCGGGAAGGTAGGTGAGACATGACACATCCACCCTCCTACTGCAAACCTGTTTGTCCGCCCGAGGTGGGGGGCGGAGTAGGTAGGGGATCGGGAATGTAGGTGAGAAATGACACATCCACCCTCCTCCTACAAACATGTTTGCCCGGCCTGGCCTGGGTGGAGGCGGTGTAGGTAGGAGATCGGGAAGGTAGAGGAGACATGACACATCCACCCTCCTTCTGCAAACCCGTTTGTCCGCCCCGGGTGGGGGCGGGTTAGGTAGGGGATCGGGAGTGTAGGGGAGACATGACAGGCAGCGCCGGGTTCCAGCACAGCGTAACGCGTGCCATCGAGCTCGGATAGAATAAAGAACTCTTCAAACTCGAATATGACCTAAATTGCTTATACTTTCTGTATTGTGGGTGTCTTCTGGTTTCAATATAATCATATTGTTATTCATAGCTCAAAAGATCTTAAGAACCCAGGGAGGCTATTTATAATATAATCGGTTCACCAATAATGTAGTATTGTAAAATTCTCTCTCTCTCTCTCTCTCTCTCTCTCTCTCTCTCTCTCTCTCTCTCTCTCTCTCTCTCTCTCTCTCTCTCTCTCTCCGTAATGTAACATAGAAAGCAAATTTTCCGTCTTAAAACGCGATACAGTTTCACATAAAATAATATTTCTGGAAAAGCCAAAAGTTGCAGTTTATGTAAATTATGAGAAAATGGCTGTGAAAAGGAAGAGAATATTCTCGAATGAGCTGGATGGTGTTTCTGGCCTGTTAAAAAATCTTTTTTTCACCATTACGTTTTTCCAACTGATCTGATTAGTTCTCAGTCACGTGTGATATTCAAAAACTCGTAAAGTGATTATATTTTTTCGGTTGCAAATAACTCTGTACTCATAGTAATTACTGTTTGATGTTTTTTTTTTGTTTTTGTTTTTGTTTGTGCTTTGGAATGGGCTGTTTTTATGAGCTCTGAACTGATTTATGAGCTTGTATTGAAATCCAGTGAATCATTTTAAAAGTTATACCATGGTTTTATTAGTTCCGGAGGTAAATTGCTTGCTCCCCCCCCCCCTCTCTCTCTCTCTCTCTGATGATGACAAAATCATTTTTTTAGAAGATAGTCGTTAAATGAAAATTTTGCCAATAAAATGAGTTTGATTAATATATTGTATATATTAATGTATTTCTATCTATCTATCTATCTATCTATATATCTGTCTATCTATATATATATATATATATATATATATATATATATATATATATATATATATATATATATATACATATATATATATATATATATATATATATATATATATATATATATATATATATACATATATATATATATATATATATATATATATATATATATATATATATATATATATATATATATATATACACACACACACGCAGTCCACCATAATTGTCGAAAATCCTTAGTGCTATCATCACCCGGAGAATAAGGTCATATATTTTTAATTGTGGTTGTAACGTAGTGTATTATTTGAGACAAGTTATTATCTGTTTATATACTATCACGTAAATTGATATTGTCCTTCTTTTGTTTATAGTATAGTTTTTGGACATGGAGAGTGAATACGATATATATATATATATATATATATATATATATATTACATGGAGAGTGAATACGATATATATATATATATATATATATATATATATATATATATATATATATATATATATAGAGAGAGAGAGAGAGAGAGAGAGAGAGAGAGAGAGAGAGAGAGAGAGAGAGAGAGATAGAAATAATCAACACACAATCACGTGTGGAACAGAAATAAATTTCTGACTCACATCAGGATCGAACCCAGGTCTTTCAGGTGAAAGGTGAGGGCGCTGCCCACTAGGCCACACAAGTCATAAAAGAAGTTGGAACCTGAGGGCAACTGCACGCAAGGAATTACCTGGGCAAGCTAACTGCTTGCATACCAGCGTGTTTTCCCCAACTTCCTGACTCAGCAATGACCCAATTGACAGCATTTCATTCGAATTATCCCCTGTAAGTGAATAAGATAGAAATATGTATATATATATATATATATATATATATATATATATATATATATATATATATATACATACGTACACACACACATACATATTGACTCTGCATGTCCGAAAACTATACTATAAACAGAAAACGACAAATTGTTAAAAATTCTGCCAGCTTTCCTTTTATTCAAAATAATTCCTTCTTTAACAAAATTAAACCGCTAATACATCAACACGCCCCTGCCCTAAAATGCCAACTAATAACAACAGATCCCCTGACAATCGGGTCTCTCTTCAAATATAAAGGTAAACTTGATTCCCTATTGGCATCAAATGCGGTCTATTTATTTACTTGTCCCGGATGTAATTGGGGGAAAATTTGTTGGATCCTCTCGTAGGTTCCTCAGAGTTTGCATGGATTGCTTTAGGAGTGTCAATTATCACACTGGAGTTCGATAGGCGTCTCCAGAAATCTCTAATATTCGGAACCATGCCTTTAAATGTAAATTTAACATTCAATATGAGCTATTCAAAATTCTTATTAGGGCCTCTTCCCCAAAACAGCTTGCGATCTATGATTCACTTTTTATTAAACAAGTAATTCCAGAGTTGAACAGTCAGAAGACCTCCACCCCTCTCTTTTCGGCATGAATTTTAACCTATACTACGTACCTACTCCTTGAAAGGTACTTAGCATTTTCCTTTTAGCTCTTGAGTTTCTTTCGAAATAAATTTCCTTTTATAATATCAGTTAGTCGAGTCAGTTGTATGTTATTTAGTGTTTGTATGTTTCAGCTTGACGATGAGGCGAGGCCTCGAAACGTTACCAAAATACATAGATGAAATGCTGTCAAGGCGTCTCCTTCTGATGGCCCCTGCTGTGTGTTCTGCCAATGGCCGGTGTTCTGGATGTTACATTTATATATATATATATATATATATATATATATATATATATATATATATATATATATATATATATATATATATATATATATATATTATATATATTATATGTGTGTGTGTGTGTGTGTATACAGTAGATTAATGCCCATGTTTGCCTACGAACAGACATTCGTTAATGGAGGAACCAACTGGCCTTTACTGCCACAAACTCTAGGCTGTATGGCTAGCATGGAATGTTTACGGCTTGGCAATTCAACATTTACAAGCGTTTACACTGTGAACGATGAGTGTGGAATAAGCAACATGATAATTGACGTAGCCATAGGCTTATTTTGTGTATTAATATAAATATATATACATATATATATATATATATATATATATATATATATATATATATATATATATATATTATATATATATATATATATATATATATATATATATATATATATATATATATATTATATATATATTTATATTTCTTTTCTCATTTAAATAGTTTCCCTGACAGTGGTTGGTCGGAGGAGAGTAGCGAGACTGCGGTCTCTGACACATTTGTAATTGAATGCAGAATCGAAAGTAAATGTTCTGTGCTGAAACCTTCCATAACATTAACAGTTTCTTAAACCTTCACAGACCGTCGATCAACTTGTTATCCAACTCCTTCTTCAACACACTGCACTTTTCACTGTCTAGCCTCTTGGATATTAAAGCCCTTGGTATCCAGTGCTCCTGAATTCCATCCGAGTCAGTGCTTGCCAGGCCTTCCTCTCTGCTTTTCTCACAATTTTTGAATTGTATGCTCTTTTTACTAACCTTCCAACCTCCATTCTCTCTGCATGAACGAACCAGGTTAAAAGAGAATGGTTCTTTTAACTCTGTTTTTTGTGTATATCTTCATTTCTTATCTTTAGGCTCAACCAGTTCATGCCAGTAGTTTCAATCATTTTCATTTCATTCTCACGTAGCGTCCACACTTCATTACCATAAAGGAGAGTAAGCTCAACGGTCCTTTCAAATATTCCAATTTAGACTTCTGAAGACGCACAGAGAGAGAGAGAGAGAGAGAGAGAGAGAGAGAGAGAGAGAGAGAGAGAGAGAGAGAGAGAGAGAGAAAATTTAAGTATACCTTAGTTTAACCAGACCACTGAGCTGATTAACAGCTCTCCTACGGCTGACCCGAAGGATTAGACTTATTTTACGTGGCTAAGAACTAATTGGGCACCTAGAAACGGGACCTACAGCTTATTGCGGAATCCGAACCACATTATACCGAGAAATGAATTTCTATCACCAGAAATAAATTCATCTAATTCTTCATTGGCCGGCCGGAGAGTCGAACGCGGGCCCAGCAGAGTGCTAGCCGAGTACGATATCGACCCCTCCAATGAGGAACTGGAGAGAGAGAGAGAGAGAGAGAGAGAGAGAGAGAGAGAGAGAGAGAGGATGATTAGGGGTATTTTAAGGTTCCCGTTGACTGGCTTGGAGGAGATTCGCGGAGTGGAAATCCCTGTCAATTCGGCTTGTTTACTCGAGTGTGACCTTACGAGGTTGCCACATTTCTCTGGGCTATCTTTTGCTCAGCTTTTCCTGTGAGATATTGTCTTTTTTTTATCTCTCTCTCTCTCTCTCTCTCTCTCTCCCTCTTCCACATGTTCTTGGATTTATGTGAAAGTTTGTGGATTTGTAATTTTTTCTAATACGTAACCAATGATTTTCTTTTTTTTTGTGTGTGTTTTTGACTTTGCATTTCTTGTCGGGATTATACAGTCATAATTATATATATATATATATATATATATATATATATATATATATATATATATATATATATATATATATAAATTTCTGACTCACATCAAAACGAACCCAGGTCTTTCAGTTGAAAGACATGAGTTCTACCCTGATGTGACTCAGAAATTAATTTATGTTCCATACGTGATTGTGCTGATTATTTCTATATATATATATATATATATATATATATATATATATATATATATATATATATATATATATATATATTTTTTTTTTTTTTTTTTTTTTTTTTTTTTTTTTTCTCGGTAATTGGGCGGCTACTTGGAAATCATAGCTTAATGGTAAATAATATTGCCAAGGCCAGGAAGAACACTCTTTATTATACGAGCTTTCGAGGTATAAAACCTCATCATCAGGCTGAAAAAACCGACAAGGATGAGAATCAATAAAATTACAATAAAATGAATTTTCATGATAAATCTTCAGCAAAAATACTAACCAAATATATAAAATGAACAAGTAAATACGAACTAAAAGGGTGAGACGTAAAATAACGAAAGATTAAAAGCGAACACAAGCATAAAAATATGAAAATAAAAATAAGGTGAAATGTAAACAAACTACCACTCACAAAGTAAAATATTTAACGACCTAAGTGAGTACCTACTATGAAATTACACGATAGCTAGTTAAATACCAGACGAGTTGTTTTTCAATTCCGGCTTCATCTTTTTAATAGTCAGCGACTCTGAAATCAAAAGGTCCAGTCTATTTGGACAAAAAGACAGTACCCGAAAATCCAGGTCAGTGAAAGGATGGTCCTGTGCTAAACTGTGTTCTCTAATGGCAGAAAAGGGTGGTTTGGAAAGGGGAAACCTAGTTCCAATAGAAAGACCTCTGTGTTCCAAATTCTGTGTCTGAGCCAGCAGGAACTGGATCCCACGTATCGCAGACCACACTGCGAACAAGTGAACAAGTAAACGACACAGGAATTAAGGTCCACAGGCAGAGTAGGCTTCTCTCTCAAAAGTGATCTTATTGTAAAAGGATTACAGAAAACAAACCGGAAACTAATTTGAGGGAAACAATGCTTAAGTATTTCTTGTAACTTTTTTCGGACCACATAGCTACTGTGACCAAGGTAAGGCAATTTAATGTACTTTACATCTTTAGTAGCAGTACTGTACACCGGTCTGGGACAAAACTTTTCATTTAAAAAAATTTTCAGAACTTTGTAAAATACAAAAATGGGATATGAGTTTTAAGAAAAATAATTCTGGGGGAAAACCATATCTTGATGAAATAAATTAAAATAACAACAAACATTGTAGGCTGTATTATCAAAGCACGTATTGAGTTCATCTTATACAACTTTGGCGAAAAACTGAGGTAATTCAATCCCAAGCCAGTAAAAGTACTTTTCCTATAAACAGAGGTCTCAAATTTGCCACTATTTCTGTATACCTGTACATCTAAAAATTACCGTAGGTATGTAGATGATACTTTCCTTGTGTTTAAGGAATTATCACATGTTGATTTGTTTTTTGAATATTTTAATTCTCGTCACCCTAACATTTCTTTTACTTGTGAGACGGAACAGGATAATAAGTTGTCAATGAAGAACTTAACAAGAGATGAAACGCTTTTAACACTTTCCGCTAAGGCCACACTCAAGCTTCAGTGAATTAGGTAAAGGGAAGATGAACCTATTAAATCTGAAAGAATCGAGAAAAAGTTCAAATTTGTAAGATTTGACATCGTTGTCCAAAAGAATCTTATTATTTGATGGAGAGAAGAAACAAGTACAAAATGTGCCGAAGTTTCTTCGCCGTAATCGAGTTTTCTGTGAAGCGTGTAATGATGTATGAAACTTTCAGCCGCGGCCCGGTAGTGGCCTGTCTTGCTGGCACCTATAGCGGTGTCAGACGCGCGATCATAGCTAACTTTAACATTAAATAAAACAAAAACTACTGAGGCTAGAGGGCTGCAATTTGGTATGTTTGATGATTGGAGGGTGGATGATCAACATACCAATTTGCAGCCCTCTAGCCTCAGTAGTTTTTAAGATCCGAGGGCGGATAGAAAAAGTGCGGACGGACAGACATATAGCCATGTCCATAGTGTTCTATTACAGAAAACTAAAAGAAGAGCTATACAGCTGAAGCTGGAGAAAATCATTAATAAAGAGGGAAAGAAACATTGCTAAAAAAACACAACTGATATTCTATACTGGGAATGGGGAGAATAGGAGATTATACCATCCATGATAAAATGTCAAGTATTTCGGTAATAAACTAGAAATTATTTTAAAGAGAAGGAATCAAATCATAATCGAGAACATTTGGGCAACCCAACGCATACCCAATTGTGTCGAATGCCTTAGAAATTTCTAAAATAACAACAAACATTTCCAGAAATTTGAAGGGGAAAATGATAAAACAGTTTAGAAGAATGGCCCTTATTATTCCTGCCTTACAGAAGTATTATTCCTGCCTTATAGAGTATTATTCCTGCCTTACAGAAGTATTATTCCTGCCTTACAGAAGTATTATTCCTGCCTTACAGAAGGGTTATCTGCTTTGTAGAAGTATTATTCCTACCTTACAGCAGTATTATTCCTGCCTAAACAGAAGTATTATTCCTGCCTTATAGAGGATTATTCCTGCCTTACAGAAGTATTATTCCTGCCTTACAGAAGCATTATCTGCTTTGTAGAAGTATTATTCCTGCCTTACAGAAGCCATACTGCTTATCTGAAAGATCATCTCAGGATTCCTGATGTGTACTAAAGTGAAGTTTGGTAAATTTTCAGGGGCTTTAGTGAGAGCAGAAGAGTAACCATTTGATTGGTAGTATGAAAGATTAAAGCGAGCATCTTTTTTTGGAATTCGCTGAACCAGAGCAAGGTTCCAAGAGGGCGGTGGTTCAACAATTAGAAGAAAACGAACGCAAAGCGTAGGAGTCACTTCGCCCGAAATTTCAGAAGGAAATAGCTTCTTGCCATGTAGATCATTCTATGGACCTTAGAATTACACACACAAACACTGTATATATAAGTATATATATGCAAGTTCGTTTATTGGGCATTGAATGAAGTAGTTATGGAACGTTTGCCGTCTTATAAAGAAAACCCACATAGAAGTTCAACAGAGGTTTTCTGTACTTAACTAGTTCCTCGCTGGGTGAGCGGGTTCCGTTCTCAACTACCACGCTGTTGGTCGCGAGTTCGAATCTCCGACCGGCCAGTGAAGAATAAGAGGAATTTGTTTCTGGTGATAGAAATTCATTTCTCGCTATAATGTGGTTCGGATTCCACAATAAGCTGTAGGTCCCGTTGCTAGGTAACCAACTGGTTCTTAGCCACGTAAAAATAAATCTAATCCTTCGGGCCAGCCCTAGGAGAGCTGTTAATCAGCTCAGTGGTCTGGTTAGACTAAGATATATTTAATTTTTCTGTACTTAACCGCCGTCATTGCAGACGACAGGTTAATGTTATTGGTTTGCCTAGCAATCTGTGACCATGACACTTTAAAACGTAAACAGCAGTTCGTTCTGCATTGCAGAACATCCTTATGTGGGTGAGGGGTAAAAGTTGCAGGGTATTATTTGTCGCATTGGTGACGGTATCAAAGGATCTTTGCAGTGTGCTTCTTACTCCGACTTGCATTACTCTCTTGCATTACTTTCTGCATTTTACCATTAATCCGTTTCCTCTGGTTTGTTCCCACCGACTGTTCAACTTCTTGAAGTACCTCCAGTCTTCCCCTCTTTTGAAGAACAAACCCTTTTGTCTGGATCCTCTTGAAGTCTAGGCTTGGGACTTTGCTGTGGCGAAGAACCTCTGAACACCTCAATGCGATGTTATTGTTATGAATTTATGAGCCAGAGTTTTAATGGTAACACACATTTGCCGTTTTATAATGAACTGTTTATTTAAAGGGCAAAATAACAGAGAAGAGTTCTAGGGGTTCGAAATGAAATATAGCCCGTAGGGGGTAGTGTCTTTAGTGCGCCTCATGCCATGCGCTGTAGGCATTACTTTAGGTTCTTTGCGGCGTGCCTTCGGTCCCTAGCTGCAACCCCTTTCGTTCCTTTTACTGTACCTCCTTTCATATTCTCTTTCTTCCATCTTACTTTCAACCCTGTCCTAACAACTGATTTATAGTGCAACTGCTTTGAGGTTTTCCTCCTGTTACACCTTTCAAACCTATTTACTGTCAATTTCCGTTTCAGCGCTGAATGACCTCATAGGTCCCAGTGCTTGGCCTTTGGCCTAAATTCTATATTCAGTTCAGTTCAAATGAAATATAAAGCACAGTTTTCCAAGGGCCAGTTAGCCGCTTCATAGATAACTGATGAATTAACCATTGAGTATTACCTTCAATTTTGCATGACATGACGCCAGCTTTGGAAAGCACAACACATCTCAAGGTCTGATGAATAAGTTATCAAACCGCAGCTCCGTTCAAAATATCAGCAGTTACCAAAAATATATTAAAAACCACATACTGCACAAAAGAAAGCAAGTATAAAATGCGCTGGAGTATCTTCGGCGCAATCTAGTTTTCTGTATGAAACTCTCATCTACGACCGGGCGGGCAACGCTCAGTTGCTCCCAAGATGCGGTCGAGAGAAGGTCCGACGGCGACGCCTCCGGAATTGGACTCGGCTGTGCCATACGCACGATCTATGACTAACCTTAAACTTACATAAAATAACAACTAAAGAAAACTAAAAGTTGATAAAAACAGCTTCCAAAAATCATGAACAAATTACGTTTAAAATAAACGAGAGACCGATGAAGCTTCCTGATTCTTTTGTTGACCATGAAGTGAATTATTTATTTGAATTATTTATTTACACTTAAGTCTTCAAAGCGCATGATCAGTAAGAAGGGACACGGGATGACCAAATATATGATGCATAAATGATAATCTGATAGAATTCGAGTTACTGCTTTTTTTTCGCTGTATGAACTGAAAGGTAATAAAAGGGGTTAGCTGCATAAAATCTGGAGAGAGAGAGAGAGAGAGAGAGAGAGAGAGAGAGAGAGAGAGAGAGAGAGAGAGAGAGAGAGAGAGAGAGAGAGAGAGAGAGATTCATTTAATAAGAGAGATAAAGAAGGAGTGACGAAGAATAATTCAACACGAGAGAGAGAGAGAGAGAGAGAGAGAGAGAGAGAGAGAGAGAGAGAGAGAGAGAGAGAGAGAGAGAGAGAGATTCATTTAATAAGAGAGATAAAGAGAGAGTGACGAAGAATAATTCAACACCAGAGAAAGAGAGAGAGAGAGAGATTGATTCATTTAATAAGAGAGAGAAATAATTCAACACCAGAGAGAGAGAGAGAGAGAGAGAGAGAGAGAGAGAGAGAGAGTGATTCATTTAATAAGAGAGATAAACAATTTAACACCAGAGAGAGAGAGAGAGAGAGAGAGAGAGAGAGAGAGAGAGATTCATTTAACAAAGATAAAGAGGGAGTGACGAAGAATAATTCAACGCCAGAGAGAGAGAGAGAGAGAGAGAGAGAGAGCGAGCTGAATTAAGGACCCTCAGTAATTTAACATCTGCTGAAATATTCAGAGGCACCACCCCACCTGCGGATATGAAATCACATTAAAATTTCAGCTCCCCGAAGAGTCCAATTCCCTCGCAAAAAAAAAAGTAAGGTCTCTGTTTTATTTATTTCAGTGACGTCCGCAGTCGCATTCTCTCAACTCTCTCCTTTCTCGTCAAAGAAAAATGAGTATATATATATATTCTAGAATAACAATAGGATTTTCCAAAGCTCTGTAGCTGGTAATTATTGATTAAGTCTTTGCCGTTATATTAAAATGTCATCTGGCAGTCTTCCAGATTATATATATATATATATATATATATATATATATATATATATATATATATATATATATATATATATATATGGATGGCTGAATGATTATTACAGTTGCGTAGCTAACAGGTATTTTTTCCTCTCTGTGATTAGGAATTCAAAGCATTTTTGAAAGTGGAGAGAAATTAGAGTGAGGCTATTTGGAAACTCAAATCAGTTTTCTTATGATCGCATGTTTTTTTTTTTTTTTTTTTTTTTTTTTTGAAGCCCCTTGTAGGATAAAGTAGGAGGACTAGTTTTCCTCCGTTTGTTCTTGAAGTCTTGCCTTGTCGTCGCGACTCCTCCCATATGGATCAAGATATTTCAGTCAGACTTACTACTAAGGAAAAACATCCTGCTTGGAAGTGTACGAAGGGAGATTGTCCTATCGTTTCGACTGTCTGTTCGCCCTTTTTCACTTCATGTGTTTTTTTTTTATTTTTCTGTCAAAGAAAGCTATTGCGCAGGCTTTGTCTGTCCGTCCACACTTTTTCTGTCCGCCCCCTCAGATCTTAAAAACTACTGAGGCTAGAGGGCTGCAAATTGGTATGTTGATCATCCACCCTCCAATCATCGAACATACCAAATTCCAGCCCTCTATCCTCAGTAGTTTTTATTTTATTTAAGGTTAAGTTAACCATGATCGTGCGTCTGGCAACGATATAGGACATGACACCAATGGGCCGTGGTTAAAGTTCCATGGACCGCGGCCCATACTGCATCATACCGAGACCACCAAAAGATAGATCTATTGTCGGTGGCCTTGATTATATGCTGTGTAGAAAACTCGACTGCGCCGAAGAAACTTCGGCTCATTTTTTACTCATTTAATATGATGGAAACTTTTTAACTTTGGCCATTACTTTTGAACCATTCATTATCGCAAAGTCTTTGGTAATTATGCGAGAATAGATTATTGAAGTAAACGAAGCTGAAATTTATTAGTTTACACTTACAACAAATAAGAGAATAACGAACAGATGTAACGTTGTAAGAAAAACTTGTAAAAAGGTGCCAATGTGCCATTGTATATCTCCTGTTTAAAATTGTTATTCAGTAAGTAGTGGTTCGTGTTTTTTTTTTTACAACTTTTGCTAGGTAGCTTTTTATTTAGAAAAAAAAAATCAAACCGTGTCCCAATTCTGTCAAAAATAAGGGTAATTTAAAAGAGCGTCGTTTCGATATATCCCGACCGCAAGGACGTTAAGTACCATCCTGAGACTTGGAACAAGGACCTTTCCATTCTTCATATTTAAAAGATAAGTGGATTTGAGAGGTGCTGGCCTCGAGCTGAACGACGGGAAGAACACACGTGGAGCAGAACAACCATAGACTGTGGTTGTTGCACAGGAAAAAACAAACATATATCGATCTACACTGCTTTTAGTTTTCTGTAAAAGAAAACTATTGTGCCGGCTTTGTCTGTCCGTCCGCACTTTTCTCTGTCCTCCCTCAGAGCTTAAAAACCACTGAAGCTAGAGGGCTGCAAATTGGTATGTTGATCATCCACCCTCCAATCATCAAACATACCAATTTGCAGCCCTCTAGCCTCAGTAGTTTTTATTTTATTAAAGGTTAAAGTTATCCATAATCGTGCTTCTGGCAACGTTATAGGATAGGCCACCACCGGGCCGTGGTTAAAGATTCATAGGGTGCGGCTCATACAGCATTATACCGAGACCACCAAAAAATAGGTCCGTTATCGGTGGCCTTGATTTTATGATGTAGCGGCTGTACAGAAAACTCGATTGCGCCGAAGAAACTTAGGCGCATTTTTTACATGTTGATTATAAAGATGAAAATTGGGAGGAAAAGAAAGCTATTTATTAATGTTATCATGAACTTGGCTTTTGCAAATTTTTCAGATTTCACTTCTAAAAAAAATTAAAATTTGAAACCTCTCTTTTCCCGTGGTTTCCATATCATTGTTAAATCAAATTCCCTTCAGTTCCATAATGATACTTCTGTGAAGTTTTTACTCTCTTTCTCCACTGTGGGCGATTCTGTGATAGGTTTAGTGGTATCTTCTTTACTTTCCCAGGTATCCAGACAGAAAGCGTTCTAATTTTCCTTATCGTTTTTTATTGGTTTTAAATATTTGAATATTGAAATCTTAAATTACTTCATTTTAGGTTCTTCTGTGAGTAGTAGTATCAGCAGAGTCGTCGTCGCCTGAATTATCCTTAGATATTTAATCATTGTACCTGTTTATAATCCCATCCACCTTTCTAATAACGTGAAAAATGTTTTCACCAATTTTTTAACGTAAATTAAGCAGTAAAATCCATGAATGTTTGACTCGTTATTTTGTAAGGATTTGTAACCAAGTCTGCATACGAGCTGAAATTTAAATTGTATACTTTTTTGGTTGAATGGTCAAAATTATTTTGTATACAAATGTGAGGAAATGTTTGAATACGTTTCAGTTCCAGGTTCTTGTAGTAGCTGGAACTTGGGTTAATGCACCAAGTTTTTAGTTTGGTCTGTATGTCTCAGTCTGTTACTTATATGGAAATTCATGAACGTATTTTATATGGTTTTACTGAGAGAAGGCTCGAATTTTCCAGGGTATAGTTGCATTTGTTTCGAGTACTGCTATGGTTTCATTTGTTATTATAATAACTCATTTACTCATTTCCATTTACAGAAAAATCCACGGTTTCCCCGAGTTTGTGAAACAAGAACGAAAATAGAGTACTTGTATAACTCGATGAAATTCGACTTAATATTGCAATACAAAGCGTGAATAATTTAGGGCATTGAGAGAGATATACTAAAGGCCCTCTCTTATAATGACTGTTCATTCTTTGTAAATCTGTTAAGATAGCAATTCAGATTTTTTCAAATGCCATTATTCATCATATTGGTTACTAGGATGACGTGAATAGGGATAGGATCTTAATTAATTTATAAGATTTAGCGCAGTTATAGTTATAATTATCTCATTAGTAGGTTATCTTAACTGTAGATCTCTACGTCATTGTAATAAAAAGATGAAACAACTTTTTGCATTTGAAATAACACAAATAATGTTATTTGTATTATTTGAAACAATACAAATAGCTCTTTGCATATGAAATAACACAAATATTACAGAATAGAGTGTCGAGATAACGAGGCAAATTTAGTACATTTGTTCCAGCAATATAGTTAATCTCGAAAGCTGCTGCGACAAATCTAGCTGCACTTACAGAATGTAAACACCTCTTCACAACAACCAAAATGTGTCGAGTACACCAACAACGACGAGGGAGAGAGGGAGAAAAAAAAAAAAAAAGTAGTGGACCACGTTCTGTAGACGTGAGATGCTTCCACATGTATTGTGAGACTCGACTTATATAGAGTATCTAGGAATGTGTACCTTTGGGGAAGGCAGGAACACCAAGTTTAGGGAATAGTCATCTCTAGGGAAAAGAAACTTGCAGTCGGGAAGTCCCAAAACTTAAATGAACATCTGCCCTTTTTTTATCTCTCTCTCTCTCTCTCTCTCTCTCTCTCTCTCTCTCTCTCTCTCTCTCTCTCTCTCTCTCTCTCTAGTGCTGGACAGGTTTTACGACAATAAAGCCTTTGTGGGCGTCATGAATCTTTCTCTTTCTCAGTCCCTTGGTCATTGAATATTCAAAACTCTTACATAGAATACTCTGTGATCTCTCTCTCTCTCTCTCTCTCTCTCTCTCTCTCTCTCTCTCTCTCTCTCTCTCTCTCTCTCTCTCTCTCTCTCTCTCACCTCCTGTAGGCATTACGGAATGTTTGCATTAGGAGTAATGGGGGGAAGAAGATGCAAGGGATAGCAAAAGATGGAGAAAGTTAACTCGAGCGGCCGATCCTGCTATACAGTGGGATTTATAAGGTCGAAAGAAGTATTGGGTAACTGGTTGAGTCAGTTCCAATGTTAAGACAATATTCTTGTCCGTATATGCCCCCTGCTTAATGAAGTACAAGAGTTCGGAAAGGGGAGTATTTCAGAAGAATAATTTATAGAGTACCTATTAACTTTTTTCCAACAATATACCTTTTTACCATTGGCAATAAATTGTTTAAGTTATCTGAGACATTCAGTTTTTCAGGAGTCGAGACCTACCACACACACACACACACACACACACACACACACACACACACACACACACACAGGCACCGTTGTGTGATCGAATTCCGTCTCTTTAGCCTTGACTTTTTGTCGTGTGATGTGGTTGTATCGTCACTGATAGTGAGGAGGAGTTTCCAAAGAATATATATATTTTTTTCCTTAAAACGTGGCCTATATCCTGCTTTTCTGATTTTATTTCCTTGAATAGGAAATGTTTTACAAAGTAATAATTGGATTTTACCCATCACCTTTTGGCTGTGTGCGTGCCCACAAGCATCAATGTCTGAAATTCACCATTTTTGGATAACGAGCTTGATGGCGCGCCCAGGGTGGACAAACGGGTTTGCAAGAGGAGGGTGGATGTGTTATGTCTCCCCTACCCTCATGATCCCCTACCTACCCCGCCCCCACCCCATGGTGGACAAACAGGTTTGCGAGAGGAGGGTGGATATGTCATGTCTCTGCTACCCTCTCGATCCCCTACCTACCCCGCACCACCCGGGGTGGACAAACAGGTTTGCAAGAGGAGGGTGGATGTGTTATGTCTCCCCTACCCTCATGATCCCCTACCTACCCCGCCCCCACCCCATGGTGGACAAACAGGTTTGCGAGAGGAGGGTGGATATGTCATGTCTCCGCTACCCTCTCGATCCCCTACCTACCCCGCACCACCCGGGGTGGACAAACAGGTTTGCAAGAGGAGGGTGGATGTGTTATGTCTCCCCTACCCTCATGATCCCCTACCTACCCCGCCCCCACCCCATGGTGGACAAACAGGTTTGCGAGAGGAGGGTGGATATGTCATGTCTCCGCTACCCTCTCGATCCCCTACCTACCCCGCCCCACCCGGGGTGGACAAACAGGTTTGCAAGAGGAGGGTGGATGTGTCATGTCTCCCCTACCCTCCCAATCCCTTACCTACCCCGCCCCACCCGGGCGGACAAACAAGTTTGCAGGAGGAGGGTGGATATGTCATATCTCCCCATACCCTCCCAATCCCTTACCTACCCCGCCCCACCCAGGCGGACAAACAAGTTTGCAGGAGGAGGGTGGATGTGCCATGTCTCCCCATACCCTTCCTGTCCCCTACCAACCCCACACAGGTTTGCAAGAGGAGGGTGGATGTGTCATGTCTCCCATACCTCCCAATCCCCTACCTACCCCGCCCCCACCAGGGGCGGACAAACAAGAAAGATCCACTTGGATTTTATTATTACAGATTAGATATCTTGCACTATGCTTGTATTTTCCTTATGACAAATCATACATTTCCACGGAAATTAACATTTTTAACATTTTCCTTCTCTTCCAGTATGGATGGCGCCGACCTCTGCTTCGAGATCGTCAAACGGGCGATGTCCGGATTTGTATACAGCGAAGCTGTGGCCAGGTAAGAGAATGATCTCAGATGCATTCACCTCGTATATGAATTTAACTAGCGTTACTTGTTCGAGGTCCTTGATTTCAGAGCTTACCTTTTAGGTAATTATACCGTATTTTTACCCACTTTTTATTCCCGGAAATGGTAGTAGTCTTTCCTAAAATATATGAATATTTTTTTTTCCTTTACCATATTCAGATGATCCGGGAAGTTGAAATGGGCGAGGGGTAATTATAACTTATTTTTACCCATTTTTTATTCCCGGAAATGGTAATAGTCTCTCGTAAGTAATATGAATATTTTTAATTTTTTTACCATATTCAGATAATCAGGAAAGATAAAATGGGCAATTGATAATTATACCATATTTTTACCCACTTTTAATTCCTGGAAATGGTAATAGTTTCGCCTAAGTTATATTAATATTTTTTTTTTATCGTATTCAGATAATCAGGGAAGATAAAATGGGCAAGTGGTAAGTGTACCATATTTTTACCCACTTTTGATTCCCGGAATCAAAAAGTTATATTAATAATTTTTTTTTACCATATTCAGAGAATCAGGTAAGTTAAAATGGGCAAGTGGCTGCTGTTTCCACTGGTTCTCGCAAAATTATACGAAGGAGACCTTATGTATCTTATTTCCCTCTTTTATTTACTTTTGCAAGAACTTGAAAATGAAACCAGAGATGATGGATATAAACAGAAACTTACTGAAGCCTCGTCGCTGTCGTGCGATCGTCAAGTCTGGCTTGAGGAAAGCATCCTTCGGGATTAAGGTCACTTGCTTTGTGTCGCAAAGCGGGGAATGATTCATGGTTATGACTGATTGACTACCCAAATTCAAACAAAGGAGGGTCACTGACGCCGTGCATTTATATCTGCTTGCATGCGGAAAAGTGCTTCTGTCAAACGTAGCATAATCCACTTTTCATCAAATCTGATTAAAGCAATTTTTTCATCAGCAGTTTAATGGCTCATCAAAACAGATATGAGAAGTGCTGTCGTTTGATCCCAAATAGATAGTTGAAAAGGCATTTTACTCTTGATAAGAGCTTAATTGGATGCGCTGAACATTGTTATGACTCTGTAATGTACTACTGTAATACCTGTATTGATATTATTTCATGTATTAAACATTTCTGCCCTAAAATGGAAGACTGCAGTGTCTGAAAAAATACAAAACTGAGAAAGAATGGTAGATTTTGCAGTTTTCCCTTGCCTTACTACTGATTTTGCAGCTACAGGAAATGGGACCCCCTAAATATTCGCGGAAAGCATTGAAGGATCATTCTGAAACTGCAGCAACTTGTGTATTAGTGTTTCACGAGCCCAATAGGTGGCATATCTCAATTTCGAAAATTTTTGCAGATACTGCAGTTTTCCCTTGCCTTACTACTTATTTTGCAGCTGGCGCAAATGGGATCCCCTAACTGCTTGCGGAAAGCACTGAAGAATCATTCTGAAACTGCAGTAACCTGCGTATTAGTGTTTCACGAGCCCAATAGGTGGCAAATCTCAGTTTCTAAAATTTTGCAGATACTGCAGTTTTCCATTTTAGGGCAGACTTGGCTATGCTGTCGACCCTTGCAAATTCTTTGATGAGATATGAATTCATAGTTCTTCGCATTGCGTTCCACCTTCCATGCAGGTTTTCTGTAATCCGGACTGAAGGTTATTTAATACTGCTTAGTTATGAACAACTTCTGGATGGTACTGACCTTCCCCTGGTGTGGTGAGCTTCTGTCGAAGATCAGAAATGAAACAAAGGCCACTTCAAGTATATTGAAGCTGAAAAAGAAACGAGGGATTTTATGAAACCACGGATAAGCTAAAGTTAAAAGTCGTGAGTCCAGAAAGTTGCAGGTTGTACAGCACGTTATGGTCGAAATGGACAATAATGCTGGGAAAATATGTCAGGCACTCATTTCATCCTCTCTGTTATATATGTATATATATATATATAATATATATATATATATATATATATATATATATATATATATATATATATAAATAATATAATTCGAACATAATTCGAATCTAATGAACAAGCACTTCATCAGTTTTTTCAATTTTTTTTTTTTACTTCCTTTTGCGTTCACAATTGTCCATATATAAAGAGACCGAATTGAATTGAATTGAATATAGAATTTAGGCCAACATAAGAGGATTTCCACGGTACTCGTTACTCGATACAAAGAAAAATCTTGACTGATTGAATTAGTCCGTTTGAAATTGATCCTGTATCCTGTTTATGAGCTTCAAATGCAGCACCTACCTACTCACAGAGCTTGTTTTAAATAGGTTTTGTTCGGATGCCTTTCATGAATGCGCCACCGTCCCTGATTG
>JANJGK010000037.1:29198509-29219605 GCA_039081455.1 Macrobrachium rosenbergii | reverse complement strand
TACTGTATTAAGTAAATTATTAGATCAGTGTTCATGTCTCTCTCTCTCTCTCTTCTTTCTATACATTATATATATATATATATATATATGTAGATAGATAGATAGATATATAGATATAGATAGATACATACACATATATATGTATGTATGTATATGTATATATATATATATATATATATATATGTATATATATATAATATATATACAGAGAGAGAGAGAGAAGAGAGAGAGAGAGAAGGGACACACTGAAGCCGATTTAATAATATAGCATATCCAATATAGTATTCATCGTTACTTTTTCCGCTACAGAGTAACATTGAAATATTCATCCGTCTCTCGAGTCGTTTCCACGTAAAACGAAGGATATGAATGAATGAAATGAGTGAATGAATGGTCTGATCTATTGTGCGACCTTTCATTCATAATCGGATTTCGTTTGAAGTCAAATTTGTCGGAGTATTTTCTTGTTTAACATGTAAACGAATGCTCCTTTCCCGTTGAATGTTGTAAAATGTCATTCATGCAATGGAAATGTATAGATTTTAGCTACATAAAATGTTAATGTTTGGTTGTAGAAATGAATGGTATAAGTGACTCCGTGAATAATTTTAGACTTTTTTTAATGTATGGTGAAAGATTAGTATCATTGTTATTGTTCTTGCCGTTATCGTTTGTCGTTTTTATGAAATATAGATTGTTTGACTGTTTTTTGCCATCGTCGCTGCTGACACTTAACGTATAGTAGAGTACCGCACTATCTAAGAAACAGCATAATCTTTTAACTTTTAGTGAGTTATATGTGATTCAGAAATTTTATCATGTTCTCCCGTCTACGTTCGTTTAGTGCTTTTCGTCTGTTTACCAGTGGTTCGATGCGTTCTATAATGCCCTAATAAAACATTTTTAGCCGTAAAATCATATTTTTTCTTCTCATAACCTTGTTCTTTCTGTATTTTCATGACTTCCTGTTCACCTGGCTTCCGTACCCTTACTGTTGTTATAACCTCTTCGTCTATATTTCTACCTTATTGTTGTTATAACCCCTTCGTTCTGATCCCTTGTTAACGTTATTTTGTTTAGCGTAGGTTGTTTGTAGTACTTAGTACTGTGTATTGGTGTTCAATATAAACCATGTGAATTGTTCAGAGGCGTCTCTTATTGGTATTGAATGTTTGAATTGCCTCTTTCCCCTTTTACAGTCTTATCCTTGTTTTCAACAAAGATTTCGCGGGTATTGACTTTTATTTATCAATTATTTTATAATGTGATTAACGTAAATTATCCCACACTTTCATATGTTTAGATTTTACCACAGTTGTCGTAAGTTTTCCTAATGTTAATGCAGTTTCCCGTCAGTTTTCCAAGCCCACGTATTTGGTAACGGAAAAACTACGAAGCTGGCTTCTTTCATACCAATATTAGTCGCCCTTACCATTTTAAGGAAGGAGTGTTTTTGGAGAGTAAATTCCTGTCATTCGCTGTATTTGATGGACTTGTGAATTTTGAAGGCTAAATGTGAATTCGAAATGATAAAAAAAATGACATTTTATCAATAAATAAAAGCTAGGAAGGACCTTCGAAAGTTTTCCCCCATTCTGTGCACAAGAAGATGCTTGTGCTAAGTAACTGGGAAGGCTGCTCGTCAGGTTTATGGCTCTTGGACGTTGCGACTTGTTATATGTACCTTGTTTATGTAGCTTTTTTCTCTCAATGTTTATTAAAATTATTTTTTTTATAATTACCTTGAGCAGTTTTGGTCGCACAGATGATTTAAAAGCATTATCGTAGAATGAACACAGTGATATAAATGGAATGGAATATAGAGTTTAGGCCAAAGGACAAGCACTGGGACCTTTGAGGTAATTCAGTGCCGTATTTATGTAGGTGTTTCTCTCAACGTTTATCAAAATTATTTTCTTATAATTACCTTGAGCAGTTTTGTCGTATAGATGATTTAAAAGCATTATTGTAGAATGAACACAGTGATGTAAATAGATTGGAATATAGAGTTTAGGCCAAAGGCCAAGCGCTGGGACCTGTGAGGTCATTCAGTGTTAGAAAGGAAATTGATAGCAGGTAGGTTTGAACGGTGTAACAGGAGGTAAGCCTCGCAGTTGCACTCTGAAATAATTGTTAGGAGAGCGTGGATAGCAAGATGGAAGAAAGATATGAATGGAGGTACAGTAAAAGGAATGAAAGGGGTGTTGCAGCTGGGGGCCAAAGGGACGCCGCAAAGAACCTTTAGTAATGCCTACAGTGCACCCCGTGAGGTGCACTAATGGCACTACTCCCCTACGGGGACTGTGGTATAAAGAACAGAATACAAATGTCTATTGAGAACCATGACAGCTGCATGGATAACAGAATGGGATTTACTGAACCATTGGAGATTTGCTACAAATTCATATTTTTTAATGATTGCTGTCACTGTGCAATTTACCTGAATATATGTTTACCCTTATATATATATATATATATATATACGAGTATATATATATATATATATATATATATATTTATATATAATGTGTGTTTCAACTATGAAAGGATATATGCGCTAGTACGTGTGTTTGTATCTAGACGCAATAAATCTCAATAGAAAGTTGTCTCTGTGGGAATACAATATTTTGTTGCTTCATCAAGTTACTAGAACTTATCTTGGAGGAATTCACTTCGTCCGTGCCTTCCCAAATTTGCTTTTGTTTTTTCTTGGATAACCGTCCTAATATTCTACTTGCCGCGATGTTGTCTTCTTAATAACTCGCCTTGAAATGTTACAGCAGTCAGCCATCAATGGAATTTACTCTTCAAAGCATCCTTGTTATTGATGTAACCTTTATACATGATTATGTAGTGTCTTCAGATCTATTTATACATTTTAGTAACTGAATACGTAAAAATTTAGATGTTATCAAATATCAGTACTTCAGTTTAGATGTTTTTTTCTCTTACTTCGTACACCTGTTTTTGAGGGTAGAGTTTTATGCATTCCATGAATTTTACTGTTAAAGTGATATTTTATAGATTTACATGTTGGCTTTTTTGTCTGTTATTAATGGTTACTTTAGGATGTTATACTAATGTACTATTGTTGGTGAAACAGGAGCGGGCAGAAAAGTGAACATAGTATCTTTGAAAGAGGCATCGCCTTTCTAACAAGACTGGGAATATTCACTATCTCAAGTCATTCAGTAGATCTTGTTGTATGCTCATCAATCATGATGAGTATTATTCATGCCCGACATAACTGAAGAATATCGTTCACTCTGCTCCTCGATACACAAGGTCCTTTATGCCCACCTGATTACATCAATTCACTGGCAGCTTACCCCCCACACTGTAAAAGTAATTCATTTCACGTGTGTAACCTCCCTTATGCCCCACCGCTCAAATTCCCGATTCTTGCCCGTAACATAAATTTATTTTGCAGTTCAGCACACGCTGGCCTATCTATCCCCCCCCTCCCCCCACTCTTCCCCACCCAGCCCTTTAAACTCGAGACCACTACTTGGCTGTCAAGCTTCACCCACACTTCCCCATATCCCTGTCACCCACAGCTGTCAACCACATAGCTATTCACATGCCCCCACCCCCTTCCCCCCCAACCCATTCACCTGGATATATCACACACACACACACACACACACACGTACACACACACCCCTAAATGTTCCTTGCATTCAGAAAAAAAAAATCCCATGCCAATTAAATGAGCTTTTCAAAAAAATCACCGAGACCTCGAGACCCGCCGACTCCTGCTTGCGGACTATTGACCACTTCTGTCTCTCTGCCTTTCAGTGTGCGCTCTCTATCCCCCTCAGTTCGGTAAATATTGTGCGCTCATGTATACCTTAGACTGGTGTTCTCTTCTATGATATATTAATCTAAACACTATTAGATGTTCGCTTGTTAAAAGGTGCTGACGAGGCCGTTTTGACCTAGAGGGGATAAAGAACGCGTTGGGTACAGCCTCCTTGCTTTCATAAAATGTAAAGAATTTTTAATTATTCCTGCATAAATTTTGTAATTGCTGTTTTTAGATTTCAGTGCTCCAGATGGAGATTCATGCTGAATCCTTTTAAAGAAATGTTCCCCCCATTTTAAGAGACAGCTCGCGAATTGTAAACGCGTATCGTCAGCATCTTTCCCAAATGAAATGGTCTCCCCTTCACACCTAGCACAGTGCAGCTCCGTTCTCTGTGAATCTGTTTTATACCTCCTTTGTAGGATGTTACTTCCTTCCACGAATTCTACCTTGTCTTTCTCTTTAGGATATTGTTATGATGACACTTGTACGTTGAATTTCAAGTCAGTACTTAAGCAAACTTCAGTTTTCATTGCTCTGTTCTCTCCATTCGCCTGTAAGGCATCATTCAGAACGCTGCTGTTTATATAAGTCGCCTTTGCTTCGAAGACAATCTTTATGATACGACCCCGAGCTGATTCCGTTTGCTGTGGGTCTGCATGTTACTTTTATTATCCTCCTTTTCTGAAGAATGCTGCATGTCTGAATGAATTACCTTTGCCTTTGCATGAATTCACTGCAGGTTCCGTTATTTTGTCTTTTATGTTTTCAGGTAATTTAAAGTTTCAAGCGTTTTATTAGCATGTTTGAGAATGCAACCCCAGGGGAATGTTGACGTTATCGCAACCCTTCTCACACTTTCAGCTCTACAGAAATTTCACAGAAAAACAGACAGGGTTTTGAGTGATATGGTTAGGCTCGTATGGTATCTTGTAAAACCCGTTTGAGATTATCTACTACTGCTTTAGGTTGGACATACGTAAATGAAGAGTAAGCTAGGTTAATTCCTTCTTGTGTCGGAGATAGGTTTTTACACGTCTTCCCGTTCGGTAATCACATCCCATTGAATAAGTAAGTTTGTGTTTATTGTCGATTTCATTTTACTTCTTTTCAGCTGATTAGTCTGTCTGTTAAACTTCATAGCTTCTAGCTTGAGAATTACCAATGAAGCGTATATATATATATATATATATATTATATTATATATAATATATATATATATATTAGGTAGGTCTTGCAACAGCATATTATACAATATATAAAACTGCTAATAAATAATATTTTAAATGCGAACATTACTTCAAATATATACATAGAATTTTGCTGTATAACATTACACAGTTTAGTTGCATTTCTTAGCCAATTCTTAATATACTATGAGTGTAGTGCTGTCGAAGTCATCGCTTATATATAGCATTATATATTTCTTGTGCCTATTGTATCTGTAGAGTTTTGAATACATGCTAATGCTTCCTACATATGTAAAGATTTGAAACATTTTTGCGAGCCCCATGTTGTCTACGCGCACACACTGCTCATGTTTTTGTAAGGCGTGATGCATATTATTTTCTTCTTACATGAACACACTGTTGAATTCTCTCCGTAACTTCGTAAAACACCGTCTTTCCAATGATCTACTAATGAAATATCTAAAAAAAAACTCGTAAGAGTCCCCTTTCACATGTTAAGTACATTCTGTTCCCATTTTTTACTACAATCATAAAGGTCGTGGACGACATACAGTAGTCTCCCCTGTGTTGTGCAACGGAATTCCCGCTTTCTATGAGATTAAAACTCGTAAGAGTCCCCTTTCACATGCTGAGTACATTCTATTCCCATTTTTTTTTACAATAATAAAGATCGTGACGCCATACAGTAGTCTCCCCTGTGTTGTGCAACGGAATTCCCGCTTTCTATGACGTCTTCCGTTTTCTGTTACAGGTCGGATAGGGACGCCTCACTTCATGAGTCCCGAAGTGGTGGAACGTCAACCTTATGGGAAACCTGTAGATGTGTGGTCGGCGGGGGGTATTGCTTCATATACTCCTGTCGGGCACTCTTCCCTTTTTATGGCACCAAAGATAGAATTATACGACTCCATATGCCAGGCTAAGTTACACGTAAGTATGTGCTCTCTCTCTCTCTCTCTCTCTCTCTCATTGGCATTTGAGTCAGAAAATGCTAGGTGACGTTAGTAGTGCTCACTTTTACCACTTTCTTATTGTACATTAAATTCACCCAAGAAGGTTTTTCTTTTTAAAATTTAACCAAAGAACACTGCTGGCTTAAATTTTATGAAGTTTTCTGTATCTGGAATCATTTATTTAAATGCATTAAGAAATTATACACTGTAGATTATTTTGACTTCAGATTTATTATTTTGGCATTTAGATTTAAATGATGGTCTCACACTTCCATTGCATAAAAATCTCAGTTACATTTCGACAGAATTTGTACTGCAGTGTCACAATTCCCATGTATAAAATCTCAATTACTTTTCGACAGAATTTGTACCCCATTGTTTCATTAATTTGTAAATCGCCTTTTTCACGTAGCCCAAGGCGTTAATGATTAACCCCTTGTTAATAATGTTTCCCTCTCGTCTCCACAGCTCAATACAATGCACCTGGGAATCGACCAGCGAGCACGCCAAAGATTTAGTGAGAAGAATGCTGACGTTCGATCCCAATGAGAGAATCACGGTCAAAGAAGCTCTCTAACCATCGGTGGATCAAGGTAACGCCTCTGTGAGATGCCCCATGTTCAGAGTTATCCACGGTTTCCCCCGGTCGTTGATGCCTTCGTGTGACTCGCCTCTCTCTCTCTCTCTCTCTCGCTCTCTCTCTCTCTCTCTCTCTCTCTCTTCGTCTCCGAGTGAGGCGTATACGTCTGAATGACAAATTGACTACTGTATATTGTAATGCCTGTAAATTTTCATTAATTCTCTCTCTCTCTTCTCTCTCTCTCTCTCTCGTCTCCGAGGTGAGGCGTATACGTCTGAATGACAAATTGACTACTGTATATTGTAATGCTGTAAATTTTCATTAATTCTCTCTCTCTCTCTCTCTCTCTCTCTCTCGTCTCCGAGTGAGAAGCGAAGCGTATACGTCTGAATGGCAAAATGACTAACTGGCATATTGTAACACTGTAAATTTTCAACAATTTCTCTCGCTCTCTCTCTCCGTCTCCGAGTGAAGCTGATACGTCTGAATGGCAAAATGTCTACGTGCTAGATTGCATATTGTAATACTGTAAATTTTCATTAATTCTCTCTCTCTCTCTCTCTCTCGCTCTCTCTCTCGTCTCCGAGTGAAGCTTATACGTCTGAACGGCAAAATGACTACTGCATATTTTAATACTGTAAATTTTCATAAGGTCTCTCTCTCTCTCTCTCTCTCTCTCTCTCTCTCTTCCAGTTGATTTTCCTGAAGTGTAATGTCTACGCCGTACTCTCTGAGTTCTGTTGATAAATTCATTGTTTTTCCATATAATATTTTTTTATTGATTTTTGCTTTTAAATTTCATATATTTATGTTTGTGGTTGAACGTGAAATATATTCAGACCATCATCGAACATCCCCCCCCCCCTTTATTTTGGATCTATGTATAAAAAATTATTTTAATCTATGTATAGAGTTCATTAGTATGAAAGTGTTCCCATTTTCCGTTCGTGGTTAATGGGGTGTTGACCGGACGGAAGGTATAACGTTCACTCAGCTTCTGAATGGCTGCATTTAGACAGCGGCGTTTTAATCATAACCACCAAACTGGATCATTTCAGTCATATTATAAAAAATAGTAATTTCTTATGCTCCAAAAACATCATTCTACTTAAATATTAAACTTTTCATATTTGTCATACCACCAAATTGGGTAATTTCAGTCATATTATAAAAATGGTAATTTCTGTTGTGCTCCAAAAAACAACATTCCACCTAAATATTAAACTTTTCATATTTATCATACTCACAAAATTGGATAATTTCAGTCATACTGTAAAAATGGTAATGTCCGATTATGCTCTGAAAATTATCATTTTATCCAAATATTAAAGCCGTTCATATATTTTCATACTACAAAATTGGATAATTTCAGTCATACTATAAAAATGGTAACTTCTGTTGTTCTCCGAAAACATCATTCTACTTAAATATTAAACCCATTCATATTTAGCGTGCCATGCAAACAGTTCATTTTTATCATACTGCGCAACAATGTCAGCCATACTACAAAAACAGATTTTTCATATCTGGCTCACTGTGAAACAGTTTATTTCTGACACTGCAATAACTGTGCTTGTTGCACTACAGAATAGGCAATTTTTATCATAAAAGGCAATGTTTATCGTAATGCTAGCATCTCATTTCTATCGGACTTCATAATTCTGTCCCATCACGGAAAAAACAGTTCTTTGTCTTCTCTAAATTGAGCAAATTTCTATAGTTATACACAAACAAAATTTCGTTTTACTATATAATTTTTACAAAGTGTTTATTCGCAGTATTATCTGATCTAAACATTTCGCGCAATTATTTCCTAGGGGACAAAAATTATTTATAGGATTTTATCATAATATTAAAACATCTGTCCTAATCTAAAAGAACGGATAATTTATCTCATAAAAAACATTTCGTAACCTATCAGACCCCTCAAAAAATTTGTCATACATGAAAAACAGTTTCTTTCTATCCAGCCACAAAACATTTTTCTCATCATACACAGAACGTCGGTTTGTGTATGTTATGTGACATAAAAAAAAGTTTATTGGTGATATAATCTTAAAAAACAATTAATTTCTATCATTCCTCAAATTATATAGTTAATTTCCCTTCCTTCCTAAAAACCGTTAATTCCTGTCGTGAAAAAAGACCTTTACGTCGCAGAATCATTTGATCGCTATTATGGAAAAAAAAATAATTGTATATCCCTTCGTCTATATTTTTTTTTCCTTGTCACTGGAATGTTACCGTAATGAGGCAAATAAATTGGTGGAGGTTTCGTTTTCATTTGTTTTTTTTGGCTCGTCTTTGTACCCTTTGTACATGAATACGTTTACTTAAATATGCATTCTTTTCTGTATCCTCAAAATAAATTATTCTGTCAGTTTATTCTACTGCAGTTTACTTAAATGTGCATTCTTTTCTGTGTTCTCAAAATGAATTAGTCTATTAGTTTATTCTACTGCAGTTTACTTAAATGTGCATTCTTTTCTGAATCCTCAAAATAAATTAGTCTATTAGTTTATTCTACTGCAGTTTACTTAAATGTGCATTCTTTTCTGTGTTCTCAAAATAAATTATTCTGTCAGTTTATTCTACTGCAGTTTACTTAAATAAGCATTCTTTTCTGAATCCTCAAAATGAATTAGTCTATTAGTTTATTCTACTGCAGTTTACTTAAATGTGCATTCTTTTCTGAATCCTCAAAATAAATTAGTCTATTAGTTTATTCTACTGCAGTTTACTTAAATGTGCATTCTTTTCTGTGTTCTCAAAATGAATTAGTCTATTAGTTTATTCTACTGCAGTTTACTTAAATGTGCATTCTTTTCTGTGTTCTCAAAATAAATTATTCTGTCAGTTTATTCTACTGCAGTTTACTTAAATAAGCATTCTTTTCTGAATCCTCAAAATAAATTAGTCTATTAGTTTATTCTACTGCAGTTTACTTAAATAAGCATTCTTTTCTGTATTCTTAAAGTAAATTAGTCTATTAGTTTATTCTACCGCAGTTTACTTAAATATGCATTCTTTTCTGTATACTCAAAATAGATTAGTCTGTTAGTTTATTCTACTGTAGTTTACTTAAATATGCATTCTTTTTTTGTATCATCAAAATAAACTAGTCTATTAGTTTATTCTACTGCACTTTACTTAAATATGCATTCTTTTCTGTATCCTCAAAATAAATTAGTCTATTAGTTTATTCTACTGCAGTTTACTTAAATATGCATTCTTTTCTATATCCTCAAAATAAACTAGTCTATTAGTTTATTCTACTACAGCTTCCTTAAATAAGCATTCTTTTCTGTATCCTCAAAGTAAATTATTCTGTTAGTTTATTCTACTGCAGTTTCCTTAAATATGCATTCTTTTCTATCTATATCTTCAAAAAAAATTAGTCTGTTAGTTTATTCTAATGCAGTTTACTTAATATGCATTCTTTTTCTGTATCCTCAAAATAAATTAGTCTATTAGTTTATTATACTGCAGTTTACTTAAATATGCATTCTTTTCTGGTATCCTCAAAATAAACTAGTCTATTAGTTTATTCTACTGCAGTTTACTTAAATATGCATTCTTTTCTGTATCCTCAAAATAAATTAGTCTATTAGTTTATTCTACTGCAGTTTCTTAAATAACCATTCTTTTCTGTATCCTCAGAACAAATTAGTGTATTAGTTTATTCTACTGCAGTTTACTTGGATAAGTTTACTTAAATAACCATTCTTTTCTGTATCCTCTAAATAAATTAGTGTATTAGTTTATTCTACTGCAGTTTGCTTGAATAAGCATTGTTTTCTGTATCCCCCAAAATAAATTATGTTATTCATGAATCCTTCGGTGTCACGTGACCTTTAACATCATATTATTAGATTAAGAGGGACAAATGACTTATTATTGATATTTTCGCTTCTGAGATATCAGTTACAGAGAATCGTAGTTTTCCTCCATAAGAGAATTCTTTATTGTTATCAAGTGTAGTGGATTTCACTGGCAATATCATGATGGCCTAATAATTTCAAAAGGCATCAGACTTTGGGTGCCCCCAGATAATCAACTTTTTTCGGCGCATTATTATGCGCGTCAGTAATTTGATAAACAGTTTTTGTTCCCAGTGGCAGTTGAGTGAACTGTTTAGATCGTATAATGTACCATTTACACAGAAATACGATTGAGCGTATTTAAGGATTGTGTAGGGGCCAGTGGTTTTCAACCTTTTTGTGCCCCCTCGCCCATTATTGGCATCCCTAAATACTCATGGCCCACTGCCCTTCAGAATTGTGTAATGATGATGATAGAATTATTATAATTTCAGAACACTTTATTAGTTTTTACATTGTCATTCATGGAACTATTTTTCAAAACACTTTCTTTAGTTATACATTTTCATTTATGAAAAAACACAGACTTGCATTTACTGTAAATGATTGTTCATTTTTTAAATACTATTTTGAAGATGTCCGTGGCATGGTACCCCCCCCCCTCAGAACTGCCCATGGCCCACAGGTTGAAAACCGCTAGTGTAGGCAGTAATCATACAAGGACCCTGGCCTTAGACAGTTATAATTGAAGAGACTAAATAGCCCTTCTTATTCATATTGTTGCGTAGATGCTCTGTTAACATCACATCTTAGTTCTTGTATATTTTTGCATCACCTGACTGCTGATTGGGTGAGCGGATGAGATGTCCATATATTTCTGGATTTATTACGCCATTAATGATACTTTTCACTGAACTACAGATGTATTTTAGAATCATATATAAAGCTACGCTACAGGTGATAATTCAGTTTCCAGAAGTATAAGTAGTTGTTATGGGGTTTGAGAGCTGTTCAGTTACATTTAACAGAATGTGATCTCTTTTTGTATGCACTCCCTGAAATCTTCACGAATCCCAGCTATATGCAGGAGAATTCCACTCGTTAAAATAGACTTGGAGAGAAAAAAAAAGTGTGACATACAATAAAACTTGTGACATAAGGTTTTAGATTTTAGGGAGAAGTGACCTTCATAACTTTAATATTGAGAATTTAGAAGCTACAGAAACTACAAAGTGGAAGTCTGGGAGATGAGAAATATTAAGATGCTAGATAAATCTGAAAATGTTAGGACGTAAAGCTTGATTGTGGGAAATGTGTAGAATATATAAAGTGGAAAATGTTCAGTGTTAGATTTGGGAAATGGAAATTTGTAATTCGGAAAGGGAGGTAAAGGTAAGACTTGAGAAATGAAGATATAAAAAAGCAAAAACAATAAGGGAGTGAATGATGAAAAATTATGTAAAATTAAAGAAATGAAAACACAGATGTGCGAGAGAAAGGAAATTATGTAAAATAATGTAAGACTTTGGTGTGGAATTTTGGAGAGCAGGGAAAGTGATTGAAATATTAAGTGTAGTATTTTGAAGGCGAGAGGTTTTGGCCCAGGAAAAAATGAAGATGGTAAAAAATGTAAATTTGGCAAGTGAAAATTCCAAGTCAGATGAATGGGAACATGGCCAAGTGCTGAAATCTGTAAGGGGAAAAGTTTTCTTTGTTTATTAGTCTCTTGCGTCTGGCAACAACTTCAGAAAACCTGCTGAAATGAGAATTTTTATGTTGTTAATCATTCTGTAGACATGTTTATCCCAAGTGAAGTGTGAATGGAATGGAATATAGAGTTTGGGCCGAAGACCGAGCACTGGGAGCTATGAGGTCATTCAGCGCTGGAAAAGGAAGTTGAGAATAGGTAGGTTTGAAAGATGTAACGGGAGGCAAACCTCGCAGTTGCATTATGAAATAATTGTTAGGAGATTGGTGGATAGCAAGGTGGAAGAAAGATAATATGAATGGAGGTATGGTAAAAGGAATGATATTGGTTACAACTAGGGGGCCTAAGGAAGGGACGCTGCAGAGAACCTTGAGTAATGCCTACAGTGGACCACATGAGGTGCACTGACGGGACTACCTTCCTACGGGGAACTTCTAACTATTATTTCTTAGTTCAATTATCCCCCAGTTCCATCTTAGATCCTTATACTTTATATCCTATATTTAATGGATTTCTTTGATTTTGCTGTTCAACCTCTCCAGCTTTCTCTTTTCACTGTCTTCGGCGCTAATGGCCGGAAGTGCCCCAGTGCTTGGCTTGGCGGCCTGAATTCCACCAAATCATAGACGCGAATCATAAAGAACCTTGTCGGGAAGAAAGCAAATCGAGAATTATCATTAAAATCATTCAGCTTGTTCATTGCACACCTCGTGCGGTGCACTGTAGGCATTGCTTAAGGTTCTCTGCAGCGTCCCCTCCGACCCCTAGTTGTAATCCCCTTTCGTTTTCTTTTACTGCACCTCCGTTCATATTCTCTTTCTTCCATCGTTCTCTCTCACACCCTCTCCTATCAATTGTTTCATAGTGCAAACTGCGAGGTTTTCCCTCCTGTTACACCTTTCAAACCTTTTACTGTCAATTTCCGTTTCAGCCCTGAATGACCTCGTAGGTCCCAGCGCTTGGCCTTTGGCCGAAATTCTATCTCTCTATCTTCAGCTCCTTCATGTGCGTCACAAGTGATAAATGTCAAGTCGTTAGGATACCAAATTATAATTTTTTTCTCCTATGTATGGATTTAATTTTACATTAGAAAGTAGCGTCATGGGGGGTATGAAGGTTTCAAATGACAGACTTACTCATTTCCTTCAGTTGTATCCTGTTGAAAATGTAGCGTTTTTAAAGGCCCAGTCGCTATTTTGCAACTTAATTGCATTTGCATAAACGTCAGCAGCCTGCTTCACGTAGATGTGTGCGGAAATGTATATGTTATAATTATGAATGCACACACTTAAAGTTGCAATATATATCTATATCTCTCTCTATATATAAATTTATGTATAATATTATATACACGCACATATATATATATATATATATATATATATATATATATAATATATATATATATATATATAGAAAATAATCAACACACAATCATGTGTGGAACAGAAATAAATTTCGGACTCACATCAGGATCGAACCCAGGTCTTTCGAATGACTTGTGTTGTCTAGTTGTCAGCGGTCTGCTGGGCTTTCATTTGAAAAGACCTGGGTTCGATCCTGATGTGGGTCAGAAATTTATTTACATATACATATATTCTTTACGTGTACATGTATGTATATATAAAATAAATCAGTCAATAAATAAATATGTATATATATACATATATGTATTATACATATGCGTACACATACATGCATACATAATATACATATGCATACACATACATGCATACCATACATATACACCTTTACGCACCTTTTGCACTATTCTGTTTTCCCTTTCGTATGCGAGTAGTAACGCATTAAGCTATCGAACGCTTTTGCTCACTCCTGTTGCTCAAGTATACCATATGAATATTCGCTTTTGGGGAATCCTGTATTTTCAAGAGTCGAGCCTCTTTCCGAACAAACTCCCACGAGATTTATTTTACGCACTCCATACATACCAACTACTCCATCTCTTATTCTGGGACTTGCCTTGGTAATACTTCAAATGCATCTTGGCTCAAATTCAACATTTCGGGAAAACTTTCTCTTTCTCTTTTGCCGTTCTTTTATCGTATGCACGTTACATATATATATATATTATATTATATATATATATATATATATATATATACTATATATATATATATATATATATATATATATATATATATATAAGGTTAGGTGTGCGTAATTTCGATATAAGTGTACATTGAAAAGTTCTTATTTTTGTTACTGTGTGGGCTGATATTGTTTGAAATTTTACCCTTCTAAATTGGAAGCTCTCTCTCTCTCTCTCTCTCTCTCTCTCTCTCTCTCTCTCTCTCTCTCTCTCTCCTTTCGGTCCAGAAACAGTATTTTGTCATTGGTAACTGTTAACCTTTGGTGTAAATTTTAGTAGGACATCTGAGCAAAGGCCTGTAACGTATTTCAGAATTTGTCTGAATTTCTGGCGGTGGTGGAAAACATATGGTCGAACTAAGGATTATGTGGAGAATATCACAGGTGACATTTTGGTTTTTGCTCGGAATTGAACTTTGAAACCGCGCACGGTGCGATTGGCAGTGTGCTGTTTTACTTTTCTGTAAGAGAAAACTATTGAGATGGGTAATTGTCTGTAAAAGAAAACTATTGAGAAGGCTATTTGTCTGTACAAGAAAACTGTTGAGACGGCTATTTGTCTGTCCGTCCGCACTTTTTTCGGATCTTAAAACTACTGAGGCTAGAGGGCTGCAAATTGGTACTTTGGTCATCCACCATCCACTCAATAAACATATCAGATTGCAGCCCTCTAGCCTCAGTAGTTTTCATTCTACTTAAGGTTAAAGTTAGCCATGATCGTGCGTCTGGCACCGCTATAGGTGCTAACAAGACAAGCCACCACCAGGCCGTGGCTGAAAGTCTCGTTGGCCACGACTGAGAGTTTCATGGGCCGTCGGTGAGAGTTTCAAACAGCGTTATGCACTGTACAGAAAACTCGATTGCGCTGAAGAAACTTCGGCGCAGTTTTTACTTGTTTATATTAGACTCACCATTTTCCACCATCATCTTGAGTCCGTGAATTTCTGCGTGTTAGTCGCTTTGCACATTGTCCGAGTTCGTCTAATTTGTACTGTTATTATTTTATCACCACCTTTCCAAATTTACACTTCAATATGGATAAAAAGGTATCAAGTACCTTTACCTTCTGAATTAGTGCGTGGTAGTCGAATTTCAGATTCTGTTGATTAACACGATTTAGAATTGCAAAGAAAGGGACTTTTTTCTTTTTTAGTTTTCTTAACTGTTTCTGTATATGTATATATATATATATATATATATATATATATATATATATATATATATATACTGTATATATATATATATATATATATATATATATATATATATATATATATATATATATATATATATATATATATATATATATATATATATATATATATAAATATATATATATATAAAGGCAAATGCCACGAAGGAATAGTGAAACAATGGAGTGGTTGCCAGGCCTTTCGACACAACGGTCCTTTACTAGCTAGTAAAGGACCTTTGTGTCGAAAGGCCTAGCAACCACTCCGTTGCTTCACTTTTCCTTCGTGGCATTTGCCTTTATTTATACATTCATCACGTTCCATAGCTTCGTGATTCAGTTATATATATATATATATATATATATATATATATATATATATATATATATATATATATATATATATATATATATATGTAGTTAGTTTTTTTTATCTCTGTGGATGGTTTTTTCTCTCTCTTACTGTCTTGTTTTAAATAATTGTGGCCTTGTGGTTTTTTTTATACTTGCTCACGTTGAACAGTTAAATAATATAAATATACATAATTTATAAATATTCATATGGAACAAGCTAGCCGTAAATAGACAGAAAACCACATTCATAACTTTTGATATTCTTCAGAGGTTCATCAGTAGTCGAAACGTTAGCTAGTCGCTTTTCAAATTCTGCCATCGTGAAGATTCTTTCTCAGGTGTTTTATTCCTTCATAAAAGCGTCTGAGGAGTGTCTAAGGACTTAGTTGGGTGATGGCTGAAAATACTGAATTTCTGTGTTTAGCTTTTGCAAGCCCTGGGTCTAGCATCGTCATCCTTAAAATTCTGTTGCTATTTTTCTCTTTAATTCAACAATGGTGTATAGACCTTTAGCAACGTTGTCTACACTGGAGTGAATTGAGAACCTTTATTTATACGTTCAAAGGACGATCGAAAGGACGGCAAAATGGCTCTTCTAACCCAGACTAAACGAAAACTGAAAAATGAAACAAAATTGAAACGAAGGAAGAAAAAGAACGGCCGTAGGAAGAGATATTCTCTGTGTAAATGAAAGAACAAGCAGTCTGACACAAATGAAGATGTAATATGGTTTATTTAGGCACGTTTTGTGATTCTTAGGTAGCGGGTCTGAGCTGTATTCAGTTTTGTGAATCTGGGGGACTGAATTTGCTCAAATAGGTGTTAGTCAATTGAAAATACAAAAAAAAAAAAGGGAATCCTGTAAATAGATTACTACTGAAACTACAAGTAATAATGTATTAGCCTTTTGGGAGAATTTTCTTTTGTTTGATTATTTTTGACAAGTAAAAAAAATTCTATCCAGAGAATACGTTTCTCTTGAATGACAACAGGTAAAAGGATGTAGAGCAGTGGTTCTTAACCTTTTTCAGTGCCCGTACCCCTTGATACCTCAGAAAATTTTGTCGTACCCCCATCCAATATAAGTAAAATACAAGCATATTAAAAGGATTAGTGATACAAACCTTGTACCCCCAGGTTTAAGGTTTCGTCCAAGGGGTACAGGTATCCCAGGTTAAGACCGCTGAAGAGGGTACCGTACCCACCTTTCCGAACGGAAACAGCACCAACTTGGGTACAGAGCTGTTTACGTAAAAGGAATGGTAATCACCATTCATCACAAAAATAGTCCAATCTCCTTCGTTTTTTTGTGAAACAGCAGGACCGGAAGAAAAAATTTCGGCTCGTGGAAGAGATGAATTATTCTGCTTCTAAAAGATGAAATGTTAAGACTTTTGTGGTTAATGACCCGATAGCCAGAACTGTAAATTTTCATAAATCTCTCTCTCTCTCTCTCTCTCTCTCTCTCTCTCTCTCTCTCTCTCTCTCTCTCTCTCTCTCTCTCTCTGTAAGCATAGACGTAATATACATACCTATTTTATTGAGTGGTGAGAATCATTTCTCTCTCTCTCTCTCTCTCTCTCTCTCTCTCTCTCTCTCTCTCTCTCTCTCTCTCTCTCTCTCTCTGAATGCATAGACGTAATCTATCTTTCTATCTCGCTTGGCTCGCGACTCTCTCTCTCTCTCTCTCTCTCTCTCTCTCTCTCTCTCTCTCTCTCTCTCTCTCTCTCTCTCTCTCTGAATGCATAGACGTAATATACATATCTATTTTATTGAGTGGTGAGACTCTCTCTCTCTCTCTCTCTCTCTCTCTCTCTCTCTCTCTCTCTCTCTCTCTCTCTCTCTCTCTCTTTGAATGCATAGACGTAATATAGATACCTATTTTATTGAGTGGTGAGAATCATCTCTCTCTCTCTCTCTCTCTCTCTCTCTCTCTCTCTCTCTCTCTCTCTCTCTCTCTCTCTCTCTCTCTCTCTCTGAATGCATAGACGTAATATACATACCTATTTTATTGAGTGGTGAGAATCATTTCTCTCTCTCTCTCTCTCTCTCTCTCTCTCTCTCTCTCTCTCTCTCTCTCTCTCTCTCTCTCTCTCTCTGTATGCATTGACGTAATATTCATACCTGTTTTATTACGTTTTGCTCAGGTGAGACTCATTAGTTTGTGTTAATCCCATTGATCAGCGTTCGGGAATGTAGTGGAAAATTTATGGAAAAAAACATTTTTATATCCGTGTTAATGCCGTTTGATTACATCATATTCGTTTGGAAAGTCCAGCATATTTTACCAAGAAATCAGAAATTTGTTTGATTTCAGTCTGTTATTAAGGACAGGTTTCAGTTTAACTAATGAATAACATACATCAGTTATGAAATTCCTGTCCTCTCCGTTAACATGTGTCGGTCCTTTTTATGATACGATGCGTTTCACTTATTTAATCCTTATGTTCAAATGTTCGTGTTTTTAATAGCTGTTTTTTCCAGTGGTATTTAATTTATTCTTAATTTTTTTCCTTCTTACTCCTGGTATCATCAGAATTATTCGATGTTCTTTTGAATATCTTCGGTTTCATATATTATGCCATTTCTTTGTGCTACCTGATGTATACTATTTTTCATTTAATCTTTTCGCCATCGCCAGTAGAATTTAGATATACCGGGCCAGTAGGTTATCGTTGTTTGAACTGTCAAACAACTGCTTTGTCAGAGCTTTCAAACAACTTCTATACGTCAGTTCATATCAGTCACAATGATAAATCACCAAGGGCCATAATGGTAAGCTCTCTTTAATATTCCAGTTACCACTAGGAATTATCGTGTCGTTAGGCAGTAACGACTAATAATTCGTAATGACATGATAGTTGCTGGTGGTAACTGGAATGTTAAAGACAGGTATTTATTAACGAGAGCGTCCCTTCGTGACCCTTAGTGATTTATTATTGTGATTAATATGAACTGACGTATAGCAGTTGTTTGAAAGTTCAGACAAAGCAGTTGTTTGACAGTTCAAACAGAGCAGTTGTTTGAAAGTTTAGACAAAGCAGTTGTTTGGAAGTTCAGACAAAGCAGTTGTTGTTTCAAAGTTCAGACAAAGCAGATGTTTGAAAGTTCAGACAAAGCAGTTGTTTGACAGTTTAGACAAAGCAGTTGTTTGAAAGTTCAGACAAAGCAGTTGTTGTTTGACAGTTCAGACAAAGCAGTTGTTGTTTGAAAGTTCAGACAAAGCAGTTGTTTGTCAGTTCAGACAAAGCAATTGTTTGACAATTCAGACAAAGCAGTTGTTGAAAGTTCAGACAAAGCAGTTGTTTGAAAGTTCAGACAAAGCAGTTGTTGTTTGAAAGTTCAGACAAAGCAGTTGTTTGACAGTTCAGCCAAAGCAGTTGTTTGGCAGTTCAGACAAAGCAGTTGTTTGACAGTTCAGACAAAGCAGTTATTTGAAAGTTGAGACAGAGCAGTTGTTGAAAGTTCAGACAAAGCAGTTGTTTGAAAGTTCAGACAAAGCAGTTTGAAAGTTCAGACAAAGCAGTTGTTGACAATCCAGGCAAAGCAGTTGTGTAACGGTTCAGACAAAGCAGTTGATTGAAAGTTAAGAAAAAGCAGTTGCTTGACAGTTCAGACAACGATAACCTACTGGCCCGGCGTATTTGAATAAAGCTCCTTTTTCTTTGGGAAATTTGACATTTATTTATTTACGTATTTATTTATTAAGACAGTTTTTAAAAAACCAAAGGGCTTCGTCGACGAGCATTGCACAGTAGACTTTAAATTATCTAGGTTATACGTAGAGTTTAGACGTGTTGTAGATCGTGAGGCATTAAAAAAAAAAAACATAAAATACACATGCGTCTGTGTACACAAATGATTACCCCCAATTTAGGCTGTAGCCTCTGTAGTGTTGAAGGTTCTTGTGGATTCTTCTCAACGCAAACACAGGCTTTTACGTTTGTGGTCAATTTACTCCGGTGAAACTGGAGCCTTTCCTCAGATTGTGTCGGCGAATGATGTAAACACATATGATTCTGTACACACGATCGAATCAGTGTAAACTTCCTGTGTTTACTCGGATACTTCATCTGGGATGTATTTTATTGTCGTTTTCGTATCAAGGTTCATTTTTCTTTCGTAATTCTTTTGTGTGTGTGTATGTGTGTTACTTGCATCCTCTGTCAATATATACTTATTCACTGGAACCAAAGCGATGGTTGGTCTTTTGTGAAATGTAAGACTTTTTATGAGTATTGAATTTTTTTTAATACAATAAACGAAATTGTCTTTGTTCGTGCTTGAAGTCACTATTTTTTTCTCATGACATAAATTCTTTATTGATAATTGATTATCAAGACATAACTTCCTCTAGCTTGCTTTCCTCACTCTGTTGAGGTAGAATCAGATTCCCTGGGATGAAGGATCGCTCCATTTCTCTTTTCGCCTTCGAAGGATGTCAGTGGCAAGCTAATCGAAAGTTATTAGTAAATAGAGAGTTTAAAAGAGATTATTATTATTATAGATTTTACTGCGTAGACCAGTGATTCTTAACCAGGGGTGATCGCACAACTTAGGGGCGTCCGAAGCCGGTTCCTAAGGGGTGCGAGGATGCCTATGAATAATTAAAGCAAAATGTATTTTCATATACGCATGTTATTTTTTCTGCAAAAAATAAAATTAAATAAAAAAATAACAATAATAATAATGTATTTATTATTATTATTATTATTATTATTATTATTATTATTATTATTATTATTATTATTATTATTATTATTATTTCAGCAAATTCAGGGGGTGCGAGAACTGACTGCTGATTCGAAAGGGGTGCATACAATGAAAAAGGTTTTAAGAACCACTGACATAGACGGATGTTAGATTAACACAAGAGTATATAGCAGAACACACTTATTGATCCAGTCATAATCTATTTCTCTCTTTCTCTCTTTCTCTCCGCAGGATCGAGATAAGTATGCATCTCGCACTCACTTGCACGCCACGGTGGAGGAAATGCGCAAAATGAACGCCCGGAGAAAACTGAAGGGGGCGGTGCTGGCTGCCGTCTCCTCTCCGAGGTGGACCTCGTTCTATAGCGACCCCTCTTTAGATCCTTACCCTGAACTGCCGGCCGATGACGACGTCTGCAGCACTGGTCAGTATGATTCCTGTCTGGGTCTTGTTGGGAGTTTACTGTAGGTGCGTAAGCTCTCTCTCTCTCTCTCTCTCTCTCTCTCTCTCTCTCTCTCTCTCTCTCTCTCTCTCTCTCTCTCTGGATTTGCCTGTGGAAATAATTGATCCATTTAGAATATATAATTTAAGAACTTTGAGCAAATAAGTAGATGCACATTAGAAGAATGAAACTTGGTAAGTGAAAGAATTTGGCTAATGAGTTGAAGTTT
>JANJGK010000037.1:29191009-29193509 GCA_039081455.1 Macrobrachium rosenbergii | reverse complement strand
TCACTGGTATCCGGCGCGTCAGAATATATATTACTTATTAGAACTGCTTTCATTAATTGACCATCTTTTATATCTTTTATCCAGCGGATGAGTTTCCTATTCCAGATTTAAATATGATAGCCAGATTGACGCAGCGCTTCAAAGTCTAAAGACTGATAAACGCCGGAGCTCGCGCACAAGGCTGCTTAATTGAAAGGTAATTGCCGAGAGATGATCTGCTTACGGCGTTCATGCAATGCTTTCCCGTTGGACGACCCAGGCGAATTATTTGGCCCTTAATTGAAATTTTTTTTCCCGGAAGGTGGGACATGTGATTTTTCATTCTTACAGAATCATTTGATTTAAGCTGGAGAAGTCTTAATTATCTCATTGTGAATGCTACACTAGATTGAGTGATGTTGTAAATCGCTGGTTTATGACTTATAATAATTCTAGAATGTAGTTTTAGTTTTCAAATATTATAAACAAATGAAATCAAAGCAGATTTCCTTGTGCATCGAGAATTGCTTCTCTCTCTCTCTCTCTCTCTCTCTCTCTCCTCTCTCTCTCTCTCTCACTCTCTCTCTCTCTCTCCTCTCCCCCAAGGGGTCACGCTAAGAGCTATACTCATCAATACATATACGTACATACACACATATGTATGTGTGCATATATATATATATATATATATATATATTATATATATATATATATATATATATATAAAATATATATATATATATATATATATATATATATATATATATATATATATATATATATATATATATATATATATATATAATGTGTGTGTGTGTGTGTGTGTGTGTGTGTGTGTATATATATATATATGTATATATATAACATAAGTACATACACATATATATGTGATATATATGTGTATATATATATATATACACATATATATTGGGTCCTTTTAGAGCAAAAATCACAGAATCTTGTTGGCCGAATACTCGGGACCAGGCATCCCGTGCAAAAGTAAATCGAGAATTCTACTTTTGGCAAGTTTTATCATACACTCCAAAAGGGATTCGTTCTCCGGATGACCGCCTGTTAATTAATTTAGCTTTCCCGTTACCTTTGGCGAATCTGCCCAGTTCTGTCTAGTGGGGCGAATGGCGTGCCACAGTTCCTTTGCCCCGTTTCTGAATTCTAATAAAAAAATACAGACTTCCTATTGGTATCTTTTAGGAAGGATTCTGGTTGTATGGATTACGACTTATACTCGTTTTCTTGAATAATGCGATGTGTTTACGCTAGCGCAAGTCGTGGGTTATGTATCTGATTTTTTGTAGACTGCGGTGGGTCGCAGCTATGGTGGGGAATCAAGGGTTTGGGTTAGCAACGCCATCCCAAAATAACTAAAGAAAACGGAGGTTAACACCCAGTGGGGGGGGGGATTTATATTAATGCATCCTAATATTATGCGTTTTTAATCAGAGTTTTATTTTCAATGTTACTTTACGAATTAACGAAGGTACCAAGGTAGACGAACAATTAAGTACATTCAAAATATTAATAGCTTCATAATTGCAGAATTTGCCCTGTGCTAAGCGAAGGAAGATGAAATGCTAATTACATCGAAAGTGTCCATCTGTAAATACAGATGCGTCTACAAATGCATATATAAGCACACACGCACACACACTGTAAAAAACAAGACCTTCATCCGTCATAGCAGACACAAGAGGTCTTGGATTACGAAAGGATTGTCGGGTTACCGAATATATATTTCACTCTTACGGTCATGTATGATAAAATCGGCACTAAGATCTTACATAAATCATTATCGTAGATGGTCATAAAAGCCAGAGAAAGTATATTTTATTTTTCAGTGATATTAAAGAAATATCTTTCTTTGGTTTCTCCTTAAAATAAGCTGCGAGGAATGTGAACGAGTACCTCCTTTCATATTCCCTTTCTTCCATCTTACTTTCCTTAACCCTCTCCTAACAATTGAGTCATAGTGCCTTTCAAACCTTTTTACTGTCAGTTTCCGTTTCAGCGCTGAATGACCTCATAGCTCCCGGATCTTGTCCTTGGGCCATTACTCTACGTATGTTCAGTTCAGTTCAGATCAATGCAAGCACTTCGATCCGTTCTCGGGTCCAAAAGTAGAGTCTGCCGCAACGAAGTCGGGAAAGCATTGATGAGACGGCCATGAAAACCTTACCCCGGAGAAGAAGGAACCTCTGTGCCCTGTCTCTCACGCAGATCTCGGCAAACTCGGCGATATCTGGGCGGCCGTAAGCGATAAGGCAGGTTCCCGCCGCGCGAATAATATTGGGAGACTCCGAACCCGCCCCCCCCCCCCTCCCCCCCAAATCCCCATCCCCATCCCCAATAAGAAAATGCATCTTTGATATGTAAATGAGGCCTTTATTGGAAACATAATTTCATTGCCTTGCACGCGCATATTTCTAAAAGGATTGGCCTTTGCAGATCGCGTCCCCAGGTAGAATATGTGGGTCAAAAACGGAGTTTAACCTTTACAAAATGT
>JANJGK010000037.1:29178509-29188509 GCA_039081455.1 Macrobrachium rosenbergii | reverse complement strand
GCCGAAACGGTCCGAACTCGTTTACATCAAGTCTTCCTTGATATGGCTTCCCTGCTGGATTCCGGAATGTAATTTTAATCTAAAATCCTTACTTGCCCGGACGCAAATTCCTGAGATGTATGCTAGTTATGCACCAGCCCCGGTTTTTTTGCCATGCCCTTAGGTTGGGTTAGGGTAGATTAGATTAGATTAGATTAGACAAGGAAAGGAACGCGATCTACACGGCAATTTGGGTGTGGGAAACATATTGAGATTATTTTCAAGAAAATTCTGTGGTTAGTTTTCAAGATATGGCGTCCCGCTTTTTAAGGGAAAGGCCCCGGTTCTCGGTCACATCTCTGGGAAATGCAGCCCCGGACTACAGTGTTTCATTATTACTATCGAGGCTTAACTGCTCCCAAAGATTGAGCTCCTTCCTTAAGGGCGAAGGTTAATGGAACCACCAGGCTGGTGACTGACATGACTCTTACAGGATTTTTCCTCCACAACATATGTAAACTTTTTCTCATTTGCTGCGTAAGGTATCTGAATAACTATTTTCAGTTACTTCCACAACATATGTAAAATTTTTCTCATTTGCTGCTTAAAGTATCTAAATAACTATTTTCAGTTATCTATATCTTAAGTTACTTTCGAGCTGAGAAAGAGCAAATAATGAGCAGTACCCCATATTTCATACCTTCCATGCATGGGGAAATGATAAATTATATAAATAATTTGCCGTTCAGGAAAATGCAGAGTTAGAGGCTGACATTTCTTACTTTAAATTCAAAGCCTCGGCGATTTGACGAGAACTCAGAAGGGGAAAATGAAGTTTTATCCAGAAGCTACATAAAGGAAGTTACGGAGATGTGAGAAAGTACATAGCTTGAAAGACTGTTTTCTTACTTTCTTCACGGTATTCCCTCCTTGTCAGATAGAAAGTGACTTGGAATTACTGAAAATTTTATTTAGATGTCTTTAGCTACAAATAAGAGTAAAGCTAACAATGGCTTTGGGGAAACTTCTCCAGAGGCAAGTTTTTCAACGAGCCTGAGTCAGAAAAGGCAGTAGATCGTTTCACTGACCTTTTTTCTTAAAAAGGGGAATTTATTCTATTTCTTGGTTGTTTGAGTCCTAAAAATATTGTCAGTTATATTAAGGAGGAAGTAGGTCGGAGGTTGTTTCACATTCTGAATTATTACCTCACGAGCTTGTTGGCACGCGGTACGCGCGCTGGAACCCGGCACTACTGTCTCCCCTACCCTCCCAATCCCATACCTATCCCCCCCACCTAGGGCGGACAGACAGGTTTGCAGGAGGAGGGTGGATGTCTCCCCTACCCTCCCATTCCCCTATCTATCCCGCCCCCACCTAGGGCGGACAGACAGGTTTGCAGGAGGAGGGTGGATGTCTCCCCTACCCTGCCATTCCCCTACCTACCCCGTCCCCTCCCGGGCGGACAAACCCGTCACCCGGGGGTAGGACAAAGAAGATCCACCCGGATTTTATTGTTACCTTAATGGAAAACAGGTTTGGTTTTTAGGCTAGAAATATATCTGCTTTATTTTAATGTTGGATTAAAATCATTATCACGCGTCGCTTGCTGCAATCAATTCTGACATTTTATCTAAGAAAAGTTCCCGATTGGCCTCTCCGCATTTTGGGCACGTCCCATGTTTGTTAACTCAGGAAGCGTTCGTATGATTGCAGAGTTTCTTTTATAAATTACTGTACGTCTTATGTACGTGTATTATGATAATATTCACGTGATAAATAATGTATTTCATAATTTTTTTTTACTTCTTGTAGACACAGGAAGGGGGTAATTGGAGTCAGAGAACTTGTCTATGCAAATGACCTTTTGGAAGGAGAAAAAAAAAAAAAAACACGAGAGCACTTCTTAGGACGGGTATTCAGAGCTCCAGATGAAGAGTCTCTTTCCATTATCACATTCAACTTTAGCTTTTCTTTTTCTCCTGTAAAAATAGGATTCTGAAAAAGCCAGGAGGGGGACGTAGCTAAAAAAGTAAGAGCCCGTGCCTTTTTTTTTTTTCTTGTAGGGATTGTGAGGTCATTCTTACATAGGGTCCTTTTTTATGAAGGTTTTAGTTTTCTGCTAAAAGAAAACTGTTGAGATGGCTATTTGTCTGTCCGTCCGCACTTTTACTGTCCGCCCCCAGTTCTTCTAAACTACTGAGGCTAGAGAGCTGCAAATTGGTATGTTGATCATCCACCCTCCAATAATCAAACATACCAAATTGCAGCCCTCTAGCCTCAGTAGTTTTTATTTTATTTAAGGTTAAAAATAGCCATGATCTTGCGTCTGGCACCTCTATAGGTGCCAACAACGTAGGCCACCACCGGGCCGTGACTGAAAGTTTCATGAGGCGCGGCTGAGAGTTTCATACAGCATTATATGCTGTACCGAATATTTAGGCGCATTTTTACTTGTTTACATTACCTTCGATTTTTTTTCGCCTCTACTTTCTCTTATTAAGGAAATTATGATTCTGTTACAGCGTGGAACTTTTACTCTTTTCTTTAATATTTGCTCCCCAAGGAGTAGGGCGTGCAGTTCGCTATTCAGAGAATCATCATCATATCCATTCTGTTGAGATGTCACGTTGCCACAAGTGTAGCATAAAAGTGTGGAAAGTTCTTCCTGGATATGTTGCTGGTTCTAGTATTCATAAGTTTATGCTTTAAATTTCCAGTCACCATTCATTGCCTTACGGTATATTGATGTAATACACACTTATGCACACATACACACACAAACTTTTATATGTATATATATATATATATATACACATGCATATATATATATATATATATATATATATATATATATATATATATATATATATATATATATATATATATATATATATATATATATATGTTTGTGTACCCTTTATTGATTGATTCAGATTTTCGTTTCGTTCTTTATCCTTTATTATGTTTAAATCTTCTGTTTTGTGGAATCTTGATTTGCAAGATGGCCCTTTACCCATACTCCGTGGATTCTTCCTCATATTAAACAATAATTAGTTTATTTTTTGAAATAATGAATGTATAATATTTAAGCATTTTAGGTGATAGCATTATAAGCACGCTTTAGAAGGAATATAGACATGTTAGGTGTTATTTTTTATAGAATATAATATATGCATATTAAATGATAATAAAATCAGTTTTATTTCGTACTGTGAAACACACCACGGACATTATTCCATCACCAATAAGAAATGATAGAGGACCCGATTCCCATTCGATTACAAAAAATCATTAGGATACGAGATCCTGCAGACATCATTAAGACTCGCAAGTTAGATATCAGACTGTCAGCCTGACTGTCATGAAGACCTGGCAGACTGATCACCTGGGAGAGAGAGAGAGAGAGAGAGAGAGAGAGAGAATGATAAAAAAACGGAGCATCTGACTCCGGCTCGGGCTATATAATAGTTATTGCCGACACCCCTGGAGATTGGGCGTATAAATCCTTTCCTCGGGCGTCTCTGATCTACCGGCCGGGACGGATTCCCGCGAAATCGATGGTGTCCATTTGGGACACCGGTGATTGATAGTACGGGAGGTGCGCTCATCCCATACCTTGACAGGACTCCCCCTTAACTCACGCGCTAGGCCGACGCTGAGTGATTCGGTGCCAGTGGCGTTTTTTTTTTTTTGTCTGTTTGTTTGTTTGTGAGAGTGAAAATATAAGAATATTAAGAGATGTGACACAGTTCCTTAGACGTGCCAGTTCTCTTTCCTTCCAGTGTATTATTGTCTGCCATTTCTCCTTGCGTCTTCATTTTGCCCGTCATATCTTTTACTCTTTTGTCTATACATGGTCATTCCTATATTTTTTTTTTTCATGTCATATCCATAATTCTCTGCTTTTCAGGCTTTATCTCTCTTGAATTTCAAAACCTTCAGTCTTTGCTATTTTTTTGGCGTGGCATTTTTCAGTCTTAATCGTAAGTGAAAGAATCCGCCCTGTTAGTTTTCCGTAAAAGAAAATTATTGTGCCGGCTTTGTATGTCCGTCCGCACTTTCTTCTGTCCGCACTTTTTCTGTCTGCACTTTATTCTGTCCGCACTTTATTCTGTCCGCACTTTATTCTGTCAGCACTTTATTCTGTCCGTACTTTATTCTGTCCACACTTTTTTCTGTCCGCCCTCAGATCTGAAAAACTACTAAGGCTAGAGGGCTGTAAATTGGTATGCTGGACATCCACCCTCCAATTATCAAACACAGCAAGTTGCAGCCCTCTAGCCTCTGTAGTTTTTATTTTATTTACGGTTAAAGTTAGCCACAATCGTGCATCTGATAACGTGGTTGGTAATGAATAAACGTATACATATTCCTGTATGTATTTTTAAATGCATTCTGACGTACCTGATATGTATGTGTACCCATCTGTACTCGTATGAATGTATGCATACATGCATGTATATTCTGCCGTGTATTTATTTGCCTGACATTCTGAGTTAAATCCCTGTATGCGTTAGGCGCGTATCGTAGCATATTTTGTAAGAGAGAGAGAGTTGGAAAATTCGATTTGGTTTTAATTCCATTATAAAAGGGGAAGTATTTGAAAGGAATTCTTGGTAGCGAATGTCCCTCATAGACAGCTTGGTAAAAGATACGTGCCCACATGCAAAGTCTCTCCTTTACATTTGCCATGTGTGTAATCAAAGGTTTTCTCTACAATCTCCCTCTTTCTCTCTCTCTCTCTCTCTCTCTCTCATACAATCTAGGGAATAGGACGGTGGGGGGGGGGGAGGGGGGAATAACGCGGAGTTGTGGCATGCCCGGCCTATAAGTAATCTGCCAGGTTGAATGTAGAGAGAGAGGGGGAAAATCCAATTTTTTTCCCTTTTCCCCTCTTTTATTCCTTTGGGGGAATTTCAATAGCAAGACCGATCCCTCCCTTTCTTAAATGAAATGGTAGCGAAAAGAGGAAATGTGATATTCGGGGGAACCATTTTTTTTTTTCTTCCTTTCTTTTTTTTTTTTACTATAGATAATTATGGTTTCATACTCTCGTGCAATAATTGTTAATACGGAAAGTGGGGAATCCTTTAGGGTTGCCAGATGAACGTTAACAGCTTATGGCCAGAATTTGAACAAAATATGGCCGAAAATGGCCACTTTGGAAAAGTATTTGGCCAGAAATATGACCAAAGATATGAAATGATTGAATTGGGTGAATTAACACACCAACAATTAAATGTGCGTAGATTATGCCTATATATTCGATTACATGTCATCAAAAATACTTTAAATGAAACATAATACTTACAGGGAAATACAGCCGTTAAATTGACAGCATTCCTCAAGATACTGAATATCTTATTCTTCTTCGTCTGCAATCGAGTCGTAAAGACTTTGGTCTTGCTGTTGTGCATTTGTAGTAGCTTAAAGCGAGTACATCTGCGTAAATGGCCAAATTGATTTTTCATGGCCACAGAGTTCAAAAATGGATAAATTTTAAAAATTTGGCCAAGAAATGGCCAATCTGGCAACCCTGGCTCTTCGAGTGGGTTATTGTATCCTGAAGAACTGAAACACTGCTACAGTCCCTTGTCCGTGTCGTGTGTCCGTATTATTCCCGTACATTTATCTTATGCTTCATCCGTCTCTCTCTCTCTCTCTCTCTCTCTCTCTCTCTCTCTCTCTCTCTCTCTCTCTCTCTCTCTCTCTCTCTCTCGCGTACAAAATATGCTATGATACGCACCTAACGCGTACATGGATTTAACTAAGCCTATCAGGTAATAGACAATAAAATATGCATACATACATATACACATACATACCAGCATATACAAATACAGATGGGTATACATATATTCATCAGGTACGTTAGTATGCATTGAAAAATACACACAGGAATATGTATACGTATATTTATCACCATACACATATATATATCCTCTCTCTCTCTCTCTCTCTCTTTCTCTCTCTGTAGGGTAAACTTTCCTAGATTAATCATATATATATATATATATATATATATATATATATATATATATATATATTATATATATATATATATTATATATATATATATATATATATATATAATCTCCCCAATCTCTCTCTCTCTCTCTCTCTCTCTCTCTCTCTCTCTCTCTCTCTCTCTCTCTCTCTCTCTCTCTCTCTCTCTCTCTCTGTAGGGTATGTTGACGGAATCTTGTTTATAGAATACAGCGTATGCTTTGAAACCTGTACCCCTTGTAATGTCGTTAAGTTGAGGAGAGGGGGCGGTAACAAAGTTTGAATGATTTTCTTTCTTATTTTACTTAACGTATGTGTATTTGCACTGTAAATACTAGATTGCTTTTCATTCCAAAACGCAGGGGAAATGTCATTTTGTAATTGTAAATGTATGGCAATTTGGACTGCATGGGCGTGTAGATGGGTAGTGATTTCTTGGCAGTTCGTAAGGTTTTTGGTCGATTTTTAGTTGTCTGTAAAAGAAAACTACTGAGATGGCCATTTGTCAGTCCTTCCGTACTTTTCCTGTCCGCCCTCACTTCTTAAAAACTACTGAGGCTAGAGGGCTTCAAATTGGCATGTTGATCATCCATTCTCCCATCATCAAACATACCAAATTGCAGCTCTGTAGCCTCAGTAGTTTTTATTTTATTTAAGATTAAAGTTAGCCATGATCGTGCGTCTGGTACCGCTATAGGTTCCAGCAACACCGGCCATCAGCGGGCCGTGGATGAAAGTTTCATGGGCCGCGGTAGAGAGTTTCATGGCCCGTGGCTGAGAGTTTCATACTGCACTATACACTGTACAGAAAACTCGATTGCGCCGAAGAAGCTTCGGCGCATTTTTAATTGTTTAAGGTTGTTTTCAGGGCTGTTTGGTGGAGAGTTTGGTTGACTTTTTTTTTTTAATTGTTGATACTTGCTGTGATCAGTTAATTTTAAGGCTGTTTGGTAGAATTTTTAGTCGGTTCCTAAGATATTTTGGTACAGGGTATGGTCAGTTTACATGAATGTGTTATTCGTGGCCTTAATTATTATTATTATTATTATTATTATTATTATTATTATTATTATTATTATTATTATTATTATTATTATTATTATTATTTATTTTTTGGTCTATCACAGCCATCCTATTTGACTGGGTGGTTTTTATAGTAGGGTTCCGGGTTGCATCCTGCCTACTTAGTAGTCCATCACTTTTCTCACTGTGTGCGCTGTTTCTAGTAGCACACTCTTCTGCATGAGTCCTGGAGCTACTTCGGCATCTAGTTTTTCCAGATTCCTTTTCAAGGATCTTGGGATCGTGCCTAGTGTTCCTATGATTATGGGTACAATTTCCACTGGCATATTCCATATCCTTCTTATTTCGATTTTCAGGTCTGGATTCTTATCAATTTTTTCTCTTTCTTTCTCATCTACTCTGGTGTCCCATGGTATTGGGACATTATTATTATTATTATTATTATTATTATTATTATTATTATTATTATTATTATTATTATTATTATTATTATTATTATTATTATAAGTGCCTTTCATTACACTTCTTTCCACTTGGGTGTTTCATAGAATAATGTTGCATTTTCTTCAACATAGGTGTGGTTTGAACATAGACTTTTTTTGATGAAAATGAAAAATGATAAAACCTGTACTGAAGAAGTAAATGTTGAAGGTTAGAAAACAAACTGCAGTGACAATAGAACTGTTTATCATTTAATATTTAGTACATAGAAACTTCATAATTGCTGTTTTATTTTAGAATGCATTATGCGTTGCTCTCATTTTAATCGTAGCTGTACATCTTTTAACTGCTTTCTAGTTTTAATGTTTAAAACATTATCTCTCTCTCTCTCTCTCTCTCTCTCTCTCTCTCTCTCTCTCTCTCTCTCTCTCTCTCTCCAGTAAATCAGATAGTCAAAGATATCCTGCTCCCTTACCGAGCGTAAGTGAAATTAATTTAAATAAATTGGTATTTCTGTCACATGAGATTATTTGAAATTGTAATGTACTAGAAAACAGAAATGGGTTAGGATCACTTTTCACTTCTAATAATCTTGATTGTGATATTTTGATTGATTTTGATAAGTTACTCATTTCAGTGCCGTTGTCACAAGATCTTCATCTTTATGAATAATTATGTTCATGGAGCATCCTTCATACATGCCGTTGATTTTGATATTTATTTGCGAAAACTTCAGATCTTTAATATATCAGGTTATTTGATCTATCCTTATAAATCTGTCTTTATTGACTTCTTTTCCTAAAGGTATTGCTAGCCATAGGCGGCACAGAATACCATCATAATATAATTCTTACCATACCGAAAGTCCTTGAAATTCCTATATTTCCTCACCTTTACAGAGTTGTGAGAAAAGTTGCATCTTTCTTGCATACGAGCGCGCGCTGGAACCCGGCGCTGCTGTCTCCCCTGCCTTCCCGATCCCCTATCTACCATGCCCCCAGGGGCGGACACACCGGTTTGCAGGGGAGGGTGGCTGTGTCATGTCTTCCCTACTGTCACCAGGGGAAGGACAAACAAGATCCACTCGGATTTTATTATTATAGAAGGTGTTTTTTTTTCTTTTTTTAACCTAAGCAGTAGTTACTCGTGATGCCGTTTTGAGAGTTTCTTCAACATCCGTTGCCTTTGCGAAAGTTTTTTTTTTGTTTTTTGTTTTTCAGAATCAAACAAAATATAAATGTTCTCACCTTCACAAACATAAGTGTTTGTAATGAAAGTTTTGGATGAAAGTATCCTTAAATCCGTCTCATTGTTTTAACCAGACGAACTCACAGCCTTTGATGTATGACTGGACGATAATCCACTAGGATTTAGAGTAAAGTATTGGACTAAGTAGGATTTAGAGTTAAGTATTTGAATACACTTCAAATTAACCAGCATGTCGAGTTTAATGATAAACAAGTAATTTTTGTGTTTGTGTTTGAACTTGGGGTGTCGTATGATATATATAATTTAACAATGAGATCTTAAACGGTAAGTTACTCCATTTCTTAATATTAAATCGTCGAGTTCTACGTCTCGTGATCAAGGATTTTGCCAAGGTTAGTTTGTTTGTCATCATCACCTCTGGACATAGAGGGACTCTGAGTAAGATGTAGAGAATAGAGTGACACTTGTGTATAACATTTCTTAAACATTTTTATGCCTTTGTTAACCATTTATTCTTTCGCAATAAATTGGTCAACTTCAGTCGGTTTGAACATGCTGTTTACACCGAAGTTTGTACACTAAAGATTTTATTTTTTTTATATTTACCAATCCTCCCAAGCTGTTTGTTTTATTCAGATTCTGGATATTTTTTTTTCTCTAGTTAGTTTTCTGTAAAAGAAAACTATTGTGCCGACTTCGTCTGCCCATCCGCACTTTTCTGTCCGCCCTCAGATCTTTAAAAACCCCTGAGGCTAGAGGGCTGCAAATTGGTATGTTGATCATCCACCCTCCAATCGTCAAACATACCATATTGCAGCCCTCTAGCCTCAGTCGTTTTGATTTTATTTAAGGTTAAGGTTAACCATGTTTCGTGCGACTGGCAGCGCTTTCCGGAGGAGTGCGACGCACCTTCACTCGACCGCATCCGGGGAATAACTGAGCGTTTCGAGGTCGTAGCTGATAGTTTTATACAGCATTATAAGCTATACAGAAAACTCGATTGTTAGAAGTTTCATCAGTACTTTCCTGTTATTTCCTGAACTGAAATTAAACGACTGTCACGTCCGCCTGTTTCATATATATTGAGTCCTTTGCTTATTGCCAGAAATTATTTTATTGCCGCCAGTTGTGTCCATTCGACTGCAAGATAAAGTGCGCCAGATTTCCTGGCCTGTTCATTTCAACTACAACCAATTCCTTTCTCCAGCCGACTTGCTTAAATCAAAAGAGTTTCAGTTTTCAGTGCTGAAATTCCCGTAGGGGCATAGTGCAGTCTGTGGACCTCACGCGGTGCACTGTAGGCATTACTTAAGGTTCTTTGCAACGTGCCATCGGCCCCTAG
>JANJGK010000037.1:29173509-29176009 GCA_039081455.1 Macrobrachium rosenbergii | reverse complement strand
ATATATATACTCCTATTGTAAGTCGTTTTATTGATTAATTCCTTTTGTGAAATAGTGAATTTGAATGTAATATTGCTTTTGTTAGACCGGGTTGGCCTTTTGCCAGAGTGGGTCATTCTCCTGAGCCGGGCCGTAGTTTCATAAGTTGTTGAATTATTGAATTATGAATGGGAATAATCTATTTTGTCTGGACCCCCAAAAGAATTGTCACGTTGGTTTTTTCCTTATTTTTGTATATGAGACGTATTTATATTATTATAGGTTTATGTTTTTTTTTTGCATGCTGATAAGGGATCGTTATGATATTGAATTATTTTTGTCTAATATTTTTCCCGTCCACCTTGATTATCTTTATTATTTTTTATTAGTTCATTCCGTTTTTTTGTCTGACAGGAAATTGTGTATGCCGTGGTATTTATTCCACTAAATGTTCAAGTTCTTATAATTTCTTCACTTTCTTCTCGCTATATGCGTCATTTCTGTACATTTGAGGCAGTGTTTATTTCACGTGGTATCATTTGGTTTGGGCAAGCCATCTTTGAAAGAAAATATTGGCCCCCATTTATTTCATAGTTCCACAGTCATTGGCAACGGCCGGAAAGCTGGGCCCCGCCGAGCCGGGAAATCCACTGAAAAAAACAGCCGATTTTCGACAGACAACTTTATGAACTTCCCCCCCCTCCCCCCGTTTCCCGAAAACCGGACCCATGAAACAGCATTGCCAAAATCCGTGGATTATCGTCCTCGGATGTAAGGATGAAAAAAATGGCTGTGGTCGCATCCGCTTATTGGCTGTGGGGCGTCTAGTGAAAGTGCGTGCAGGCAATATGAGCTTGTTAGTATGCCAGCTGCCAGGTGCGGGTTTCTGAACGAAGCCAGTGTCATGGAGGGGTGGAGAGGGTTACGTTCTCTTATCTTGGTATATCTAATGCCTGATATCTTCTTTCTCTATTTCCTATTACTTTCTGTTTCTTATTCCGAATGAACGCCGTATTTTTTCGGGAGCTTGAATTATAAGTCAATGGCCCCCTTTGGTGGGCTTGTTGCATATGAATAGGGTTCGTCTTTTGAATAATAATAATAATAATAATAATAATAATAATAATAATAATAATAATATTTGTGTTGACTTCTTTCATGGTATTATTATTATTATTATTATTATTATTATTATTATTATTATTATTATTATTATTATTATTATTATTATTATTATTATTATTCAGAAGATGAACCCTATTCACATGGAACAAGTCCACAAGGGGGCTACTGACTTTATCTTCGAGGTATACTTAAATACACTTTCCAGTGCTTCCTTGCTTCATAAAGTACTCACTTATCAATTCAGCTAATCACGTAGTTCTTGTAATTATTAATTGTGTCCTTTTCTGTTTTAAGTCTTCTCACTTATTCTGGGCTAATCGCTCCATTATAAATCATAATCTTTTATAGTAATAAAAAATTCCGAGTGTATCCTTTCTTGTTCTGTCCCGCCACCGGGTGGGGGCGGGGGTTGGTAGGCGATTGGAGGATAGAGGAGACATGACACATCCACCCTCCTCCTGAAAACCTGTTTGTCCGCCCCGGGTGGGGGGAACGGGAGGGTAGGGGAGACATGACTGCAGCAGTGGGTTCCAGCGCAGCGTAGCACGCACCACCAACCTCGTGCGGTAATAATAAGGGAAATCTTGCCTTTGGAAATGTAAAAGGATAAGTTTGAAGGATAAGTTCCTCTATGAATTATCTTTGACCTAATCTCATCTTGAGAGATTTTTCCTGAACTTTTAATTTTCGAGAGGACATAAATCATTTGGAACTGTCTCAATTGGCATAATTTTCATGGTTCTAGAACGTTTTTAGAGAGAGAGAAAGAGAGTTTTCCTAGGTACAATAAGTAATTTTGCATGATGGAAAATTCGTAGCCCGTATGTTTGTTAATATTACGTACGCGCGCACACTCAGACACACACACACACACACACACACACACACATATATATATATATATATATATATATATATATATATATATATATATATATATATATATATATATATTATATATATATATATATATATATATATATATATATACATGTATATACATATATGTATATATGTGCATATACATACACAAACATTATATATATATACATATACATGCACAAACATTGCATATATATATATATATATATATATATATTATATATATATATATATATATATAATATATATATATATACATATATAATTTCGGTGTTGCAACGAACGACATGACTTGACGAGCGTGTTCCACATTTACCCGCTATTATTTTCCATCCATCGCTGTCTCGCGAGTGACATTTGTCCGCCGGGGCCCATTTGCCAAGTACCGTTATGAAATTGCCGTAAGGACAGTTTAATCCCAGCGCCATCTCTGCGCAGAGATATTATAATGCTCATTTGGATGAAGATAAACCGGCTTGTTGTGTTTCCACCGCCTCGCGAGGACCCATTAAAT
>JANJGK010000037.1:29166009-29168509 GCA_039081455.1 Macrobrachium rosenbergii | reverse complement strand
ATTGATCTATTTTCGGTGGCCTTTATTATACGATATACAGAAAACTCGATTGCGCCAAAAGAACTTCGGCGCATTTCTTACTCTTTCTTACTGTTATGTTTTGTTGTGATGCGCACTGGACGGAACCAGTTTCCAGATATTTTAGGTGATAATGATTTTTTTTTTTTTTGGTAATATCTGTTATATTTTGGTCCTTAAGCTTAGCAGTTACAATCACCAGATACTGTATGGCTTCAGGGTATTCAAGAAGGAAAAATGTGGTATTTACTATGACACAGGCGTATTGACATTTTGCCGATACTCACTAGATGAAATGGAATGAAGTGGTAGTTTCTGTAAGGTGTGAGTGTGTGTGTGTGTGTGTGTGTGTGTGTGTGTGTGTGTGTGTGTGTGTGTGTGTGTGTGTGTGGTGGGGAAAGGTACGAGGTTATCGGGTAGGTATTTTGATAGGCTGAGTTGAGTAGGTTTAGTGCCGCCCCCCCCCCCAAATCCCCTTAAATCTCTCGGGAGAGTTGAGGCGGGGGGGGGGATTCTTGAGGTGAACAGTAGACAGCGGTGTAAGAGGAACAAAATGATAACAGGTTAAGTCTCAAAGAAAACCATAACTCAGCCTCTTCACGGTGAACCGCGGTGCCATCCTTTAAGTCGCCCTCCTTCCAGGACGTCTGGATCGCTCCTTGTGGGTCTGGAAAGCTGGAAAAGGGTTTACGACGACGTGCGAAGGTTAAAAAAAAAAAAAAAAACCGGATGGTAAAATACAAGAATGAATGCTGAGGGGGCGAAGCAAGGGAAAATTGGGTAACAGAAAAGCGAAATGAAAAACCCCCCCATGTTTGTTCCTGGAAAATCCCTGGAAGATCTCGATATCAGGTATTGGTTTTTTGTACCCTCAAAAAAAAAGAGAGAGAAAGGTGGAGATGAAAGGTAAAAACAGAACAAGTTTTTTTTTTATATATTTTGGTTTGGGAAATGTGATTTATTATTATACGGGAATGAATGTATGGAAAGCCAATCCCAGGGAGGCGATTGGATTGGTAGTCCGCTCTCCACCGACAATCATATCATAGGCAGATGCGGCTGTCTGGTTGATTCCCTGGATTTCAATCTTTCCTCCTTTATTGCCCCGGATTTGCTTTTGGGTCTTGATTGATTGATTATGGCTACTAAAGCTGGCGTCACAACACCTAGGTTATTGACGCCGTAATAAATTAAAAAAGGAAACCAAATAAATAAATAAATGAATAACTTGAAAAGTAATTTCGTATGCCAAATATCTAAACATAAATGTAATATATATGTACTTTATAAACATATATATTCACATATACCATCTTTACATACACATATTGCATATGTGTACAGTTTAAAATTTATTGAGGGGGCCCGCCCCCCTAACAAAGATACACAACTGGTCCATATTGCAATCCTGACCGAGAGTTGTAGCGAGGATAAAATGTCCTGTCCTTTTAGTTTACTGTAAAAGAAAACTATTGTGCCGGCTTTGTCTGTCCGTCCGCACTTTATTCTGTCCGCACTTTTTCGGTCCGCCCTCAGATCTTAAAAACTACTGAGGCTAGAGGGCTGCAGATTGGTATGTTGATCATCTACCCTCCAAGCATCAAACATACCAAATTGCAGCCATCTAGCCTCAGTAGTTTTTTTTTTATTTTATTTAGGTTAAATTTAGCCATGATCGTGCTTCTGGCAACGATATAGGATAGTCCACCACCGGGACGTGGTTAAAGTTTCATGAGCCGCGGCTCATACAGCATTATACCGAGGCCACCGAAAGATAGATCCATTTTCGGTGGCCTTTATTATACGCTGTAGCGGCTGTACAGAAAACTCGATCGCGTTGAAGAAACTTCAACGCATTTTTTGCTTGTTTATATTTATTACGATCGTGTCTCATGCAAGGTACCATTTATACACCTTATTATGTCTCCTTAATATAGAATATAAAGAGGAAACCCGCTTCGTAAATAGAATAAACTTTGATTCCTTACATTCTAGGTGATTAGTGTCGCCCAGTGCACCTCATGCCGTGCACTGTAGGTATTACTTAAAATACTTTGTAGCGTCCCTTCGGTCCCTAGCTGCAACTTCTTTCATTTTTTTTTACTGTTCTTCTGTTCATATTCTCTTTCTTCCATCTTACTTTCCACCCTCTCCTAACAGTTGATTCATAGTGCAACTGCGAGGTTTTCCTCCCGTTACACCTTTCAAACCTCATTACTGTCAATTTCTATTTCCAGCGCTGAATGACCTCGTAGGTCTCAGCGCGTGTCCTTTGGCCTAAATTCTATATTCTATTCTTCCATTCTCATCTCATGGGAGTCTTCGTCATATGCTGTAAAAGTTATCGGTGTATTAAAACTTTCCTCGATACAACATGTCTTTTCTGTGAAGGTTTCCTACTAGCAAATAATATTTTTCTCGTAATTACCTGCATAATTCTGTGATAATTTATTGAGGTAATTGCCTTGCTGCTTACATAATT
>JANJGK010000037.1:29140964-29165909 GCA_039081455.1 Macrobrachium rosenbergii | reverse complement strand
TTTCCACTGGCTGCATGACACTTTGCCTTCGTGAAAATTCGGTACACGATAACCGCCGTCATTATTTTTCGCTTATAATTTAATTGATATATACAATTCTGTTGTGGTCACCGGGTGTTCCAAATCACAGTTTATCATTGTCCTTAAATCAGGCTGTGGTTCGAATCGTGGCCGGCGCAGGAGCATTTATATGTCAGTTATATTTCCCCCTCCTGGATGTAAGTTATTTCCAGGTATAGTGAGTTCGATATTTTATATATATATATATATATATATATATATATATATATATATATATATATATATATATATATATATATATGTATATATATATATATATATATATATATATATATATATATATATATATATATATATATATATATATATATATATATATGTATTCCTACGCCGGCCAGGATTCGAGAAATAGCCTGGTTTATGAACAGGGATGAACTGTGATTGTGAACACCCTGTTATAAGAAAAATTATATATCAGTTTATCTAAAACAAAAGTGATAATCACTGTTATAGATATACTGTGTATATATATATATATATTTATATATATATATATATATATATATATATATATATATATATTATATAAATATATATATATATATATGTATATGAATGTATGTATACGTATAAATAGAATTTACTGATCATTTTCATTAAATACTGATATAATTGTAACAATCACAATGCCCTCTTAACTTTTCAAAATTCTTCACACTTTTTTGATACGCTTGTCACTACAAAGCCTTCGTTTCAGATGCAAGAATATGGTGCAATTCTGATGTGCGGTAAAAGGAATCGAACCTGCATCTAGAATATCAGAACGCGGTTACGAGAAGGATATATTTCAGGTTGGTAACGTGACCTCGTTCTGATATTCTGGATGCAGGTTCGAATGATGGTATCGTACATCAGAATTGCTTTATATTATTGCATTTGGGTCTGGGGCTTGGTAGTGAGAGGCGTATTCAAAAATGTGTGAGGAATCCGAGAAGTTAAGAGGGCATTGTTGTTATCTAAATTACACACACACACGTATATATATATATGTATATATGTGTGTATATATGTGTATATATTCAGTATATATATACAGTATTTATATATATGTATAATGTATATACGTATATAAATATATATGTACATAAATTTTTACGCATATATATATATATATATATATATATATATATATATATATATATATATATATATATATATATATATATATATATATATATACATATACTCGTGTATATATATATATATATATATATATATATATATATACTGTATATACATACATACATACAAGTGCTGTGTGTGTATTCATTTGACATTATTTATTTGACCGTGCTGGGGCATATATGCTTCTGCATTTTCTAATAACTTTATTTCCGTTGCATGTTCAGTAGTTATTACATTTGTATTGAGTACAACGGCAGTTTGTTGCGTACTGTGCACTTTTTGTTTTGTGCACGGGTCCAATAACTGGAAAACAAAAATGCTAGTTAAATATGAGTGTGTTTTTCCGATTCAAAAGTACCGGTTATTAAAGCCAAACGTGCAGCCTATTTTTAAAAAAAAAAGAATATTTTTCTTATTTTTCGTCTCAGTTTTGCAACCCCATCTCTAGAATTCACCACACACTATTTTTCATCCTTTCCCCCTTTTTTCGAGTCGAATTCTGTGTGAGAGGCAGGACAAAGGATAATAAAAAAGTGCGGAAAATTGAAAAGCCGTTGCACAGACATTTTATTTGATTTCTGGTAACGGTCAATTTCCTATTCGTCTCTTGGTACCCGCCAGAAATTGGTTCTCTCGTCTGGAGATGGAGAGGCGAATGTTTTCTCTGGAAATCTTGCACCCTGGGTATGGGTTTGTTTAGGGCAGGGGAAAAAACGGATCTGGGAAGGTGGAAAGGGTTCGTATGGTCACAGAAGAGAATATATTATTTTATTTTCAAGGTTTTCGTTTTCGTTTTGCGTTTATGTACGTTTTTATATCCAACAGAATGCGGTACTCCGTCAGTAATCAATGGTTTTTGTTGGTTTTAAAACATTCTACTAGGACTGTAGATTTGAATGATTTTCTTACCCAGTGGTGTCGAAGAAAAATATAATATTCGACCGTATTAAAGCGTTAATAATGTACTTTCATTTAATTATTCATTTCTATATAAATATGTATATATATGTATATATGTGTATATATATACATATACACACAAATACATACATACATATATATACATATGTATATGTCTGTGTGTGTGTTTTGTACATTCATGATTAAGTTAACATCATTGCACATAACTTCGTCAGTTCGTTTTTCATAGTAAAGCTGAATAATGATATTTGAACGACTAATTTAAAATGTATAATTTTAATGTCAATCTGTAATTAATATTCATATGTATCCTTCACCGACGAAAATAAACCAGCATATTGTTACTTCTTAATCAGCAACCGTCCATTACAGGTCAAAGGTAGTTAAAAGTGGTGGGTAATGTCCGTAGAGTTTTCAAGTAGAATTTCTTGAACATTGAAGTGATATTAGTTTCGCTTCTTCATGCGTAGTCTGAATGATTTGGCCATTATTGGTTATATCTGGGTGTGAGGATCCCTTGCATGAACACGTGAGAACTCGGAAGTCTGCTTCCTTTAACATAAATTTATTAGTTTTTGTCTTTGACCAAGTGAATTAAATTGAATCCTTTATTTCAGCTGGAAGGCATGTAAAATAGATCACATTATATATATATATATATATATATATATATATATATATATATATATATATATATATATATATATATATATTTTTACACTATTCAAAACTATTGCTCACTGTTTTCTGGTCTTTAGTCAAAGTTGTTGTTTAGTGGTTTGTGGTCTTTAGTCAAAATGGTTCCTCAGTTCTCAATGTCTTTTACTCCAAAGCCAAACTATTGCTCAATGCCTTCTACTCTCCCAACAGTATTATTGTCTAATCTTTTCGTGTCTTGAATATTTTTGCCTAGTGTCTTCTTGTCGTAAGGCAGCTATTACCCAGCGCCTTCGTGTCTTTGTTATGGTTTCCAGTCAACCCTATTGCTTAATTTCATCTGGTCTTTAGTCAAAACTGTAGCTCAATGTTTTTGAGTCTTTGAAACTTGGAAAAATGTACTCGACGTATTCTTATTTTCAGTCAAAAACTATTGTTCAGTGTTTTCTGGTGTTTTGTCAGAACTTTGTCTCAGTTTTCTGAGTGTCTCCTTTTCTTTATTTTTATTTATTTGAAAAATGTCACTCAGCGTCGTCTTATTTTTAGTCAGACACTAATGTTCAGTGTCATCTGGTCTGTCGTCAGAACTTTTTCTGTTTTCTGAGCGTCTCCTGGTCTTTATTTTAATTCATCTGGTCATCTGGTCCTCAATTTAAACTATTCTTCAATGTCATGTGGTTTTTGTTCATATCTATTGATCAGTGCACTCTGATCCTTATTCGAAAGTTTATATTGCCCCTTGTCGCCTAGACTATACACAGAATAGTTCCTGTTTATATCGCAGTCCATAGTTTGTTACCCCCAACCTAGCGGATCCTGGCTACATTTATTTCCTATCGTTTTCAGTCTTTAACAAAAAAAAAAGAATTTTGTGAGAAGGCTCCGTTATACGTGAGCTTCATCTCCTCAAGGCTGATTAAATAACAAACGTATATAAAAATCAAAAATGTTTTTACTTATACCGAATCTCTTTCAGAGTTTGGCAATGCAAACCGTAGCGTCGTGTGGTTGTTGTATCATGTGTTTGTGTGCATACAAATTGTACAGTTGATGTACGCGAATGCTCATTAGTATGTATGACTGCAGTAAGAGTCTTTAACAAGTTAGTTCTATACATATATTCTGTATATATACATATATAGCTGTATATATATATATATATATATATATATATATATATATATATATATATATATATATATATATATATATATATATATAATCAGTAAGCTACAAACGTCCTTTACTATCCAATTCGTTCTACCTCGGAAATAATATATTTTCATATATGTTACCGAAGGGGAATTTTTTAGTTGATAATAAGTTCGTCGTCCCGTGGGCTCGAACCAGCGAAGGACAAGAACTCAGGACTACAGTGGCCGCTTGGGTTAATGCGTCCACTGTAGTCCTGAGTTCTTGTCCCTCGCTGGTTCGAGCCCACGAGACGACGAACTTATTATCAACTAAAAAATTCCCCTTCGGTAACATATATGAAAATATATTATTTCCGAGGCAGAGCGAATTGGATATTAAAGGACGTTTTTAGCTTACTGATTGTATATGAATCACGGTGATGTGATAAAAAAGTGATATATATATATATATATATATATATATATATATATATATATATATATATATATATATATATGTGTGTGTGTGTGTGTGTGTGTGTGTGTGTGTGTATAATATATATATATATATATATATATATATATATATATATATATATATATATATATATATATATATATATATATATATATATATATATATATATATATATTATGACACAGAGCATAGAAAATGTTCAATCACGAGCCAAGGTTTCCAGGGTCCCTGACGCCTAATATTTTTTTATATTTTAATTCTCCCTTCTTCTCACTTGCGTTTTCTCCCACCGTGCGACCTTTAAAACCAATCAATCTCATTCTTCTTTTTATATTTTCCATCACTTGCCGATAATAGGCTTATGGTCCAGTGAGCTGCAATGAAAATTGACGTCAAATATACTTCTTTTTATGACATCGGCGTTGTTATGGAATTTTTTTTGTTTACATCGCTCTATTGAAGCATTTTATTCTCAAGTTACCTCTGGTCTAGCTCTTCGTTGGGCGAGTCGGTAGAGCTGTGGCCTAGCACTCGGTAGGCCCGAGTTCGAGTCTCCGGCCGGCTGATGAAGAGTTAGAGGAATTTATTTCTGGTGATAGAAATTCATTTCTCGTTATAATGCGGTTCGGATTCCACAATAAGCTGTAGGTCCCGTTGCTAAGTAACCAATTGGTTCTTAGCCACGTAAAATAAGTCTAATCCTTCGGGCCAGCCCTCTCTAGGAGAGCTGTTAATCAGCTCAGTGGTCTGGTAAAACTAAGGTATACTTAACTTAACCTCTGCTCTGGCATGGTGAAGAATCGCATATGTTTAATGTAACTTGGACAGAAATTTTGTAGTACTTAATTTGCATCATCTGTAGATCTTAATAGTTAATTACTTTTTGTGTCTTGGGGGAAGAGGTGGTGGGTGGTTGTGATACGTGATGCCCAGCATTCATTCCGAATTGGAAAAGCAATTTGTAACCATAACCCCCCGTTTTAATCATATTAAATCACCTTGGGAGTCTTGTACATTGCTCTTCTAATTGAATTAAAATTAGTTTCATGCCTACTTAACTTAGTTTTGTTTCTGTATTCAGTATAGTTTTACTTCATTTGGTTAGGTCTTCCAGAATCCCACTTGTTCGTTGGAGGCAATTCCTGCACATTCCTTTTCTGTTGTTATTTGGATCTTATAAACCTAAACACAAAGGTCCCTTTAGTGCCTTTTGTTCTGCCGAATTCAGATCGTTCTTGAGAGTTGAAACATTCAGGCTGCCGGCAGTGTGATTTTTGGACGTAAAATCGTGTTATAAGAAATATAAGAGTGTCACGTTATCTTCCTGACATAGTCGGATTCAAGATAGGAGCTGTAACCAATAGGCTGAATCAGTTAACCTATATTATTATTATTATTATTATTATTATTATTATTATTATTATTATTATTATTATTATTATTATTATTATTATTATTATTATTAAAAAATACTCATAGTAGCACGAGTCTTAAAATGGAGATGAATCTGTAAATATATTTATATATACATAACTGTGGGTTTGCTTCTCCATTATTATTATTATTATTATTATTATTATTATTATTATTATTATTATTATTATTATTATTATTATTATTATTATTATTTGAAGGAAATAGACCCTCTCTTAAACAGGTCTTATTGAAAAGGATGGCTGTATTGTGCGAATTTATCTTATACAGGATTACAGCAATCCTTTTCAATAAGACGTATTATTATTATTATTATTATTATTATTATTATTATTATTATTATTATTATTATTATTATTATTATTATTATTATTATTATTATTATTTTTACTCTAATTGAAAATCCAGGCACCTACAAGCCGTAGGGATTCATTAGGGGAAAATAAAGAACGAACTTTGCAAGAGAACTAAAAAATAAAAAAAATTAAAACGAATGAAATAAATTACAAAGAAAAAGGTAATTAAAATTAAATAAAAAACTATATAAAGTGAGGTTATTCCACTCTTGCCAGGAAGAGATTTGTCGGCAATCCCCTTTCCATGAAAATACTAAGCTCGCTTCTGTTACTGTTGCATAATTATGTAATTACGACTCGTTAAAGAGGAGGCTCTGAAGGTAGTCTAGACGCGCCTCTTATGAGACTTCGCTGGATCACTGGTTCATGTGGGGAGTGTAGACTGTGGAAGGTTGCTTTTAGTAGTGTTTCTCTTAATCCCTCTAAAACTGTGTGTGTGTGTGAGTGAGTGTTTATTATTTAATGCAAATAATCCCATTTTACGCGTTCGTCAGGTAACTGCTGCAAGTAAAGGCAGATCTTTGATACTGCTTATTAGTTTACTGTTAAAGAAATCTATTGTGAGGGCTTTGTCTGTCCGTCCACACTTTTTTTCTGTTCTCCCTCAGATCTTAAAAACTACTGAGGCTGGAGGGCTGCAAATTAGTATGTTGATCATCCACCCTCCAACCATCAAACATGCCAAATTGCAGCCCTCTAGCCTCAGTAGTTTTGATTTTATTTAAGGTTAAAGTTAGCCATAATCATGCGTCTGGCAACGCTACAGGACAGGCCGCCACCTAGCCGTGGTTGAAGCTTCATGGACCACGGCTCATGCGGCATTATACGCTATACAGAAAACTCGATTGCACCGAAGAAACTTCGGCGCATTTTTTATTTCTTTTTATTCGAAATATAGTTCGTTTTCCTCCTAGGAATAAAATTCTTTGTTTCGTTCCATGAGCATATTTTTTTTAATGCCTCTTAATTCTTTTCAAGCCAGACGCCACTGTATTTAAATATAAGCGCGTGTTTTTGCGTTTGGCGAGTTTCTTTTATTTTTCCTAATTTTTTTTCAAGTTTTCTTCTCTCTCAGGTGCTTACTCATAGATGTATATAGTATAAGTGGTTCGTCATGCTAGTGATGACAGCTTTTGTAAACTTTTATTTTATTGGTCTTATTTAATATGTTTTAGTAACTGTGAACTTCAGTAATGTTCATCGGTTCCGTAAAATAAAAGCGGGTAATTTCCACAAAAGCCTTTAACCAAATTCTTTTTTTTTTTTTGTCCCGTTTGTAATATATTCCTTTCGTTTGTATTTTGACAAAAAACTAAGTATAAGTTTTATTTTCCGTACAGGTGGAATGAGCCATAATCAGCTCCGTGCTCTGGTAAAGCTATGTTAATAATAATAATAATAATAATAATAATAATAATAATAATAATAATAATAATAATAATAATAATAATAATAATAATAGTAATAATGTATGCTCTTTCCGTACAGGTAAAATGTATGTTGCTCAAATACCCCTTTCCTTGATAGTGCACAATATTTGAAAGGGAGTCCATAAACTCACCATGGTTATTCAGATTTTCCTTGTGTAATTTAACATTCTCTTTAAGGATAATATGGACCCCAAACCCTCGTATGGTATTTGAATAGAATTTTGAAAGACAGAATCTTTTTACTGTTTATGTTTTTCTGGTAAATTTTTCCGCAATTCAAGCAGAATTTAAGGAGCTTCGTATATAGTCTCGTGTATTACAAATATGATATAATAGAAGTTTTGTAGACTATTAATACTAATAATACCATTGTTATTATTAAGGTAATTGTTTTGGGTATTATAAAAAAGGCCAAACCATCCTTAAATTAGCTACGATAACCTCTACTGAAGGCGATGCCTTTTTGTGGAAAAGAGAAAAACTTGATAAAAAAAAGGAAATAAAGTAAAATGGTGCTTGATAGCCTAGTGGTCTAGGGCGTCACTGAACGTCGTTGGTTCTCGTGGCGGCGGTTCGAGCCCATATATATATATATATATATATATATATATATATATATATATATATATATATATATATATATATATATATTATTTCCGAGGTAGGGCGAATTGGATATTAAACGACATTTGTAGCTTAATGTTTGTGTATATAAAATCAAGGTGATGTGATATATATATATATACTGTTTATATATATTTACATTCGTACACGTGTATATATATAAATATATGTATATATATAAATATATTATATATATGTATATATATATATATATATATATATATATATATATATATATATATATATATATATATATATATATATATATATATACATATACATATATAAGGTACATGTACAGTGTATGAAAAGTAAGCCTGCAAGCAAAGCAACAAACTCGTTATATACCCAAGCCTGATATAGGAAATCATATTCCGTTTCCATTTCATTCTCCATTAGACAGGCTTAACGGGGCGAAAGGAAAGAAACATCGTTTGAGCACTTTTAAGAACATTTGATGGAATGTATAAATGTGGTCTTGCTTCGTTTCGACAGGTGAGGAATTAAGAAAAAAATTGTTGATACAGAAACATTTACCAATATAATCTCTATAGATTGAAAAGACAAAATTTTATATTTATAATAGTCGTAGGGAGAGAGCATGTGTCATTCACAGGCGGTAAAGAAATTATTTATTTATTATTATTATTATTATTATTATTATTATTATTATTATTATTATTATTATTATTATAAACTTGTAGATATGCGTAGTACTTAAAGACACTAATATAATAATAATAATAATAATATTATTATTATTATTATTATTATTATTATTATTATTATTATTATTATTATTATTATTATTAGTTCTGTTGTTAGTCTAGAGCTACAGGAGAAATTGGGGGCCTATCCCCATCCACTTGGGAGAGTGCTTGCAGACATTTGCATATGCCACCGCCATTAGATATGAGTGGGATTTGCGCCGAACGTTTTATTTCCATTTCTGTGATTATATGTTTCAGAGGGGCGGTCGTAAAATCTTGGGCTAAGTAAATTGGAGTCCTGTTCTCGTCTTATTCATGTCTTTGATCGTATCCTTTTAAAATCTTTTGTTTTACAGTCTATCTGTGTTCCCGTTCATGTTTTCGATTTGTTTCAAGTAATCAGTCTGATTTTCTCTACGTATTATTTTCCTTAGAGATTAAAGTATTTCCATTAATCAAAAAGGTCTTTTTATTCTCTTCGATTATTTTTGAAATGGAATTGTCTTCAGCAGTTCAACTATTTTTTTTTATGATATGGTATGTTTTTTGACGGTTCAACAGTTTTTATTAGAATTAATTTTAGCGACTCATTTGCTATAAATTATCAGTATTGTCAGCAATTCAAATTTTTTTTTTTTGTATTGATTGTAGTTATTTGCTTTTTGTTCAGATCGCATTTTGTTTATCCATCGGTTTTCATTAAGCGTGATATATATATATATATATATATATATATATATATATATATATATATATATATATATATATATATATATATATATATATATATATATATATATATTATATATATATATATATATATATATATACACATTACAGAAACCAGCTACTTTTTTATTGTAATATATATTTTTATGGTCCAACTACCTGTTTTTACATGGAACGCTAGAATTCATTGTTCTATAAAGATCACACTCACGCGCTGTTACAAATAAAGTGTTCATCAAAGTGAAAACTTTAAAGTAAGGTCAAAATTCGTGTAGTTGGTCCGTCTCTTCATTTTATCAAAAATGTATTAATTGGCCTTTTTTTGGGTGTTTTTTCATCTAAGTTAACAGACATGTACCGGTATTACTTCAATAAATGCATTCGTGATTCGTAGTTCATTCAATGATATATACATATGTATACATGCATACATATATATATATATATATATATATATATATATATATATATATATATATATATATATATATATATATATATATATGTATACATTCACAAATGCAATTTATGCTTGCACACACACACACACACACACAAGCTGTGATGATGAAATGATTTACAAGGCTTCTTTGGCATTTGGTATTCTTTACTTTTGGTATCCTTCGCATTTGGTATCTTTGGCATTTGGTATCTTTGGCATTTGGTATCCTTCCCACTTGGTATCTTTTGCATTTGGTATCCTTTGCATTTGGTATCCGCGTTTGGTATCTTTCGTGTTTGGTATCCTTCGTATCTTTCGCATTTGGTATCTTTCGCTTTTGGTATCTTTTGCATTTGGTATCCTTCGCTTTCGGTATCCTTCGCATTTGGTATCCTTCGCATATGGTATCCTTCGCATTTGGTATCTTTGGCACTTGGTATCCTTCGCATTTGGTATCCTTCGCATTTGGTATCTTTGGCACTTGGTATCCTTCGCATTTGGTATCCCCCGGCAGCATCGGAAATTGTTTCAAGGAATTTGGAAATTGGTCTTTATTTCGTGCGAACTTCAAAGGACTGAGAATTGCCGTTGTCCATTATGGAAATTGGTCTGCCTCTCAGACATTAACTAAAATCCTTTACAACATTATGGATTAAGCATTGGCAGCTAAATCGCTCCAGTGTTATTGTAGCCTTGGCAATTTTCGCCGTTGAGAATATTATTGTCGTTCCATTAGTGATCGCGTATTGTGATTGACAAAGCTTTATCTTTTCCGAGAAATTATGGAATCGGTTGCGAAACAATTTTCAAATTTCCTGAACACTTTCTTTTCATTCTCATTCGTCTGGTTAATTTAGTGACGTATTTATATTTGAAAGGCAGGTGTCTTTTAACTGGGATGGTTCTTTGATCTGTTGATGCTGAAGGAAATAGACTTTTTTTTCTAGATTTTATTAAAACCAGTTTTCTGGGCAGCTGGCAATTATCTCGTTTGTTGTGCAATGATTAGATAGTCATGAACGTTGCTACAGATTTCGCAGCTTCTCTCTTTTTAACTTGACTTTATAAGTACCTTAGTAGCTATTCTTCAGTATGAATATGAATATATATATATATATATATATATTATATATATATATATATATATATATATATGTGTGTGTGTGTATATATATATATATATATATATATATATATATATATATATACATGTATATATAAATACACAAACACACACACACACACATATATATATATATATATATATATATATATATATATATATATATATATATATATATTTATTTATTTATTTATTTATTTATTTATACATATATATATTATAAGTTTATTTAAATTTCTGTTTTCCGAGTCATTGCTGTAAAATCAGGAGCAGTGCTTTTCAAAGTACTTTTTCGTACAGGTACACTGTGGCAATTTGTCAGCGTCTCGCCATTTATTTAAGTCACAAAAGTAACATAATAGTGGAATAAAATATTTAGAACCTATTTAACATCATTCAGGGGTTTTGCATCGATGCTCCGAACTGTAGATACGAATGAATTGAAAATAACTTTAAATATTTTTTTCCTTTTAGTTTCCTGCCATGAAGAGGGGACATTTTTATCGTCCGTTTGAGTTTTCTGTAAAAGAAAACTATTGAGATGGCTATTTGTCTGTCCATCTGCACTTTTTCTGTCCACCCTCAGATCTTAAAAGCTACTGAGGCTAGAGGGCTGCAAATCATCAAACATACCAAATTTTAGCTCGTTAGCCTCAGTGGTTTTTATTTGGTTTAAGGGTAAGGTTAGCTTGGATGGTGCCAGCCGCCGACGCATATTCACTTGACAGCATCTGGGGAGCAACTGAGCGCTGCCGGGTCGTGGCTGAGAGTTTCATACAGCATTGTATGCTGTACAGAAAACTCGATGGCGCCGAAGACACTTCAGCGCATTTTTTACATGTTTTAACAGTTTTCAGCCGATTTTTTTCCCAATTTCGTCCAGTTCCTAATTTTTTTCCAGTTTCATCCATTTCCTCATTTTTTCCCCGTTTCATCCAGTACCTCATTTTTTTACAGTTTCGTCTAGTCCCTCATTTTTTTCTAGTTTCACCCAGTTCCTCATTTTTTCCAGTTTTATCCAGTTCCTCATGTTTTCCAGTTTTACCCAGTTCCTAATTTTTTCCAGTTTCATCCAGTTCCTCATTTTTTCCAGTTTCATCCAGTTCCTCATTTTCTTCCAGTTTCATCCAGTTCCTCATTTTCTTCCAGTTTCATCCAGTTCCTCATTTTTTCCAGTTTCACCCAGTTCCTCATTTTCTTCCAGTTTCATCCAGTTCCTAATTTTTTCCACTTTCATCCGGTTCCTCATTTTTTTCCAGTTTCACCCAATTCCTCATTTTTATTCAGTTTCACCCAGTTCCTCATTTTTAACCAGTTTCACCCAGTTCCTCATTTTTTTCCAGTTTCATCCAGTTCCTCATTTTTTCCCACTTTCATCCAGTTCCTCGTTCAGTTAAAGGTACCCCGTCCATAGGAAAAAGTTACCAGGCTTGCGCTCACTGTACTGAGAAATTTAATCTCCCATGCTTCTCGTCCGTAAGAGTTGGAAAAAACATTTTCATCTCGAGTGGTAGGTAGTGAAGATTTATTGTTATGCAGTAATCTTAAAAAGAGACAGCGTTTTTTTTTTATTTCGATGAAAATCATATCGGAATTAGAAAGTCACGTTTGATTGAGATGTTATTCATCGGTTATTTATCCGTTCTGATGTACGTGTTTATCATTGCAGAGATATTGTGATATTGTTGTACACAAAAACGTCCATTATCACGTAAATATTCTTTTGGTAGACGTGTAAAATCTTTTGTAATTGTGATACGAATTCTTTTATGTCTCCTTTAGTGCGTAATGGATGATTTTTACCTTGCTGGGTTTTCCTTTCTTTCTGTTTATTGTTTTGGTGATTCTTTACGAAAACCTCGAAGCGTAGCCGACATTTTTTAAAAATGATAGTAAGAAAAATCCACTTCTCTATGAAGTTTGTCATCCTTGGAATTAAACGAGAATGACTTATTACACCGTGAAACAATCCAGCCTGTATCGTGGCTCCTTCATTTTTCACTGTTAGGGTTTCCACCTTTCTCGTAGCGCCCTTGCATAAGCCACAAACTGTTGCTGCTAACGCAGCCGTATACATCGGTAGGTAGCAACAGTATTGCCACAACAAAACGTACGTTGCTTGACCTTTCGGGCACGCGCATCGTCTCCCGCCTTCGGGTGGCAACATTGTTGGCGGCGTGGTGTGGGGGTTCGGTCGGTTTAGTTTCCCGCGCGGGTTCTTCTTTGAAGGTCTGCCATGTGACCGGGCTCTTTGGCATCTGTTTCGTCTGAGGATAAAGAAGAAGTCACGCCGTGGAATAAGGTCTTCGTCCTCTTCGAATCTCGGGTGCGAGAGGAATTACCTTAGATGCCGAATCTGATTGTTTTGTGTGTAAGGAAATTAGCTTTCTTCGGTGAAGTTATTTGTCCTGCTTAAAGTGTTCGAAGTTCTTCGTGCTATAAGTTATTATCATCCTCCTCTTTCGAGTGTAAGGAGGGATAATTGTGCGATAAGTTATTTATCCTCTTCTCAAGAGAGGGACGTGGGTTGCTTTGTGCAGAAAGTTATTCATCCTGTTTCGTTTTTTTTTTTAAGTGCAAGGGAAAGTGCAATAAGTTATTCATCTTCTACTTCTCACAAGTGTTAAATAGCTACTTTGTGCTCTACATAATTCATCCTTTGGTACGTGTGTTCAGTGTCACGGTGCAATAAGTCATTCTCTTTTATTCCAAGGATATTAAAGTTAATAGAGAATTGGATTTTTCATAACATCATTTTAAAAAAGGAATTACGTTGGGAAATAAAAAGAGATGTCGATCTCAAAAATAACGTGATTTTATATTAATTAGGCCGGAAAAAGTGTTTTTATTTTTGTTCATTTTTTTCCCTAACCAAAACGAGTTGATCTGGTAAAATACACACTTAGTTATCTGAAATTGCCATTGTGATTTTTTTGGTTGTGGTAAATGTCATATATACAGTTGTACAAGTAATTGAAATATTTATTTGTACAATGTGTGTTTTAGCCGAAGGCGACCATGATTGCAGTGTTTATGGCGGTCTGTGTAAGACTTGGATTTCACAATGATACTTGGATATCGTGGGGTGAATATCTGATTTCACAAGGATACTCGGACATCTGTGGGTGAATATATAACTACTTGTTTGGTGTACAAAAGATATTTAAAGAATAACCAGTTTTTTTATTGGGCCTTTGCATTTTATTAATTAGATTCTTAATATAAATGCAAATGGACGCAGGTTTCTGTGAATTTCAAGTGTTTACTAGTATAAGTAAATTGGGTGAGGTAGAGTATTTACCTCTTATAAGGCTTCCATGCCGTATCGATCTTCGCCCTATCACGGAATTTCATTCGTGTCTTCTGACGTTGTATGATTATCATCTTACACACAGGAGACGCATTTCTATCGATCGGATCTTTCCTAGATAGTGACTCTCTCGGTTTTTTTTTTTTTTAACCCGGTACGTATCCACCTTTGCGGCGTGTTTATTACAAGCCCGTCGGGGATGACCGTAAAAAACATAAACAAAAGACTGTAGATATCATAAAGATAATGACCCCCCCAAGAAATTTCAGTCCTAGATAACGACCCCGAGAACCCTTGGGGGTCATTATCTAGGAAACAAAATAATGTAATTATCAAAGAGGATGACCCCCAAGAAATATTAGTCCTAGATAACGACCCCAGAAATCCCTTGAGGGCCACTATCTAGGAAACAAAATAATGTAGATATCAAAGAGAATGACCCCCAAGAAATATTAGTCCTAGATAACGGCCCCCGAAACCCCCAGGGGGTCACTGTCTAGGAAAGATCCTATTGATCACCTGAGGCAACGGCTTTTTATAGACGGCCAACTCGCTCGAGGTTGGTTTATACTTGAGGTGCCCTGGAAAAAGGAAAAAGTTAAGTATTAGCTCTCAGGGATTCGTTAATCAAGAGAGCGTTATTCTTAGAACAGGGCCTCATGTTTGTTTATAAACTTTCTCCTTTATTTATTCTTTATCCGTTCTCGGCATCGTGTAAGCAGGAAAAGAAGGAAGTTGGGGGGGGGAGGGGGGGTTTGTATCTGCGAAGAAAGTGATAGATTATTTTTCTTTTTGAAATATGAATACGGAACAGGTTTGAATTCCATTGACTTGCAAACCTAGCTTTCATTGGTGTAAGTTCCATGTGGAGAAAAAAGTTTCTGATCAGTAGATAAAGGAAGTTTGCCAACATATTTACATACAAGAAGAACAATATAATTAAGAAATTGGGAAGATGATGGGAGCAAACTTTGAGAACAGCTGTCACAAAGTATGGAAGTTGAGTGAAACATAAGCACTTCGCAGTAATGAGCAGTGTGAACATTGTTAATTACCTATATAAAAAAACACAGAGAGAGAGAGAGAGAGAGAGAGAGAGAGAGAGAGAGAGAGAGAGAGAGAGAGAGGCGGGGCGGTGTTGTAAGGGAGACTGGATGAAAAATCGGTCAATGCTGATTAAAGTGAATGTCTTAAATCAGAGGAAATTAAAAATGAAGTTCTCTTATTAAGATTAAAATGCTTCTTTACATCTCTGCGTCGCCGGGAGCGTAAAAGTCACGGATACAGAAGAAATGTCAAGTTTTTGGAATCGAAGGAATATTGAACGTCACGGAGATGAAATTTTATTGAAGAGCTTGGCTTTCTCATTACATACCTTGTAGTTATGCATGTATGTTTGTCCGTGTATAGTGTTATTAGCTTTCCCTTCGTATGCATATACTTAATGCATAACAATACATAATATACATGCACACGCATATATGTGTATGTTTATATATGTATGTATATACTGTATATATTTGTGTTGTGTGTGTGCGTGTATACTTATATATATATATATATATATATATATATATATATATATATATATATATATATATATATACATATATGTGTGTGTGTGTGTGTGTGTATGTAGAGTTTGCAAGGCTCTTCTCTTCCTCACTTATGTTGCTGAAATACTTTGGGAGAGGAAAAATCAGGACAGACCCACCTGCTCATCAAAATGGCTCTACCAGGCACCTTAGGCAACGGGGAGTCAGTACACTGGGATGTGTTCTTGGTGTTCAGTGTCAGTTTGATGTTGTAGACATTAAATGATATTATTGATAATGATTAGTTAGGGCTTGTGACTTCATACTTTTAGTTTTCTGTAAAAGAAAACTTTTGTGCCGGCTTTGTCTGTCTATCCGCACTTTATTCTCTCGGCACTTTTTTCTGTCCGCACTTTTTCTGTCCGCCCTCAGATCTTAAAAACTGCTGAGGCTAGAGGGCTGCAAATTGGTATGTTGATCATCCACCCTCCAATCATCAAACATACCAAATTGCAGCCCTCTAGCCTCAATAGTTTTTATTTTAAAGGTTAAAGTTAGCCATAATCATGCTTCTGGCAACGATATAGGATAAGCCACCACCGGGCCGTGGTTAAAGTTTCATGGGCTGCTGCTCATACATCATTATACCGAGACCACCGAAAGCTAGATCTATTTTCGGTGGCCTTGATTATACACTGTCGCGGCTGTACAGAAAACTCTATTGCGCCGAAGAAACTTCGGCGCATTATTTACTTGAGTATTACTGTCAGAAATAAGAGGAATTTGTAGAAATTTGACCTCAAAACCGCTAAAACATTTTACGGTCCGATCCGGAATAGGCTTTTTCCAGAGGGACGAATGTTGCTCTCTGAATATATATACCAGTGTGTTGTTATTTATCCTCCAGATCGTATTTACTTTCAAGATGTTTTGCTGACTTTCGTAATTCGAGTAAAGGTTGCTGCTTGCTTCTGACTTGGGACTTTCCGGTTGCTTTCGCAGTTTATTATTTCGGGAGCCTTGAAGAAAATATATGTTTAAATGGATTACAAATAAGCTTTTGCAATGCTTACTGTCTGGTATTAACCCCATGAATTTGAAATACTAACCCCATGAATTTGAAATATTAACCCCATGAATTTGAAATATTAATCCCATGAATTTGAAATGTTAATCCCATGAATTTGAAATATTAACCCCATGCATTTGAAATATTAATCCCATGAATTTGAAATATTAATCCCATGAATTTGAAATATTAATCCCATGAATTTGAAATATTAATCCCGTGAATTTGAAATATTAACCCCATGAATTTGAAATATTAATCCCATGAATTTGAAATATTAATCCCGTGAATTTGAAATATTAACCCCATGAATTTGAAATATTAACCCCATGAATTTGAAATATTAATCCCATGAATTTGAAATATTAATCCCATGAATTTGAAAATAACGGAGAACTACAGCATTTACAAGTATGCTGTTTTTATTTTATTTTTTTTTTTACCTATAAGCAGTTATCAGATTGGTCTGAAAGCAAAGCAGGCCGCAGACGGCACCACAGTCATCTTCTCCTGTACTGGATTGAAGACCCTCTGTCAGAAGACAGAACCTTGTATAGCTTGGCCTCTGCTTGCACCAACACAAAATTTTGTGCCTTTGATACAAAAGTATACATATGTATGTATATATGTAACTTATTAGATTAGGGAACTGGCAGTTAGATGATTGTTTGTGCTTGCACCTATAGGGGAGGGGTGTATGGGGGGTTAACAGCCACATTTCAAAGGACTTTCCGAGAAAATTGACCTTAACATTTACTACAGTCATCCTTTCTTTGGGTAAAAGTAAAGGTGATTTTATATATATATATATATATATATATATATATATATATATATATATATATATATATATATATATATTTCTGACCTCACCCACGGGACCGAGCCTCGGTCGGTCTTTCGAGTGAGAGTCTAGGGCTATATTAGCCATTCGAAAGACCGGGGTTCGGTCCCGTGGTGAGTCAGAAATTTATTGCTGTGAAACATGTTCCCGTGTGTTCATTTCCATGTATATATATATATATATATATATATATATATATATATATATATATAGATGTATGTATATATATATATAGATGTATGTATATATTTACACATACATATATATATATATATATATATATATATATATATATATATATATATATATATTTATATATATATATATGTATGTGTATGTGTATATATATATATATATATATATATATATATATATATATATATACACACAGTATATATATATACATACAATGACTGGCTCTAGTATACGTTAACGCATTGACGCGTGCATTCACTCAAATAAAAACATATATCTATGCACATTTTCTTTTATTTAACGGAAACAGAATGGGCTTTTAATCAACATGAAACGTTTTAATTGGAACGTTGCATTACACAATTAGTTTTCTGAGGGCATAGTATTTTTACATCTCTGTTTTTTTTTTTGTCTCCCAACTCTTTGAAGTCGGAAAGGGGAGATCGACATTTGTCTTGTTTGCGAGATCTATACCCGGTCTCGTAATGAGACTCCGCAACATTTTCTTTCCCCTTTTTGCCCCTCTTTCCATCAACTGCCTTTTGCTGTGTCATTTGAAACCATTCGTGCAAATTTCATTGGCCAATTCTGGAATGTAGAAAATTTTGACCGGTGTTTTAAGAAGGTTTGGTCAGTCGGAGAGAATGGGAGAAGATAGGTTGCAGGAGAGTTGGAATTTTCTCTCTCTTGCCATCAACTGCGTTTTGCTGTGCCATCTGAAACCGTTCATGCAAATTTCATGGGCGTATCTAGTAACGGAAAGTGGCTTTCTCTAATTTTTCTTTTTTTTTTTTTTTTTTGCCCAAAGAGAAATTTGCCTTTTTTTGCCCAAAGAGAAATTTGCATGTTGGCAAATGTTGGAATGTATAAAATAACTGTTGAGCCAGCTCTTCTGAATGGCTAGGTGTTGAATATGTGTCAGGTAGAAAAAGGGTGAAATTTCTGGAATGTAAAAAATTTTGACCGGTGTTTTAAGGAGGTTTGGTCAGTCGGAGAGAATGGGAGAAGATAGGTTGCAGGAGAGTTGGAATTTTCTCTCTCTTTCCATCAACTGCCTTTTGATGTGCCATTTGAAACCATTCATGCAAATTTCATTGGCATATCTAGTAACGGAAATGGTTTTTCTTTAATTCTTTTTTTTTTTTTTTTACCCAAAGACATATTTGCATGTTGGCAAATGCTGGAATGTATGAAATAACTGTTGAGCCAGCTCTTCTGAATGCGAGCGGAGTATGGCTAGGTGCTGAATATATGTCAGGTAGAAAAGGGAGAAATTTTTGAAACGCAAAAAATTTTGACCGGTGTTTTAAGGAGGTTTGATCAGTCGGAGAGAATGGGAGAAGATAGGTTGCTGGAGAGTTGGAAGGAGGAGAGAGAGAACATTTTTACCAGATAAGAATGAAGATGATCGGTGTTTTAAGGAGGTTTGGCCATTCGGAGAGAATGGGAGAAGATAGGTTGTTGAAGAGTTCAAAGGAGAGAGAGAGAGAGAGAGAGACAACGTTCTTACCAGATAAGAATGAAGATAATCGGTGTTTTAAGAAGGTTTGGCCATTCGAAGAGAATGGGAGGAGATAGATTTGAAAGTACAGAGAGAGAGAGAGAGAGAGAGAGAGAGAGAGAGAGAGAGAGAGAGAGAGAGAGAGAGAGAGAAAACAAATTTACCAGACAGGGTTGTTGAAGAGGCGTTGGAGCGGAAGTAGTGTCCAGAAAAACGCGAGGGTGCTTACACGATAGAGGTGAGTGGCTCATTATGTTTGGGGTTCATCGCTCATGTGACGACCCTTTGTTTGTCGGTATATGAATCTGCTTATGCAGGAGTTTTATGCACATGGAATTCATTCAGGAATCCGTCGGTAAAGGATGAATGTTTAAGGAACATTTTTTTTTTTTTTAAGAAACACCTCCCCCTGTGGGCGAGTTTTTTTTTATATACATATACATACATTATACTTAAATATGTATATATACACACACACGCACACACATAGAGGCCCGTGGGTGGCACAGGAAATAATTGATATATATATAGATAGATAGATAGATGTATACATTATATTACACACACACACACGTATATATATATATATATATATATATAATATATATATATATATATATATATATATATATATATATATATATAGAGAGAGAGAGAGAGAGAGAGAGAGATTTTTTGCATGAAAATAATGGTTTTGAATATACTTTGGACTGTATTATTCAAATCCAAAATGTATAAACTGTAGATAATATCCAGGTGTCTGAATGCCATGACACCTTAAATTTATGTAGCGTAATTTCGAAACAGCAGGAAATTAGTGTTTTTTTTTTCAACAAGACTTCGTTTCAGCCATTAACAGAGGATTAGACGCGCATAAATCCTCCGGTTTTTCTGTTGTGTTCATTGCAATGCAATTTGCTGGCAGAAATCAGAAAACGCAAAGGGAAGGTAATTAGGTTTTAAAATGATCTGTCGTTAGCGTACTTTTTAAGATGCGTGTAACAGTTGATGGTTGAAACTAAGCAGAATTTGAATTAGGAAGGATTTTCATTTTGTGAAGCGGAATGTTTGAAAGTTTTGTGCACCCTGGAGTTCATGCCTGATTTAGTAATTAGAAATGAAGGCAGCAGGCAGTTATAATAGTGAATATGGCACGCACAACCGGTACACAATACAAATGGCTTTTGTCTGTTTGGCTTCAAATGGCTTGTGTTAAAAACCTTTTCCATAATAAGCGACCATAAATCATTAAACGGCTTGTATTAAAACACGTCCCACTAATTAATAACCGTGAGTTATGAAGGCGACAATCAATTCTAGGATGTAGGTCATTTAAATCGAGATTTTTTAAGTTTCCCTTTTAAAACTGAAAACAAACAAGTAAAAAATGCGCTGAAGTTTCTTCGGCGCAAACGAGTGTTTCTGCACAGCCGCTACAGCATATAATCAAGGCCACCGAAAATAGATATATCTTTTGGTGGTATCGTATAATGCTGTATGAGCCGAGGCCCATGAAACTTTAACCACGGCCCGGTGGTGGCCTGTCCTGTATCTGTTGCCAGAAGCACGATTATGGCTAATTTTAACCTTAATTAAAATAAAAACTACTGAGGCTAGAGGGCTAAATTTGGTATGTTGGTTGATTGGAGGGTGGAGGATTAACATAGCAATTTGCAGCCCTCTAGCCTGAGTAGTTTTTTAAGATCTGAGGGCGGACAGAAAAAAAGTGCGGACGGACAGACAAAGTTTTTCTTTTACAGAAAACTAAAAAAATTACGAGAAGCAAGCTATAAAAAAAAAAAATTTCCGGTGGGAGAATGAAAACTGCCTGACTTAGGTTAAAATGGCAAGAAATGCTATTAGGGCTAAAGAGGTCCATTGTGGGTGCCAGGTTCTTTTTTTTTTTTTTTTTTTATTTCTCCTGTAAGAAACCTAATGTTTCTGTGTCAGAAAGTCTTGAAGGCGTGAGAATTTTAGAACTAAAATGAACGAGTTTTTAGGAAGTCAGCAATTCTGATTGCCAGATGTCCTTGATGATCTGACTGCCTTAGGGAGGTTCTGGAAGTTTACGTTATAAAAAGAGTTTCAAATCTGATGACAAATTGAAATATACTCTACAAACTATTTAAAATCCATTGACAAATAGAAATATTTTATAAACAATTCAAGGTTTGTTGATGAATAGAAATTTAATTAGTTTTAAGTCCAGTAACCAAAGATTTCAAATCTGATGACAGGTTGAATTGTGCTTTAAAAACGATTTAAAATCCTTTGGCAAATAAAATTTTTTATAAACAATTTAAGGTTTGTTGACAAATAGAAATTTACGTAATTTTAAGTCCAGTAAAAATTTACATTAGGAGTAGTAATCAAATTCGCAGAGAATTTTAAATTCATGTGCCATATTATTTTAAATCCACTGAGAAATAAAAAGTTGCCTGAGAAATCATTTTAGCTCTTTTCACAAATATGAATTTACGTGACAGGTAATTCAAAACCTCTGCCAAACAGAAGTCTACGTTAGAAATAATTTCAAGTGCGTTGCCAAATTGTAATGTACAAATTATTTTAAATTTTTTGACCAACAGAAATTTGCTTAGCAAATAATTTTAAACCAATTGACAGAAATTTTGCTTGTCACCATAGAGGGACGTAATCCCCTTCTTACTGAAAAATTTCTTGTTCTTTCCTCGAAGTCTTAAGTTTTTCTCGTATCCCAATAACTAAAACTCTATTTCAAATCTAATCCGCAAAACAACAGTGACAAAGATTCATTTTGCCGCCTGCCTTGGCCCGATATATCGCTTAATCCTCACGCTTGTTTCAGGATTTTTTTTTTCTCAGTTTTGTATGAATTTTCACTTCGAATTCATGACTCGATCCCGCTTCATGACGGTTCCTTATGGAAAACATCGTTTTTGCAGAAAATGCGGCACGTTTTGCTTCCATAATCCTTTTGGTCCAAAGAGAGTTTAATCTCGGCTTTCCCGTTTTTACACTTCTCTTATCACCTGAGCACTTGCGTTTTTGCTCTCTCTCTCTCTCTCTCTCTCTCTCTCTCTCTCTCTCTCTCCTCTCTCTCTCTCTCTCTCTGTCTCTCTCTCTCTCTCTCTCTCTCTCTCTCTCTCTCTCTCTCTCTCTCTCTCTCTCTCTCTCTTACTTTTTTGTCGAATGCGTTCACTGACACACACACACACACACACACACACACATATATATATATATATATATATATATATATATATATATATATATATATATATATATATATATATATATATATTTATATATATATATATATATATATATATATATATATATATATTTATATATGTATGTATGTATGTATGTATGTATGTGTATACACAAACATTCATACATATATATTACTATGTATATATAGATGTATATATGTATATACACATATACATATAAAGGAATGTAAACTGTTACTTATATGTCTCATTAATATTCATGAAATCTGTCTGTGAGCATATCTCATCTGAGGATATTTGTGTTCCATATTTTGCTTTCCTTTGCACTTACAATTTATGCTGTTTATTGATAGCCAGTCCCAGGATTACTCCTCTGTCTACGGATTGGCAGAATAAGAAATTGTTATTTGTCGAGTAATTCCGTTCGTAAGTCTTCTAGAATTCATATTCCCTAAGAAAATAAGGTTTAATCTCTCCGGGTACAGATTTAATTTTAGTGTTCTGTAAAAAGAAAACTATTGTGGCCGGCTTTGTCTGTCCGTCCGTACTTTTTTCTGTCCGCGCTTTTTCTGTCCGCCCTCAGATCTTAAAAGCTACTGAGTTTAGAGGGCTGCAAATTGGTATGTTGATCATCCACCCTCCAATCATCAAACATACCAAGTTGCAGGCCTCTAGCTTCAGTAGCTTTGATTTTATTTATAAAGTTAAAGTCAGACATAATCGTGCTTCTGGCAACGATATAGGATAAGCCACCACCGGGCCGTGGTTAGAATTTCACGGGCCCCGGCTGATACAGCATTATACTGAGACCACCGAAAGATAGATCTGTTTTCGGTGGGATTGATTATACGCTGTAGTAGCTGTACAAAAAACTCGATTGCGCCGAAGAATCTTCGGCGCATTTTTTACTTAATTGTTTTTTACATATAAAATTAACATTCGGTCGTCAAATAAGAATTTAGATCTTACTTTTTACAATTTTAGTTTTGTCTATAATGTGAAGTGTGCTTGTAGACAAACGCTCAGATTATTCATACGTCTGTATAATAATATTTATGCAGATGAGAAACATTCAGAATGGTAATGTTTCAGAATATGATACCACCTTACATTTACCTGTTGGTATTTTGTTATGCAGAATGTTATGCATTGCAACGTGCGTGTGGTAACTTCTATTGGGTCCTAGGGAAGATGAGAATGGGGAAAACTAAATAATGCATTTTAACATTGACCGAAAAGGAAATAGTTGCGATGAGTATCAAGGAAAACTAAATGTGATAATGGACTCCCTTCTTTAGGTAATGGCAGACCTGTCTGCTAAACAAATGAGGTCGTACATTTCGTTAAGCTCAGGAGAATGTTGAGAGTAGTCTATTATACAACTCATGTACATTATATATATATATATATATATATATATATATATATATATATATATATATATATATATATATATATATATATATTTATATAGGGTTTTTTTGGTTATCGAAATATTAGGTGAAATCACATATCTCTGTTATATTGCAGCCCTCTAGCCATAGTAGTTTTTATTTTACTCAAGGTTAAAGTAAGCCATGATCATGGTTTGGCACCGCTATAAGTGCCAACAACATAGGCCACCGCAGGGCCGTGCTGAAAATTTCATGGGCCGCGGCTGAGAGTCTCATGGGGCCTCGGCTGAGAGTTTCATACATCATTGTACGCTGTACGGAAAACTTAACTGCGCCGAAGAAACCTCGGCGCATTTTTTACTTGTTTTATTTCTTACCCGCCACCTAATTGTATTAGACGGCGAAATTTGAAATGAAGCTATGAACTCAGAAACGTTATTATATTTTTATGAACTAATTTAACATCGTCGATAAAGCATGTATTATTTGAGCTCACCTGATTAAGAGACGAAAGTTTGTAATTAGGATTTGCTCGGGATTATCATTTCATAGAGTTTTACGGCGATACTTTGATAACCAGTCGCGTTCTGTCACAAAAATGTTGATACATGACGTAAATTTTTACGTGATTCAAGTGTA
>JANJGK010000037.1:29134137-29136637 GCA_039081455.1 Macrobrachium rosenbergii | reverse complement strand
CGAAACCCAACAAATTCAATCAAACCTTATTGAAACTCTGACGAAGAAACCTTCTGTAATTGCAACTGTATCCTAGACACTCCTGTCTGGCAGAGCGCTGTTATTCGTTGTAGCGTGATGTATGGAAGCAGCGTCAGCCAATTAAGCCCTAGGAATATTGAGCGGTGAAATATGTCACCCCAGTTCGCATTTCACACATTCATTTGTCAGACCTGGAGCAGAATGAAGCCTTTTACGTTTAAAGTCGAGCTTCATTATTTGCTATAAATTTTGTTTATGTAAAAATTTATACTTCTAAACTGTCCCTTCTTTAATCATCTTTTTTTTATGTAATAACTTTTCTTTATGTAGAAAACTTTATGTAAAAAAAATTTTATTTAAAGGCTGTTTTTTTATGTAAAAACTTACACTTCTGAACTGTTCCCTCTTTAATCATCCTTTTTTTATGTAAATTATTTTATGTAAAAACTTGTACTTCTGAATTGTTCCTTCTTTAATCCTTTTTTTTATGTAAAATATTTATGTAAAATTTTTTTGTATGTAAAAAACTTTTTTTTTTCTGTTAAAACTTATACTTCTGAACTGTTCTTTCTTTAATCATCTTTTAAGTAAGAACTTTTTTTTGATGTAAAAAACGTATGCTTCTGAAGTGTTCCTTCTTTAATCATCCTTTTTCAATGTAAAAACTTTTTTATGTAAAAAAAATATATAAAAACTTTTTTTATGTAAAAAACTTTTTTAATGTAAAACACTGTTTTTTTATGTAAAAACTTTTTGTGTAAAAATTTATACTTCTAAACTGTTCCTTCTTTAATCATCCTTTTTTTTATGTAAAAATATTTTTTTATGTAAAAAAAAAAATTTATGTAAAAACTGTTTTTTTTTTACTTTTTTGTGTAAAAAGTTATACTTCTGAGCTGTTCCTTCTTTAATCATCCTTTTTTAATGTAAAAACATTTTTATGTAAAAAAATATGTAAAAAACTGTTTTTTTATGTAAATATTTATGTAAAAACTGTTATTTTATGTAAAAACTTTTTGTTTAAAAAGTTATACTTCTGAGCTGTTCCTTCTTTAATCATCCTTTTTTATGTAAAAAACTTTATACTTCTGAACTGTTCCTTCTAGAACCACCCTTCTAAATAGCCAGTTACTGCAGTTGAATTTAAGCAAAACGCATTACTTTTATTTACCAGTTAGCAATCGTTGCTTATTTTTGGGGGATACGAAACATTTTCTTCAGCAGTAAATGGGGGAAAAGGAACCTCAATACGGAAGTTATTTGCTTAATATTCTAAACGCATGATTTAAGAAATATATAAGTCTTCTAATTTGTGATTGGTAATTTATATTCAATATGGTGTTTTAAAACAATGTAGAGGTTTTGCATTCCGGTTCGAGATTTTTTCATTATTCTGCAGATCAGTAAATCCTCTCTCTCTCTCTCTCTCTCTCTCTCTCTCTCTCTCTCTCTCTCTCTCTCTCTCTCTCTCTCTCTCTCTCTCTCTCTGTTCATGACTGCCGTTTTTACTTTACCATTAAGTATGGAAATGAACGGATCGTGTAAATCCCGAACGGAAGTACAGTAACTGCATATATATGCCTATATATATATATATATATATATATATATATTATATATATATATATATATATATATATATATATATATATATATATATGCGTGAGTATGTATGTTTGCGTTTGATATTTTCAGAGTATTGAAAAGTATACATTTTTGTCTTTTAAAATGATGCATTCATACCGACGAACTTTTCCGTTTTATACGGCTCTGAAGGCAGCCTTTAATTAAGTTTATCGTATCCTCTCCAGGAATACTTAATAAGGGCTTTTATAAGGATAAACTGGACATGTCAAGGATATTTTCATTGTTATGGAATCAGACTTAAACACTTGTGTTTAAATAGACCCACAAACTTACGAATGCTAAGAATGGAAATGCGGTGATAATTCTGCCCTCAAATGGAAAACTACAGTATCTGCAAAATTTTCGAAATTGAGACATGCCACCTATTGGGCTCGTGAAACACTAATACATGAGTTACTGCAGTTTCAGAACGATTCTTCAATGCTTTCCACGAGTATTTAGGGGGTCCCCATTTGCAGTATCTGCAAAGTCAGTAGTAAGGGAAGGCAGTATCTACCATTTTTCTCAGTTTTGTATTTTTGCAGACACTGCAAGTCTTCCAATTTAGGGCAAGTAATTGTTGCGAAACAACTTGTTAGGAAGTTATTGACTTATAAGTTAATTTATCGGAGAGTAAATAGAGAAATTGTTTCTGTGACATATGCGAAGCGGGTAACAGATGCCTTATTTGTTTATTTTTTTAAAGTCTGCAGACGTGAGAGGATGTTGCGTCAATTCATTGTTTATATATATATATATATATATATATATATATATATATATATATATATATATATATATATATATATATATATATATATATATATATATATATATATATATATATATATAT
>JANJGK010000037.1:29116637-29129137 GCA_039081455.1 Macrobrachium rosenbergii | reverse complement strand
ACTTCTTACTTCTTACCTTCCGTGAGGAACTTTTCCATTCTGAGGCCCTAGGCGTGTACTGAGAAGTTAGAGAAATAAAAATAAAAACAAAAATAGTTCATGTCCACCGCGTCTGCAACCTGTTACTCAGAGAACATGTTGCATTAATTCTAGTATATGTATGTATGTATGTACATTTATATGTATATATATGTGTGTGTGTGTACATTTATATATATATATATATATAATATATATATATATATATATATATGTAAATAGAGAGAGAGAGAGAGAGAGAGAGAGAGAGAGAGAGAGAGAGAGAGATTAAAACCATTACTTGTTCATAAAACATCCTTCATTCAGTTATGACTATCGGTTGCGGAGTGACTGTCTCCGCCATCAGGTCTGACAACAAGAACACTGAAAGAAAAATTGAAAAATCACCAAATCACGAACGATCATTGGGATACAGTAATGTTATTAAAAAGTTCGTACAAAAACTGGTAATGTGCAAGCATAAAAAACGCAACAGATACTAAAATAAATAAATATCTGCGACATGGAAGCATACCCACACACACAAAATTAAAAACACACCATCTCCGTGGACCTCTCGTTCTTACTGAGGGAGGGCTTTTAATTTTAAAGTGTAACGGCTTTCCACTATTGCCAGCTCCATGGGAGCCACTCGACTAGAGAGCACTGCAGTGTTGCCGCCTTGACCACATCAGTGTGGGTGAACGACTGAACGCCATTGTTGCCGTTGCAATTGCATCAGCATAATTTGCCTCCGTAATTGTCAAAGTTGCGTATCAGTAGGAGATGGATATTCGATTCGACATGATAAATTTTGATACATCTTGAAACTTTCATCATTTAAGGATTAAATACAGGATTATATTTGTTCATATTTTATTTATGGCAGTTTTTTGTTCATTATCAAAGCTTAATTATCAAAATTTAAAGCAGTGTTATAGAGTGTGGTTTTTTTTCCAACAAAGATAAATGTAGTCTAGTCAGTGTGACCACAGAGAGATGCCAGATACCGCTATCTGACCGCGTTCTCAGACGAAAAACGGCAGCACTGCCAGAATGGAAAATGAGTCTAGAGCGTAAACGGTGACCACTATTTTCTGCATGAACCCGGATGGCCCTGAATGGTGGTTTTGCTAAAAGCCTGTTTGTTGTAATGGATCTTCCTAAGATGTTCAAACCATTGTACACGTGCTTGGCGCTTTGTCTTACCCACGTAATTTGCATTACAGCAATTACACTCGTATTTATAAACATCACAAGATTGCAGTTTTAGGGGTACGATTTTTTTTTACTTAATATAAGCTACCAGTGGTGTGCTTAGGTTTGAATACTTGGGGATAAAATTCTCTTGTAAGTTTTAATAGTCTATTTTTAATAGAAAGATTCCTATTACCATATGGTCTTATTTTTAATAGAAAAACTCTTATTACCATAGAAAAACGTAGTAAGATATGCACCGCTTTATTGCCTTCCGGGAACAATAACTTTTCCAGCTGTTTGCCAACATATGTATCTTTGAAAGCAATATTAAAACCGTTTTTATGAAGCATTTCTTTTATAGACTGACATTCGGAATTCCAGTTGTTTAATGTTTAAAGTTTCGGTGTGACCAGTGAACGATTCATTTTCGATTAACGCTAAGTTTGTGGCTAACACGTGAGGTTTAGGGAACTACGTCCTATGAATGAGACATTTGAAATAAGCTCAGTCGTGTGATATAGCTGGTTGAAATCGGTAAGCAAATTCCTGAGGTGTATGCTAGTATTGCATCAGCCCCAGTTTTTTTTTTTTTTTGCCACGCCCCTAGGTTAGGTTAGGTTAGGTTAGGCAAACATTAATATTGCTAAAGTAGTTTGGGTGTGGGGAAACATGAGATTATTTTCAAGAAAATTCAATGGTTAGTTTTTAAGATATGGCGTCCCACTTTTTTTTCAGGGAAAGGTCCCGGCACTCGGTTACAGTTTCGGATCGGGAAGTCTTGGAACCAGTCCTCGTCTTCAAAGTTCTAAGGATGATGAAGTTGCTTTCTAATGCATCAAATTATTATCTCTCCCAGAAATGGGAAACTTGCTCCTCAGGGAAGGATGTAGTCCAAGAAAGATGTAGTATATCCTTCCTTGCAATGTTTTTTTTTTTAAGAAATCCCAAGTTGTATTAATCTGATACATTAAGCTACCATAATTTTACTCAGTGTGAGAAGCATTTGCTGAATTGTCTCTCTGAGATGAATCTTCATTCATGCACCTGGAACAGGCAATAGAAATTTAACGAAAATTTACTTTGCTAACGATAAGCGTGATGGAATGAAATGGAATGTAGAGTCTAGGCCACAGGCAAGGCGCTGGGACCTATGGGGTCATCCAGCGCTGAAACGGAAATCGAGAGTGGGTAGGTTTGAAAGGTGTAACAGGAGGAAAACCTCGCAGTTGCCCCATGAAATAATTGTTAGGAAAGGGTAGGTAGCAAGATGGAAGAAAGAAAATATGAACGGAGGTACAGTAAAAGGGATAAGCGTGATGGGCTCGATTGTAGGAAATGAGAAGTTGTAGTAGAGAGTAAAGGAAGAGATTTTGAAGAATTAAATGCTTGGTAAGGATTCATTGAAGCTCTTGTATACACTTTAAATACGCAGGGGAGTGTTAGGGGTGACACCGGTGGACTTGTATGTCCGTATATGGATTAATATTTGATGTGCTGAAAAGGATGGAACTTTGATAGGCTTTGAAATAGGTTTCATAACTGATTGGTTGAGCAAGTATGCATGTATGTATGTATGTATATATATATATATATATATATATATATATATATATATATATATATATATAAATATATATAGGTACATATATATATATATATATATATATATATATATATATATATATATATATATAAATTATATATATATATACAATCAGTAAGCTACAAACGTCCTTTAATATCCAATTCGCTCTACCTCGAAAATAATATATTTTCATATATGTTACCGAAGGGGAATCTTTTTAGTTGATAATAAGTTCGACGGGGGATTTGTATATGGGAGACGATATCCACTTATACCTCACTTGCTGGCCGCGTGGGTTAATGCGTCCACTGTAGTCCTGAGTTCTTGTCCTTCGATGGTTCGAGCCCAAGGGACGACGAACTTATTATCAACTAAAAATAAAAATTCCCCTTCGGTAACATATATGAAAATATATTATTTCCGAGGTAGAGCGAATTGGATATTAAAGGACGTTTGAGGCTTACTGATTGTATATGAATCACGGTGATGTGATAAAAAGTCATATATATATATATATACATATATATATATATATATATATATATATATATATATATATATATATATATATATATATATAGAGAGAGAGAGAGAGAGAGAGAGAGAGAGAGAGAGAGAGAGAGAGAGAAATTCGTAGATAAATTTCGCTATACCTTTATTTATGTACAGGACGCAAATTCTTTCATTATATTCCATTACAGTCTTGGTGACGACAGAAGCGTGAATGAGAACAAAGGCTACCTTATAATGTTACCCCAGATCTTGAACGAACAGTAATATAACTAGCACATATCCTTCCCTCAGACAGGAGAAGATGAATCGATACGACCAGACAAGTCATCCAACCTTGTGGGAAATAGAAGCTCTCTCTCTCTCTCTCTCTCTCTCTCTCTCTCTCTCTCTCTCTCTCTCTCTCTCTCTCTCTCTCTCTCTCTCTCTCTAACAGACATTACTAGCGAGGCCCAGAGACGCACACGTAGGGGAAAGTAGAAATATATAACTCATAAACTTCCGTAAGCCTCAGGAAAAGGGAGGACATTCCAGGAATCATTTCCAGGAATCATTTCCAGGGATCGTTTCGGCCTCGCTCTGCGGTACCTTTTAGAAATTGCGAAAAGAGTAGACTTACCACGATTATGAGTCTGAGACCGACCTTTATTTTTTCATCCAGAAAAATTTGGTATCCATGAAAAATGACAGATGGCTTTCGTTTTCAAAGAATCCTGTGCAGTCGTTTCATCTTTTTAGTTTTCTGAAAAGAAAACTGTTGTGCCGGCTTTGTCTGTCCGTCCGCACTTTTTTCTGCCTGCCCTCAGATCTTAAAAACCACTGAGGCTAGAGGGTGTTGATTATCCACCCTCCAATCATCAAACACACCAAAATGCAGCCTTCTAGCCTCAGTAGTTTTTATTTTATTTAAGGTTAAAGTTAGCCATAATCGTGCCTTTGGCAACGATATAGGCTAGGCCACCAATGGGCCGTGGTTAAAATTTCGTGAGCCGCGGCTCATACAGCATTATACCAAGACCAGCGAAAGATAGGTCTATTTTCGGTGGCCTTGATTATACGATGTGCAGTAAACTCGATTGCGGCGAAGAAACTTCGGCGCAATTTTTACTTGTAATCATCGTGCCAACTGGGATGATGAATTTTACAGTGTTCGTTTGTAGTAAAATGCTTTTTATTTTTTTAGTACATACACAGTCATTTCATCACCATGTTCACAAACTTATGTAATCGTTTCCTATCTACTCTGGTTGCAATACCTGCGGAACCATAATGGTTCTTTAGCCTCTCAGTTTCATAGCTTTGAATGTTCACTATGTCAATGTGTTAAAATTAAATTATTAACGAAACAAAATGGGATCAAGGTTTTGTTGTTCCACATACCTGATTTTAATTCTCTCTCTCTCTCTCTCTCTCTCTCTCTCTCTCTCTCTCTCTCTCTCTCTCTCTCTCTTAGTTTGCAAAAGTGTAGTTTTGTTGGTTGCTGCATTAGCAGAAGGAACTATCTTTTATTTGAAATGATGCTGCAATTACCTTCGTTACTTTTATGAGAAGATTAATATAACTAGTTCACGACCGCAAGGAAAATAAAAAAAACTGAAATTAAGTTTCTTAAAAGATTTAAAGTGTGAGTTTTTCATTCATTTTTTTAACATTATTTTTCCACGATTCAAGATTTTTTTCCGTTCGCATATAATTGACGAGGAGTCTTAATTATTCGGTTATTGATTAGCGACGGAATAATTGCTGCCAAACTCCCTTTCTGTTTTTGGTGCGGCTTTGAGAAGTTTGTTTACTTCGCAGGAACCTTTTCCGAAGAAAGAACTTTAGCAGAGTTTCTTACTTTGATTTTTTATTTTTTTTTTTAATATTATGGAATTTGTGACCAAAATTGTCGTTTCCTTAGAATTGATTTAACACTTCTAAACAAAACTCCATTTGTGAAATAACCAAGCTAATTTTAGGAATTTCAGAAAATTAATTGATCAAGGTTTTAATAAAGTAAAATCTAAAAGAATTTTTGAATAACTCTGCCCCCAGAGTTTCATAATCATTATAGCAGATGAAGTTTTATGTAACTAAGAACTGTTACACAGAGTTGTTGGCTAGTTTATAATGTACCTCTTCCCCTCTTTTTGATATTATAATGTAGAAAGTTTAGCTGGTGTGGTGGTTAGTGTCGTGGCACGCCGCTCAGATTTGGCGGGTTCGCGTCTCCCCCAGGGCGATGAAAAATCACTGGCTCTGTATCATGATCAGTACCTGCTGCAGTGTTAGGGGGGTCTGCTGCAGTGGGAGGTTGAAACCAACATTCTTTGGAAGCTTGAATTTCAAGTGGGTGGCCTCTTTGGTGTGCTTGTTCCATGTGAATAGGTTTCATCTACTGAAATAATAATAATAATAATAATAATAATAATAATAATAATAATAATAATAATAATAAGAAGAAGAAGAAGAAGAAGAAGAAGAAGAAGGAGAAGAAGAAAAGTTAAGTATATCTTAGTTTAACCAGACCACTGAGCTGATTAACAGCTCTCCTAGGGCTGGCCCGAGGGATTAGATTTATTTTACGTGGCTAAGAACCAACTGGTTACCTAGCAACGGGACCTACAGCTTATTGTGGAATCCGAACCACATTATGACGAGGAATGAATTTCTATCACCAGAAATAAATTCTCTAATTCTTCATTGGCCGGTCGGAGGGTCGAACGCTGGGCCAACAGCGTGCTAGCCGAGAGCCCTACCCACCCCTCCAATGAAGAACTAGAAGAAGAAGAAGAAGAGTTATCTTTAAGGAATTTAAGTCGCAGGATTTTAAAAGATTTCAGTTAAGTTCTTCATTTGAGGGGTGGGTAGAGCTCTGGGCTAGCACGCTGTTGGCCCAGCGTTCGACTCTCCGACCAGCTAATGAAGAATTCGAGGAATTTATTTCTGGTGATATAAATTCATTTCTCGTCAAAATGTGGTTCGGATTCCACAACAAGCTGTAGGTCCCGTTGCTAGGTAACCAATTGGTTCTTAGCCACGTAAAAATAAATCTAATCCTTCAGGGCCAGCCCTAAGAGAGCTGTTAATCAGCTCAGTGGTCTGGTTAAACTAAGATATACTTCGTGAGTCTGGTAAGCTTTTTGCCGCTACCGCTATTGGTTCCTCAGGTTTTTAATGTCATTGGTTTGAAACTGACGCAAAATTCACACAACTTGGTCCTTCTTTTTTGTACGGAAAATAAAACTTTTTTTTTTATTTTTTATTTTTTTTCGCCAGCCTCTTGTCAGTCGCTGTTTTCGTGAATGTGTTCTCAAATAGCCCTCGTTTTTCACGTCTGGGGCTTTGATGTGATGCAAAGTTCATTGCTTTGCAGTTCTCTTTGTTTTATTTTTTTAGGTTTGAGCCATTAGAGACGCGCAAAAGAAATAAATCTTAAACATTTTTATTTTCATAAAAATTCTCTTTATATATATATATATATATATATATATATATAAAATAACTGAATATTTAACGTAATATTTTATGTATGTATATATATACTGTATGTATGTGTATATATATATATATATATATATATACATATATATATATATATATATATATATATATATATATATATATATATATATATATATATATATAAAACTCCTAATATTCAAACGTATTATTCTTACACATTCGAACACCAGTTCCTGAAATTCATATTTCCCCAAACGGAAAAAGGGGCGAGGCTCTGCCCCGTTGTCACGGCCATCATGAAATAACACCGGCCGTCTTCAGTGCAGAAAAACTTCGTTCCTTCGGCGGGACCTTTCTTTCCGGGTCATTTAACGTTATGGCGTGCCGCGAGTTACTGCCGTGGCCCTCTCCTCCTGTGCGGGCGTCCTTAAAGGACCTCCTGTTCACCCGACCGGGAACCTTATGAACGGCTCCTACAAGGGAAGGGAGATCTCTCGACCAGCGCAGTTCTTCTTTCAGGGATTACACCGAGGAGGCGTCACCGACGACCGTCACTCTCAAGGTTCTTCGCAACGTGCCTTCCCGAGGCCCCTAGCTGCAGCCCCTTGCGTTTCTTTTACTGTACCTCCTTTAATATTCCCTTTCTTCCATCTTACTTTCCTCAACCCTCTCCTAACAATTGATTCATAGTGCAACTAAGTTAAGTGTACCTTAGTTTAAACAGACCACTGAGCTGATTAACAGCTCTCCTAGGGCTGGCCCGAAGGATTAGACTTATTTTACGTGGCTAAGAACCAGTTGGTTACGTAGCAACGGGACCTACAGCTTATTGTGGAATCCGAACCACATTATAGCGAGAAATGAATTTCTATCACCAGAAATAAATTCCTCTAACTCTTCATCAGCCGGCCGGGGGAATTGAACTCCGGCCCATCGAGTGACAGTCCGAAGCTCTACCGACTCACCCAACGAAGGGCTAAGAACCAGTTGGTTACCTAGCAACGGGACCTACAGCATATTGTGGAATCCGAGCCACATTGTAACGCGAAATGAATTTCTATCACCAGAAATAAATTTCTCTAATTCTTCATTGGACGGTCGGAGAATCGAACGCGGGCCCAGCAGAGTGCTAGCTGAGAACGATACCAACCCGTCCAATGAGGAACTTCATAGTGCAATTGCTTAGAGGTTTTCCTCCTGTTACACCTTTCAGACCTTTTTTACTCTGTTTCCGTTTCAGCGCTGAATGACCTCTTAGGTCCCAGTGCTTGGGCTTTGGCCTAAGTTCTATATTCAGTTCGGTTCAGGTACCGAGGGCCACCTTCAGGTAACGTAAATTTCTGCCAGCCAGCCTTTTAAATGTCCTTAACCCCTGCCCTTTTGTACCTATCCAATTCTCTCGTCTGGATCTCGGGACCCTCAACCTTATCTGTAGGTAGCCTACTTACAATTTTTTTTTATATAAAAACTTACTTGAGATGATCATGAGAATAGTGAGTCTCTAGCTGCTTAAAGCCTTCTGACCGCCACCCATGCGGTCTTATATATATATATATATATATATATATATATATATATATATATATATATATATATATATATATATATATATATATATATTTGTATTAATTTATATTTGTATTTATATTTATATGTACGTATGTATGTATGTTTATGTGCGCGTGTGGGTAAGCGTTTGCCTTTGCGGGTGTAATTGTTCATATGCTTCAAATACCAGTTTCTTCAGAAACAGGTTTCATCCATAGACGCCGTGATGATCTCATCTAATATGTTGTTGTGTTGACTCTATAACTGCTATATTTTTACTCTCTCTTTTTTTTTTTTTTTTTTTTTTTTTATTATTATTAATGGGTTTTGCCGCCCGGTATCTATCCTGGTGTTGAAAGGCGACAAGCGAATGTGACGCATCCGTGAAATACCTTCGTTATGAATTATGTATGTTCTTAGCGTTAGCTTACCGTATTTGTTATCTGTTTCTTGAAGTAAGTCCATGCTACCTTGAATATAATGGAGGGAAGAGAAGCAGAAATCGGAAGGACCGAGTCGGTTACCAATACGAAGCGAAAGTCTCGAGGCCTCATCAGATCGGCGGGTCGAAGTCGGAGCTGTAATTAGGGTAATGAGTCTCAGATTTAAAGGGCAATTAAATTGGTCTGGGACAGGTTTTCGCGTTGCAGCATATCGGCGTATCTGCGCTCTCAGACGGAAGAATTGCTCATTAGAAGTTCTCAATTCAGAATTGTTTGTCCTTAGTGATGGGGTAAGCAAGCGAAGTTAGTGTATTTTATTGCTTCGTTGTTTTGGGCATGTTGTACCTCAAGGGAAGTATGTGAATCGTCTGAAGGCGTTATCTTATGTCAAAGTTGATTTTTATTTTGCGTGCTCTCTGTCGCAGGATATAAAAATTTACATGCGTGTCATATGTACAGTACTGTCGAATGTGTAGGCAGTTACAACAGCGATTTTATATAAATAGTAATTGCAGTAGTATTAGTAGCAGTAGTAGTATAGTAGTAGTATGATCAGGTGTGAATGATTGGTATGTTCCGATTTTTGAATGGATGAACGACGCTTCAGTCCCGTTTGGTGCAAGTATAGTTCCGGTATTTATACGGAGGATCTTGCCAGATCTGTTATTTTCCTCATGAATTTCGTTTGTCACATAGAATTTTGTATCTTATGTTCGAATTCACACGTTCTCAAAAAGTTACATATGAGATGTGACATCACGTCGAGAAACGTAAAGTGATCCACGTAAGGCCCAAAGAACCTTTATATTACTTTATTTTATTTTTCGTTCTCTGGAAGTTTTTTTTAATGTTTCTTCTGTTGATGAAGTTCGGGTGCTCATCGTTTATTGTGTAATTGAAATTTATGTATATATATATATATATATATATATATATATATATATATATATATATATATATATATATATATATATATATATATATATACATATACACATATATATTATATATATAGATTATATATATACTGTATATGTGTGTGTGTAATTGTAATAGTCACAATGCTCTTTGAATTTCTCGAATTCTTCGCGCTTTTTTGGATACGCTTGTCACTACAAAGCCTTGAGATCCAAGTGCAAGAAATTTGAAGCAGTTATGATGTCCGGTAGCGGGAAACGAACCTGCGTCACCATAGTCATAACGAGGTCACGTTGCCGACCTGACCACATTTTTATGAAAAATTCAATGACTTTATTCGCATACGTACATAACATTATAAGTAATTTCAACTTCCATTTACACTTAGCATACTTGAAGTATTTTATTGTTTTTTACACTATAATTCTTTGCTTCAGTAAGCTGAGTTTTTTTTTTCAGCAGAGCGTAAATATTTATCAAGTTCTCGCTCTTTCAAGCATTCCCTGTCGCCATCTCTCCAGATATACTTTAAAAGTGTCCTGTTGCCCCCTTTATTAGATTAACCAAGTGCTGAGAAATTCTCTGAATTTGTGCGCGACATTTTATCCTTCTCCAGACTCTTTGATTCCAAATATCTCTCGGGGTGCCCTCGTTCAAACACTCGCCTGTATTGGGCGAAGAGAAATTCTCTACATCTTTCGGTGTAGGATGACTACCAAAAAAAAAAAATCTTTTACAGTATTGTTACAATACTGTCTGCTTGCACGCGCGTCCGTTCTTACATTCTTGTGTGTATGAGAGTGTGGATGAATTTGCGTGAGCATGTCCGTCTGACATGAAGAGGCGTGTTGGTTGTTTGTATCATTAAAACATCAGGAAGAAATCTCAAGCTATAACTATTTGCTGCCTTCATTGTTTAAGATGTCCTTTGTAGGAAACAGCTGTATGGAATAACGACTTATCGCATTAAGCGCAACTAATCCAAAGTTATAGTGTTCGTTGGATGGAGAACGGAAAAGATAAAGCAGTGAATTGCGTCTTATGTTTGTGTGTATACTGGAAATGCGTTCAGAGGTCTCTCCAAAGTATTTATTTATAAATTTAGTTCCGTTTGTCTGTGAATTATCTTGTCTGTCAGCCGGCTTACATAAAAGCGAATGGACAGACGGGTCTCTTATTTACGTTTCAGCTAATAGGAGATTGTACTTTGGCGTGAATTGGAATTGACATTCTTACATGTGTTGTTCCTGTCAATGAAAGTGCATCTAGGGGAACCAGTAATTTCCTTGGTTGTGAAATAAGCCGTAAATGATATATAACATTTGGGTAACTATATTGAATTGCTTTCTTGTGCCTTGTGAGAGAAAACGTTAATGCCGCGGAGTATTTGAGTAAGTGTCCTTATTGAATTGGGTGAAGTTTCGAAGCACGCTCTCTACTTTTTTAGTTTTCTGTAAAAGGAGACTATTGTGCCGGCTTTTTCTTTCCGTCCGCACTTTTTCTGTCCGCCCTCAGATCGTAAAAACTACTGAGGCTAGAGGGCTTAAAATTGGTATGTTGATCATCCACCCTCCAATCATCAAACATACCAAATTGCAGCCCTCTAGCCTCAGTAGTTTTGATTTTATTTGACGTTAAATTTAGCCATAATCGTGCTTCTGGCAACGATATAGGACAGGCCACCACCGGGCCGTTGTTAAAGTTTCATGGGCAGCGGCTTATACAGCATTATACCTATACCACCAAAAGATAGGTCTATTTTCGGTGGCCTTGATTATACGCTGTAGCGGCTGGACAGAAAACTCGATTGCGCCGAAGAAACTTTGGCGCATTTTTATTAGTTGTATCGTGTCTGTGCTTTCTCAGACTACAGAAAGTCTTTTCCCCTGACTTAGAAACTGAAGTGAAAATATTTCCTACGGTAGGGTGTAGGCCCAGCCACCTCATCCCCAAAAGACTTCCCGAATACTGAAATCTCAGTAACTGGACGTAATGAAATCTCAGTAAATGGGCCTACTGAAATCTCAGTAACTGGGCCTACTGAAATCTCAGTAAATGGGCCTACTGAAATCTCAGTAACTGGGCCTACTGAAATCTCAGTAACTGGATCTACTGAAATCTCGGTAACTGGACCAACTGAAATCTCAGTGACTGGACCTACTGAAATCTCAGTAACTGGGCCTACTGAAATCTCAGTAACTGGGCCTACTGAAATCTCAGTAACTGGACCTACTGAAATCTCAGTAAATGGGCCTACTGAAATCTCAGTAACTGGACCTACTGAAATCTCAGTAACTGGATCTATTGAAATCTCGGTAACTGGACCAACTGAAATCTCAGTAACTGGACCTACTGAAATCTCAGTAACTGGGCCTACTGAAATCTCAGTAACTGGACCTACTGAAATCTCAGTAACTGGATCTACTGAAATCTCAGTAACTGGCCCTACTGAAATCTCAGTAAATGGGCCTACTGAAATCTCAGTAAATGGGCCTACTGAAATCTGAGTAACTGGACATACTGAAATCTCAATAACTGGACCTACTGAAGTCTCAGTAACTGGATCTACTGATGTCTCAGTAAATGAACCTACTGAAATGCTAGTAAGTGAACCTCCTGAAATCTCAGACACGGCAGTTAAACACCAAATGTCATACATTGCTTTTCCCCCTGGTATATACACTGCTGTAGGAATCCTAGTTTTAATTAGGCATAAAGGCTTGTACCTGTTATAATCCTACGTCAAACGATTCTCTCGATATACCTGCCGTGAATTTCCAGGTGTCGAAGCAATTCACGTCCTCAGAATACTAAAGTGTCATCATAGTGCT
>JANJGK010000037.1:29106637-29111637 GCA_039081455.1 Macrobrachium rosenbergii | reverse complement strand
TATTTGATGTCTTGAAGATTTTTTATGAGAAAGTGCTTGCTTAAGGAATTACTACAAACATTGCTATGTAGACAAACACGAGGATAAAAGCTTTAAAATGGAATGTTTTGGCGGACTGTAGATTTATTTTAACAGAAATCATGACCATAATTTATTTTGGTCTTGAAACTTCACAATTTTTTTGTTTGCAAATAATATTTTCATATTTTTATCAAGCGCCTTTTTATACTGAGCAATTAGCGCTGGGAGATTTTCTTGCCAGTGTTTCTTGGGCCTTTGCAATTTGTCTTTCTTTGTATGAAAAGATTTTTAGTTAAGAATTTTGACAGGTTTCTCCATAATAAGTAAAACGCAAAAGACTTTTGGGAATTTTCTGTACAAGCTGTAATTTGACAGAATTGATCCTCCCCTCCCCCGCCCCTAACCCGTCACCCCGAAATTTAATTGTTGAAACCCTTGCAAGGGTTAATTTTACTGATTTTAGTTTTCTGTAAAAGAAAACTATCGTGCCGGCTTTGTCTGTCCGTCCGCACTTTATTAAGTCCGCCCTCAGATCTTAAAAATTACCGAGGCTAGAAGGCTGCAAATTGGCATTTTCATCATCCACCCTCCAATCATCAAACATACCAAATTGCAGCCCTCTAGCCTCCTCAGTCGTTTTTATTTTATTGAAGGTTAAAGTTAGCCATAATCGTGCTCCTGGCAACGATATAGGATATGCCACCACTGGGCCGTGATTAGTTTCATGGGCCGCGGCTCATACAGCATTATACCGAGACCACCGAAAGATAGATCTATTTTCGGTGGCCTTGATTATACGCTGTAGCGGCTGCGCAGAAAACTCGATTGCGCCTAGGAAACTTCGGCGCATTTTTCACTTGTTGGATCCTGATCTGATATATGGTTCATGGCAACGATGACTTTTGTTTAGAGGAGATTAATGTTGGATCTGATGGATGCTTTATGGCAACACTGTGATCCTGCGAAAAGGAAATAGGTTATGGATGTGATATTATTATTATTATTATTATTATTATTATTATTATTATTATTATTCGGGAGATGAACCCTATTCATGTGAAACAAGCCCCCACCAAAGGGGCCACTGACTTGAAATTCAAGTTTCCAAAGAACATGGTGTTCATTATTAAGTAGTAAGAGGAGGTGAAGGGAAATTCACAAAGATATTTAAAGGTAACTGAATATGGAACTAGTTAATGTATTCTGTCAACGACCATTTTGCGAAATTAGTTTTATTGGTAATAGAGTTTAGCGCTGTTTAAACAAAACAGGTTACGGGTCTCAGAAATAATTCCCAGGAAAATTGATCTTGTTGAAAGGAAATTGGTTATGGATCTGTTTAATAGCTCTTAGCAACACTTAGGGTAATTAGACGAATGTGCTTGGTTAAGAACGCCTGATAGTAAAATGGACTTTTTGTTCAAATTTTATTTCTTGCAAGTAATTAAATGAATGTGCTTCGTTAAAAACACCAAGTAGTAAAATAGACTTTCTGTTCCAATTTGATTTCTCGCAAGTATTTAAATGAAAGTGCTTCAAGAACACCCAACAGTAATAGAGACTTTTTGTTCTAATTTGATTTCTCGCAAGTAATTAAAGAAACGTGCTTTAAGAACATTCAATGGTAAAATAGACTTTCTGTTGTAATTTTACTTCTCACAGGTAATTAAATGAATGTGCTTTAAGAACACCTAATAGTAAAATAGGCTTTCTGTTCTAATTTGATTTCTCGCAGTGGTAATGCAATTTCTCCCTAACGAAATAATGTAGATGACATTCACTCCTAAAACGCTTACCTCCCTAAAATGGCTCGAAAAATATAAGAACTTTTCGACCGATCAACTCCATCTGGAATGCAAACTCCATATCTTCAGTAGGACCTTTTTCTTCCCAGATCATGAATCGTTATGTCACGTTCGGATTTAACTTTCATTTTCGTTTCCGAATTTCCTGAGGATTTCTTGAGGATTACTTGAGGATTCCTTGAGGATTTCCTTATTACGAAATGCTTTCTCTTTCTCCTTCATTTAGATCTTGGACTTTGAGAGAAGGGTTGGGTTAAAGGAATTATTCTGCTGACGCCGCACCAATACTTTTAAGACAGCTTAAATCACCGCCCACCCACCCCGCCCATCCCACCTTCAATAACACGCCCTTTATGTCCCCGAAGCTTCATTTCCTTCTTCTCTTCTTCTCACCTTGGAATTTCATTACATTTTCCCTCGGCCGTCTGTGCAATTTCTATTTCGTCTTGATTAAAAAAGAAAAAATAATAAAAGGATGGATATGAGATAAATGGTGCCCGTAGGCATCACGTTTTCTGTGGCGTTCGTTTTTGTGTGTGTATGTGTGTGTATGTCTCTCTCTCTGTATGTATATATATATATATATGTATATATGTATGTATGTATATATATATATATATATATATATATATATATATATATATATATATATATATATATATATATATATATATATATATATATATATACGCCAAATACTAGCAGTATGAAATGATGAGGCAATTCTAAAAGTTACCTGTGAGAGAGAGAGAGAGAGAGAGAGAGAGGGTCGACTGGGGTTACAGAAGACAGCTCGAGAGAGGAAGTTGTCAACGTGGGCTGCCTTTGAGGCCACATCAAATTGGTGGATCGGATTTGAAACAGTAATTGGGCTAATGTGTCACAAATTTAAGAGCAGACTGACCCAGTGTAGGAGATTGGGGGGGCGAGGGGGAGCCGCCCCCACGGTAGATATCATCAGCAATTCTTTGCTTTCAAAGTTGAGCGTTTTTGCGCATCACAGCCTTTTCGACCTGATGTCGGCTGTCAGTCCAGGCGAGGTGACTGGGTCTTAAGGAAGAAAGATGATGATGTCTCGTGTCTGAGGTCTTTAGAGCAGTTGAACTTTGCAGTGTTTTTACATCTGCGAGTTTTTTTTTTTTTTTTTTTTTTTTTTTTGCTTTTGTTTTCGGTCGTGTTATGTTTTTTCATTGTTAGAATCATTTTATATGTAATATGAAGAGTGATGTTGAATTCATTTTATAAAACCTTACTTTGGACAATGAATGGTGATGACCCGGCCCACTTAGCGAGCATTTAGATGTATTTTATTCATAATGCGCTATACGCGTTTAAGAAAGAAGTGCATTTTAGTTTTCTGTAAAAGAAAATTATTGTGCCGGCTTTGTCTGTCCGCCCGCACAAAAATTTTCTGTACGCTCTTTTTTTTTTACGCATTTTTTTGTCCGCTCTCAGATCTTAAAAAAAGCTACTGAGGTTAGAAGGCTGCAAATTGGTATGTTGATCATCCACCCTCCAATAATCAAACATACCAAATTGCAGCCCTCTAGCCTCAGTAGTTTTGATTTTATTTATGGCTATTAAAGGTATTCATAATCATGCTTCTGGCAACGACTTAGGATAGGCCACCACTACGCCGTGGTTAAAGTTTCATGGGCCGCGGCTCATAAAGCATTATACCGAGACCACCGAAAGATAGATCGATTTTCAGTGGCCTTGATTATACGCTGTAGCGGCTATACAGAAAACTCGATTGCGCCGAAGAAACCTCGGCGCATTGTTTACTTGTTTATTCATGTGTCGACAAATTAGAATACATGTTAAGGTCTGCTCGTTATTTTACTAGAGCGGTAACTCTTGTTTAAAAACTGATACTTAAATATATATTTTTTGCCGCATAATTGATTACTTTCATATTTCCTCGTTTAATTTTTGGTCACAAAACAGTAATCATTCATAAAAAAATAAAACATTTCACCTTTTTTTTTTTTTACAAGACCGTAGTGAAGTATGGCCCAGACCATTTTTCAAAATCGTCATCAGTTCTTACATAACTTTTGGAATTCTTAGTGAACTCGGCTCAGCACTCATTTAATACAACAAATGGGGGTGCTACTAGCTCTGAATTATGGAAGGGAAGTACTTGCAGGAAGTGGTCGAGTAAAAAGGTGTCTTCCTTTTGTATATTTAACATGGGATACCTTTTAGACTCGCTGGTATTAAAGATAAGAGTTGTCCCACGCCGCTTAAAGTAAGCAAGTAGTATTCGGTAATGCATATTGCTTGTACAGAGATAACTGTATTAAATCCACGGGCTGTAGATTTTTTGTTCTGTGGTTATTGGAATAATGTTCTCCTTTCTGGAGGTCAGGATTCTTTTATGTATAATATTAAAATCCGAGTGGGTTTTTCTTGTTTGTCCGCCCGCGTGGGGGCGGGGTAGGTAGGGGATCGGGAGGGTAGGGGAGACATGACACATCCACCCTCCTCCTGCAAACCTGTTTGTCCGCCCAGGGTAGGGGCGGTGTAGGTAGGGGATCGGGAGGGTAGGGGAGAATGACACATCCACTCTCCTCCTGCAAACCTGTTTTTCTGCCCCGGGTGGGGCGGGGAAGGTAGGGGATCATGAGGGTAGGGGTGACATGACATATCCACCCTCCTCCTGAAAACCTGTTTGTCCCCCCCAGATGAGGGCGGGGTAGGCAGGGGATCAAGAGAGTAGGGGAGACTTGACACATCCACCCTCCTCTTGCAAACCTGTTTGTCCGTCCCGGGTGGGGGCATGATAGGCACGGGATCGGAAGGGTAGAGGAGACATGACTGACAGCGCTGGGTTCTGACGCAGTGTAGCATGCGCCATCAAGCTTGTAAGAGGTAATTTGAAGTTGATCCTCTTTGCTTTCTTACGAGTCTTGCTTGGCTATTTTCCCTGAGCACTATCCCAACAGGAGCTTCGATTCGCCTTTAGTCCCTTCTCATCATGAGCCAGTGCTAGGTACTTGTCTTGGAAAATTCTCGGCAACCACATTCACATACATATATATATATATATATATATATATATATATATATATATATATATATATATATATATATATATATATATATATATATATATATATATATATATATATATATATGACTATTTATCACATCACCGTGATTCATATACAA
>JANJGK010000037.1:29094137-29104137 GCA_039081455.1 Macrobrachium rosenbergii | reverse complement strand
TGACCCAACGTATGCCTCCTCTACAGGTCGTTTTATTTGAGAGAAAATCTTTTCAGCTCGTTCGCCATAGGCACTTCCGTAGGCGAGCTCATCACGTTCGCTTCGGGAAGGAGAATGTTGTCCGTACAACTCCAGTCTAGGATATGAAATGTCTTCGGAGAGAGGGAACTGGAACTAAAATTGGTTGAAAGGATTTCATCCCATAAAATCCCATGGTGCTTCTTCTTGCCTTGGAAGTGAGTTATACACCAAGTAGTTTGTTGAATGTGGTTGGCCTCAACGAGGGTGGATACGGATGGTGGAATGGCAGCTCATTCCAAAAGGTATGGTGAGAATTAGTAAGCTCACACCTTTTGGAGCCACTCCCTGAAATTTAAAACAACATGTAGCATATATTGTATGTATATATATCCATATATATGTCTAAACACGCCGCCGAGGTGGATATACATACCGGGTTAAAACTCTTGGGAGTCACTATCCAGGAAAGATCCGAATATTTTTTTCTAAACTGAAAGTGACTACAGAAAGTTATGAAGAAATGTATCTTAGTAAACAAGATGCAAATGGAAAGATGCTGTCTGGAGAGAATGCCGTCTGGCGTCGGGGGACTGTATTTCAGAGTTTTGAAAGACGTGGATGGAATAGGGGCAGATCTGAATGATGCGGGAGTGGAAGGAGGTTTATGTAAATTGTAGAACGTTCTTGGAAGTAACTGTTGATGATGTTTGGAGAACTGCTGAAAGGTTTATGATTGGAAAGACCCCAGTACCTATTTATTGTTGACGCTCGTTCGAGTAGACCACCCAACAACAAAAATAGCTTTTATGGCATATTTTTCTTATGCTTATTCTTTTATTTATCAAGTTTTTATACCTTTATTTGTTTGATTTTACTTCATGTCTGCATTTGTTCAGCTTTTACTGCGTGCTGGAGTTATATTCTCTGATTGCTTAGTAATTAAGGCACTGACAGTTAAACTGAATAATAATGTAAATAACGCAAAAGGAATCGTATATGTTTACGGATAAAGTATGGCACATACGTGATATCATTTTTGATAATTATGACATTTCAGCAGTCACCTCTGGTGATAATTCAGTGAAGTTATTCTTGTCGAAAAGTAACTTTCTGCAATCGCCAACTGTTATTGTTTTGAAGTAGCGAAAGCTGGAGCTCTGTTTCCATTTCAGTGTTCTGCTGTATTCGCTATTTTTCCCTTCTCTTGACAACACTGTTCCAATTAGGAATAACGATTTTATATGTATATATGAGTAGTGAGATAGCAGCAGTGGCATTCGCAGGAGAATGGTTTGGAGTAACAACATTTTTTTGTTATTTAAATTTTTGTTTTCTGTAAAAGAAAACTGTTGAGAAGGCTATTTGTCTGTCCTTGCGCACCTTGTCTGTCCGCCATCAGATCTTAAAAACTGCTAAGGCTAGAGGGCTGCAAATTGGTATGTTGATCATCCACCCGCTAATCGTCAAACACACCAAATTGCAGCCCTCTAGCCTCAGTAGTTTTTATTTTATTTAAGGTCAAGTTTAGCCATGGTCGTGTGTCTGGCAACGCTATAGAACAGGCCACCACCGGACCGTGGCTGAAAGTTGCATGGGCCGCGGCTCGTACAGCATTATACGCTGTACAGAAAACTCGAATTTATTTTTTACTTGTTTTAATTTAGATTTTTATTTCTACTAAGTTTATTCCACGTTTTAATTTAGATTTTTATTTCTACTAAGTTTATTCCACGTTTTAATTTAGATTTTTATTTCTACTAAGTTTATTCCACTCCATTCGGGGCCAAAGCATTTTGAAGCGCTTGTAAACTGACAGCCTGTTTGCTTGAAGAGGTTGTTTTGTGCCGTCACGCTGCCGTGATTAAAGTGAACCGCCTCAGGGCCCTTGTTTAATCGTGGACGCAACTGCGCTTTTGTCATGTGAATGAATTGGCCTTGATAGTGGAAAGCTCCTGCAGTCTTATTAAGCTTTCTTCTTTTTAGACATTCTTTGCCTAACTTCTAACAGTTTGCTTTAGTGACATGAAAGCAGTACTTTTAATCTGTTCTTTTTCTGTAAAATGCGATTAACTTTCGTGGCTTCAGAAACCGTTCGCAATAACATGTAATGGTGATTTCAAGTGATTATTTTCCATATTCATATAATTACGAGATATTTGCGCACGCTGGAACTTGGCGCTCTTGTCTCCCCTGCCCTCCCGATCCCCTACCTAACCCGTCCCCACCCGGGGCGGACAAACATGTCTGCAGGAGGAGGGTGGATTTGTCATGTCTCCCCTACCCTCCCGATCGCCTACCTACCTCGCCTCCCCACCCGGGGCTGACAAATAAGGTCTGCAGGAGGAGAGTGGATATCTTCTCTACCCTCCCGTTCCTCTACCCACGACACCCCCACCCGGGGCCGACAAACCGGTTTGAAGGGGCGAGGACAAACAAGATCCACTCGAATATTATTATTATAAATACGCGAAATGGTTCATAGATTGTTTGTTCTGTATTGTAACAGAATGAGAAAAAACATTGATAATATAGACTTGGAACACATTTATCATATTTTTATCATTCTGACGTTAGGACAAATGGATAAGTAATAATGAACTAAAGAAGTGATCCGCTTCAGATATTTTAATCATAACATATTTTAAAGGTATTATAAACCTGTGTATCCAGTTTGTGACCTGAAAGCTGTTCGCTCCCGTTTCGTTGGCGTTTTAATAGGTAGAAGATAGAAGATACTACAAGTGTCTGTTTGTAACTATGAAATTGTGACCAACATCCCATGATGGTATTTCCTCTAAACTTTTCCATAGTTTTTTTTTTTTTTTTCCTGAATTTACTTGTAATTGGAAAGTGAACAAGCTCTACTTATCGAGTACTTGAAGACAAAAATGGTGGAAAAGAAGTTGGCATTGTTATACGAAGTTCGGATCTTTCCTAGATAGTGACCCCCCCAAGGTTTTAACCTTGTATGTATCCACCTTTGTGGCGTGTTTAGTACAAGCCCGTAGGGGATGACCGTCAAAACATAAACAAAAGACTCTAAATATCATAGAGATAATGACCCCCAAGAAATATTAGTCCTAGATAACGACCCCCGAACTTTGCTGGGGGTCACTATTTAGGAAAGATCCTAAAGTTTTTGAGGAAGATTCCAAAGTTTTTGAGGAAGATCCCAAAGTTTTTGAGGAAGATCCCAAAGTTTTTGAGAAAGATCCCAAAGTTTTTGAGAAAGATCCCAAAGTTTTTGAGGAAGATTCCAAAGTTTTTGAGGAAGATCCCAAAGTTTTTGAGAAAGATCCTAAAGTTTTTGAGGAAGATTCCAAAGTTTTTGAGGAAGATTCCAAAGTTTTTGAGAAAGATCCCAAAGTTTTTGAGAAAGATCCCAAAGTTTTTGAGAAAGATCCCAAAGTTTTTGGGGAAGCTCCCAAAGTTTTTGAGAACGATCCCAAATTTTTTTACAAAGATCCCAAAGTTTTTGAGGAAGATCCCAAAGCCTTTGAGAAAGATCCCAAAGCCTTTGAGAAAGATCCCATAGTTTTTGAGAAAGATCCCAAAGTTTTTGAGAAAGATCCAAAAGTTTCTGAGAAAGATCAGACCCCGATCGATTGAGAATCGTGAAGGATGTCTTAAAATGGATGTCGGTTACGTTCTATTGCTCACCAACAAAGGGATTATGCTTCCTAAAACGGCCATACGCAACCTCAGCTTTATACACAAAACCTTTTCCTCGGAATTTTAGGAAGATAGATGGGGACTCTCTTGGGAAGAAACATGGCCGGTTGAGGCAGTGTGGAAGAAGACTTTTGTTCTATGATGCTATACGCGCCCCCGTACCAGAGCCCGTGCTTGCATTCATTAATTGATTTGTTCATTCATTCTTCGTCTTTCTCATATAGAAGAGAGAGAGAGAGAGAGAGAGAGAGAGAGAGAAAATCACACACAAACCGAACCCACTTAAAACCACACTATAAGACACCGAACAACCGCCTCCCCCCCAAAAAAAAGCGAAAATGAGAAATCCTCATATTGAAAATACATCCGCGCGTCTTGTTAGTTTTCTGTAAAAGAAAAGTATTGTGCCGGCTTTGTCTGTCCGTCCGCACTTTATTCTGTCCGCACTTTTTCTGTCCGCCCTCAGATCTTAAAAACTACTGAGGCTAGAGGGCTGCAGATTGGTATGTTGATCATCCACGCTCCAATCATCAAACATCCCAAATTGCAGCCCTCTAGCCACAGTAGTTTGTATGTTATCTAAGGTTAAAGATAGCCATAAACGTGCTTCTGGCAACGATATAGGATAGGCCACCACCGGGCAGTGGTTAAAGTTAAATGGGCCGCGGCCCGTACAGCATTACACCGAGACCACCGAAGGACAGATCTTGATTATACGCTGTAGCGGTTGTACGGGAAACTCGATTGCGCCGAAGAAGAAACTTTGGCGCATTTTCTACTTGTTAATATATACGTGATCGCGCTACACACTCAAAAGGAAAACACTCCCGCTTCTTTAGAAAATACTCGACCGCGTTTATTTATTACCTAAGCGCTCTCGTTTCCTGAAGCACTCACGACACTATAATCAACCACTGAGTCTAGGAAAAACGGAGATACGCATTTCAGTCAGCTGGCCGCAAAGATCAATGCTTGGCCTTTGGACTAAATTCTATATTCAGTTCTGTTCAGCCTTAATCCTAAGGACTTGCGGAGAAACCGCAAGGATTCTCCACGTCTCCAATGCTACCTCCTCTCAAGGGGAGAAAGAAGCGTGCTCGTCTATTAAAACTTCAGATATATATTGAAGTTAAACGACCGCGTCGCTTACAATATATTTTACCCTCCAGGCAACCACTACAGTATTGTGGCTACACCTCGATTCAATTGCACCCGAAGAATTTCAGCAGTTTGTTGTTGACCTTTCGTAAAGGTTAGCTCTTCATAAACGTGCAACGGAATTCGGGATATTGAATTCAATAACTTTCAGGGAACCGCACTCCGTGTAACGGCGGAGAAATTTTCATTTTGGATTTAATAAGCCGGGAATTTGTTGACTTGGCTTCGTTCCCACGGCAGAGTCAGGTGAGCGAACACCTGGTCTGTTCAGTGGGCGTTCATGCAAATAAAAGTTCTCGGGAGATGGCGAAATATTAGATGTATGATGACTTTTCAGCTAGTTTTTTTTTTTTTTGTCGAGTTTTATGGGAAATGATGATGCGAAAGATGTATTGAATGTGGTTAGAGAATAGGCCCTCCGTTCATTTTCGGGGGTTCATCTTTTTCATGTTATTATACAAATTAAATATTTTTATGGCATATTTGCTGATTGTTCCGGATTATTTGCTGTTTTTTTTAGTTTTCTGTAAAAGAAGACTTTGGCTTTGTCTGTCCGTCCGCACTTTTTTCTGTTCGCACTTTTTTTTCTGGCCGCACTTTTTATGTCCGCCATCAGATCTTAAAAGCTACTGAGGCTAGAGGGCTGCAAATTGGTATGTTGACCATCCACCTTCCAGTCATCAAACGTACCAAATTGTAGCCCTCTAGCCTATGTAGTTTTTATTTTATTGAAGATTAAATTTAGTTATAATCGTGCTTCTGGCATAGGATAGGCCACCACCGGGCCGTGGTTAAAGTTTCACGGGCCGTGGCACATATACCGAGACCACCGAAAGATAGATCTATTTTCGGTGGCCTTTATTATGTGCTGTAGCGGTTGTACGGAAAACTCGAAAGCGCCGAAGAACCTTCGGCGCATTTTTTACTTGTTTTTATGGAAGTAGTTTGACATACTTAGAATTGCAGTACTGCATCTTGCTATAATTGCATAGGAAATTTCCCCTGATAAATTCGAATAGTTTAACAATTCTGTTTGCTAGATCGGGAAGGATGAAAGAATTAAACCGACCACAAAACACAATTACTGCATTGCCTTCCACTGACAAGCTTTGGAATTCTGTTCTTGCCTATGTTTCTCCTGGCTTAAGGCCTTCATGAAACTTAACCTCCTGACTTAAGGTTCCTTCCCTTCCATCGTTTCGTTGATCTAGTTTTATCTGCCCCGAAAAAAAAGGGGGGAATTAAATTCCACATTCATTGGCTTTTACTTAAAAAGAAAAAACAACCAAAAGTTTCTATTTTTTTGGGCAACTAACCGATATTTAGGTCGTTCGTTATTTAGGTGTTTTGATCATGTCGACATATATATATATATATATATATATATATATATATATATATATATATATATATATATATATATATATAATATATATATATATATATATATATATATATATATATATATATATATATATATATTGTTCCTAAAGAACACGAGGGATTATCTTGGAACTAACAGTCTTGCTTCCCTTGCAGAATTCAGTTGATTACTTCATCACATTAATATTCCTACAGTAAATTTCTTTTTATCTGCTAAATATTTGATTGAGATATACATACATTCATACATACAAAGTACGCGCATTTTATATTATATACATATATATATATATATATATATATATATATATATATATATATATATATATATATATATATATATATATATATATATATATATATCTTGTTCTTTTAACGTGCTTTTTTCCCATTTGTATGGGGTAAGCACGATGCCTTCTTTTGAAGGACTTTGATTTGGCTTTGGGGTAGACTTTGTAGTCTCGATCGGCTGCCCTGCTTGTCATCGCTTATACCCCGGTAGTGTATGTACATGTATTGTACCAGTCACCGGCGCCCTTTCTCCCAGCAGCGAGGAGACGTTGCACGGTTAGGTCGACAGTCGAGACGTGTGAGGTGTTTGTATGTATATCATCTTTTGCTGTTCATGTTGCTTATCAAGTAAGTATTGTCTTGAAGTAATGTTAAAAAAATTTATATATATATATATATATATATATATATATATATATATATATATATATATATATATATATTAATACTCCATACTGTTAGAACTGACAGTAACAAAAAAAGTTTTTAGACAACATACGCATGGTCCCCCGGACCGGGTAATTTCACTGTTTATACTAAAATATTAAAATAGGGACCAATGGAGAGATGGATGACAACAAATATCAGCGTAGAGTTCATCAAACGTAGACTGTCTTCGTTAACATTGACAACACTAAATATCTGGACATAATTTCCTTTCACTGTATAGGTTTGATATCTACCGCTACTACAGAATATAGATTGTTCGTCTGAATCTACGAAGATACCAAACAGGGAAAGACAATTTGCTAGCAGATGAATAATCAGGAAGAAGAACGTTGTCAGGAAAAGTAGGGCTATGTTGCATAGCTAGTATTTCACCAGCCCCAGTTTTTTTTGCCATCCCCCTAGGTTAGGTTAGGTTAGGTTAGGTTGGGTTGGGTTAGGTTAGGTCGGGTTAGGTTAAGTTTGGGTAGGTTAGATTAAATTATTACATGTAGAGTAATTTGGGTGTGGGAGACATGAGATTATTTTCAAGAAAATTCTATGGTTAGTTTTTAAGATATGGCGTCCCGCTTTTCTCAGGGAAAGGTCTGAGTACTCGATTACACCTTGGGAAAATGCCACCCGGAAAGATAATGACAACCACATTGGAGGACAATATTCCAATCACGGGACAGTACAAAGTATGATCAAGTATTTAGAATTATCAAGTACTTTTTATCTGTTAATGTATTTTTTCACATCATGAAGTAGTATGACGGTTTGAGATCGAGTTTTGCTCATCAACAAAGCTGGAGCTCAGCCTCATACCCCATTTACTATACCAATGGGCACGTAGCAACAGCACTTAGAAGTTTGTGGGATTATATCTCAGCGCTGTGAGCTATTTATACGGTTATGCTTTCGACCCTTTTTTTTTCTCGGGATGAATAAAGTGGAAATTCGTGACGGCCTGTGTTTCAAATCTTATTGAAATCGACACCAAACATGAATTTCAATAAATTTCCTAACTGGCTGAAGTGCAAATGGAAAATAAGCAGAGAATAATACTGTACTAAAATGGAAGACTGCAGTATCTGCAAAAATACAAAACCGAGAAAATGGTAGATACTCCCATGCCTTGCTACTGATTTTGCAGATACTGCAAATGGGACCCCCCTAAATACACGTGGAAAGCATTGATGAAGAATCATTCTGAAACTGCAGTAACTTGTGTATTAGTGTTTCACGAGCCCAACAGGTGGCATATCTCAATTTTGAAAATTTTGCAGATACTGCAGTTTTCTATTCGAGGACAGAATAATTATAATTTTTTCTTCCGTGATATAGTTTTTCCATATTTTTTCATTTAAGGAAATGAAGAAAAATGCTATTTTATTTTTCCAATCGCCGGCCATAAATAAACAGTCGCAGTCAGCAGTCGTATATTGAGAAAAGTATTAATGTGAATATGAACAAAGGAGATTTTTTTTTTTTTTTTTGCTGGGTTCGGTGGTGAAAGAATAGATTCTCGTCGTTCAACAAATACTCGTGCAGAACCCGAGAGAAAATTTTCCGTAATTTCCGGGATGACATTTTATTCCTGTCGTATTGGATGTGAATTCTTACGAAAATGATTAGCTGCGTGACCGACAAAGAGAGCCTTTATATATATATATATATATATATATATATATATATATATATATATATATATATATATATATATATATATATATATATATATATATATATATATATATATATATATATATATATATAATACATATATATATATATATATGTATAAATATATATATATATATTATATATATATATTATATATATATATATATATATATATATATATATATATATATATATATATATATATATATATATATATATATATGTACATATACATACATACATACATATATACATACATACATAAGGGTGATATATATACAGATGTACCACAGAAAAAAAAATTGACTATCAGTCCTGACGGGTTTAGCCTTCAGTTGTTTAAGACAATCTCAAGAGGAATGATGTACAGTGGTAAAAACTTATATTATATTTGCTAGAATGACAGCACAATCCAACACACAGACCTCTCTGATTGATTAACTAGAATCTGATTATTTGAGTTGTGCCACAGCTCAAATAATCAGCCAACAAAATGATTACCTCGAGGCTTAAAGTCGTCACGGAATTCAGGTTAGCAGCCAACTGAATAATCAAAACTAGTCAGCACCAGCATTATCACAATTATTTGACACTGTTCCTCCACCCCAACAGAGCCAAATAAATTAGTACCATAATTATTTGACACTGTTCCTCCACCCCAACAGAGCCAAAAAATAAGTACCATAATTATTGACACTGTTCCTTTACCCCAACAGAGCCGAAAAATAAGTACCACAATTATTTGACACTGTTCCTCCACCCAACAGAGCCAAAAAAATAAGTACCACAATTATTTGACACTGTTCCTCCACCCAACAGAGCCAAAAAATAAATATCATAATCATTTGACACTGTTCCTCCGCCCCAATAGAGCCAAAAAAATAAATACCACAATTATTTGACACTGTTCCTCCACCCCATCAGAGCCAAAAAATAAATATCACAATCATTTGACACTGTTCCTCCACCCCAACTGAGCCAAAAAAATAAGTACCTTAATTATTTGACACTGTTCCTCCACCCCAACAGAGCCAAAAAGTAAATACCACAATTATTTGACACTGTTCCTCCACCCCAACAGAGCCAAAAAATAAATATCACAATCATTTGACACTGTTCCTCCACCCCAACAGAGCCAAAGAAAATAAGTACCACAATCATTTGACACTGTTCCTCCACCCCAACAGAGCCAAAAAAATAAGTACCACAATTATTTGACACTGTTCACACCCCTAGCAGAATAGAAAGAAAAAAATAATTACCCGTCTGATCGCCTCCGATCTTTCCTTCTTTCCCGTCTCACTTATTCCACTTCACTTCAGTCCAAAACTTACTTCTTCGCCAGGACAACAAGCCGAAAGGC
>JANJGK010000037.1:29078948-29091537 GCA_039081455.1 Macrobrachium rosenbergii | reverse complement strand
GCAAATGATTTCATCTGAATTCAGTTATTACATATTTCAAATCTCTCTCTCTCTCTCTCTCTCTCTCTCTCAACATCTAATACTCTCAGTGTCCAAATTATTTCACCTGAATTCAGTGATTACATTGCCTATTAATGGCTGACATATCCATTAAGCCATGGAATGGTGCATACATTTACCAGTGGTATCTAAATTAACAAGAGGGAATTCGTGTATTAAATACAGAGCAAAAAGGGTTTATCACAGTCAGATCCATTTGCATTACCCAGCTTTACGGACTTAATTTACTGCACCTCTCTTAACTATTACCTCTCAGTTGTTCATAATCTCTGAATATCGAACGCCGTAAATTTCACAAATCTCGAATTTGGTCGCTTCAGAGAAATAAGTCTTCGGCGCCATCGAGTTTTCTGTACAGCGTGTAATGAAACTCTCAGCCGCGGTCCGTGAAACTTTTAGCCACGGCCCGTTGGTGGCTTGTGTTATTGGCACCTATAGCGGTGCCAGACGCACGATCATGGCTAACTTTAACATAAGCAAATAGTAAAACTCTTTTTTGGAAAAGTGATAAAAGAGCGAGGTAAAAATAATATTATTCCAGAATAAATTAAATTCATTTTTTACCAAGCTGACCTCTTACAGACTTACAGGCATCGTTTCAAGTTTCGCAGAATGCAATTAGAATGAATAAATATATACGCAAATCAATATATAAAAAATTACTCTTTGGGAGGTTGAATTTCAAGTAAATGGCCCCTTTCGTGGGCTAATTCCAAATGAATAGGGTTCATCTTTTGAATAATAATAATAATAATAATAATAATAATAATAATAATAATAATAATAATAATAATAATAATAATAATAATAATAATTGAGAGATTGTATTTTTCAAAGTACAAAAAAGGGTTAAAAAACGGTCCTCTTCAGCCGTTGTGCAAACGGTTGAAAGCTCCATTTTTTTAAACTTTTTGTATTTGAAAAATACAGTTTCCCATTTACATTACTGTGGCTTTTTTACCATTATTTCCGGTCACAATGTGGTGATGCACCATAGCTAATAATAATAATAATAATAATAATAATAATAATAATAATAATAATAATAATAATAATATATAAAGGAAATAGACCCTCTCTTAAACAGGTCTCTTATTGAAAAGGATGGCTGTATTATGCGAATTTATCTTACACAGTATCTTTTCTATATTCCTTATAATTCGCATTTCAGGCTCAGCGATGTTGGTCATATTTCCCGTATAAGATAAGTTCGCAGAATACAGCCATCCTTTTCAATAATAATAATAATAATAATAATAATAATAATAATAATAATAATAATAATAATACATACATACATACATACATACCTATATACATACATACATACAATTCATACGTCATATGACGAAAGACACCAAAGTCCACAACGACAGGGTTCGAATGACTCCCTTTCCCGGACGATAATCTTCTAACCTCCTTCTTGTCTCGACTTTTCCTCTATTTCGCCTCTCCACGATTTACAAGAAAGACCGTCTTCGTCTCATTACCGTGATGGTTTAAGGGTTTCCCGCCGTAGAATATTTTGTGGCTCACTCATTATTCTGATAGCGAGAGAGAGAGAGAGAGAGAGAGAGAGAGAGAGAGAGAGAGAGAGAGAGAGAGAGAGAGAGAGAGAGACAGAGAGAGAGAATATTCTACTCCGACTGATGCTCCTTTAATCCATGACTAGAGTTTCCAGTTCGAGAGAGAGAGAGAGAGAGAGAGAGAGAGAGGAGAGAGAGAGAGAGAGAGAGAGAGAGAGAGAGAGAGAGAGAGAGTATTCTACTCAGACTGATGCTCCTATAATCCATGACTAGAGTTTCCAGTTCGAGAGAGAGAGAGAGAGAGAGAGAGAGAGAGAGAGAGAGAGGGAGAGAGAGAGAGAGAGAATATTCTACTCAGACAGTGGCTCCTTTTACCAACAAATCGAGTTTCCAATGAGAGAGAGAGAGAGAGAGAGAGAGAGAGAGAGAGAGAGAGAGAGAGAGAGAGAGAGAGAGAGGGGAGAGAGAGAGAGAGAATATTCTACTCAGACAGTGGCTCCTTTTATCCACAAATCGAGTTTCCAATTTGAGAGAGAGAGAGAGAGAGAGAGAGAGAGAGAGAGAGAGAGAGAGAGAGAGAGAGAGAGAGAATATTCTACTCAGACTGATGCTCCTTTAATCATGACTAGAGTTTCCAGTTCGCGATTTAACTCCAAGTTTTTTTTTTTTTTTTTTTTTTTTTTGTCTTCGAGCGCATTGTCTTTCAACTGGCGCCGTTTCAATTTCCAAATAGCAAAATCGGCAAAACAAGAAATGAGAAAGCTTTGGTACCGCGGCTATATTCACCTTTCCTCACCTTTTGTCTTCTTTTAGTATTGGTAAGAAAAAAAAAAATCGCATTTATTTTGAATCCACAGTTCAGTTACAAGGAGTCTCACAACCCATACATTTTATACATATATTCACAGACGCACACCGTTATACATAATATATGTATGTATGTGTGTATGTGTATATATATATATATATATATATATATATATATATATATATATATATATATATATCTATATATATATATATATATACTCGTATATACATTATATATATATATATATATATATATATATATATATATATATATATATAAAATCACAAATACCATTTATTTAGAAATAAGTTACGCCTGTATGAGTGACGACAGGGACCTCGGGATCGCGCCTTGTGTTCCTATGATTATGGGTACAATTTCCACTGGGATGTCCCCATATCCTTCTTATTTCGATTTTCAGGTCTTGATACTTATAAATTTTTTCTCTTTCTTTCTCACCTACTCTGGTGTCCCATGGTACTGACACATCACGAGTGATACTTATTATTATTATTATTATTATTATTATTATTATTATTATTATTATTATACTACACACAAGATCATATAAAACAAGTGTAGCAACGTGCCGAAGTCGTAAACTACATATCCACAGTGTATTACAATTACAGGACTTTATTGCAGTACCCGTTATTAACTTTCGGGATACGGGAAATGCTCATGAAGTAATGGAAAACGTTTCAAATTTGAAATAAAACTTGAACAATATTAGCTGAAACTGTTGGTCAGCTGGGAGCTGGGATAATTCTTCATTCGCTCCGCGAAAGCACTCACATACTCGTATACATACTGGAGAGAGAGCGAGAGAGAAAAAGTGAGATACGAAGGGGGGAAGAAGGTGTTTTGTGGTTCATTCTGTGAGGAATATGGAGCGGGTTAAGCGCAGCTCTCTCTCCTCTCTCTCTCTCTCCTCTCTCTCTCTCTCTCTCTCTCTCTCTCTCTCTCTCTCATACACACACATACACATGCACAGGTATTTTGTCGTTCATTCTGTGAGAAATATAGAGAGGATTAAGCGTAGCTCTCTCTCTCTCTCTCGCTCTCTCTCTCTCTCTCTCTCTCTCTCTCTCTCTCTCTCGCTCTCTCTCTCATACACATACATACATATGCACGGGTATTTTGTCGTTCATTCTGTGAGAAATATAGAGAGGATTAAGCGTAGCTCTCTCTCTCTCTCTCTCTCTCTCTCTCTCTCTCTCTCTCTCTCTCTCTCTCTCTCTCTCTCATACACATACATACATATGCACGGGTATTTTGTCGTTCATTCTGTGAGAAATATAGAGAGGATTAAGCGTAGCTCTCTCTCTCTCTCTCTCTCTCTCTCTCTCTCTCTCTCTCTCTCTCTCTCTCTCTCTCATACACACACATATACACATGCACAGGTATTTTGTCGTTCACTCTGTGAGTAATTTAGAGAGGATTAAGCGTATCTCTCTCTCTCTCTCTCTCTCTCTCTCTCTCTCTCTCTCTCTCTCTCTCTCATACACACACACATACACACACTCACACATACACAAGTATTGTGGTTCATTCTGTGAGAAATATGAGCGGGTTATGTTTAGCTTCATTTGTCTCTCTCTCTCTCTCTCTCTCTCTCTCTCTCTCTCTCTCTCTCTCACACACTAACACACACACACACACAAACAAGAGTATCATTTGGTTCTCTGTGAAAAAATAAAATACACCCACCTCTGAGAACTGACGCCTGTAAATTACATGGCGTCACAACTAACATGGTTACTGACTTACGCGAGTGGAAGAGAGAGGTGTGCAAGTAGCTCTCTATGAAACAAACACACACATACACATACACGAATGGGGTCGGATAGTTCTTCTCCCTGAATAATAAAATGAGAGTAAACCAGTAAACCACAAGACTTAAATTGGTCAAACAAGTAAAAGAATGCGCCGAAGTTTCTTCGGCGCAATCGAGTTTTCTGTACAGCCGCTACAGCGTATAATCAAGGCCGCCGAAAAGGGATCTATCTTTCGGTGGTCTCGGTATGATAATGCTGTATGAGCCGCGGCCCATGAAACTTTAACCACTACCCCGGTGCTGGCCTGTCCTACATCGTTGCCAGAAGCACGATTATGGCTAATTTAACCTTAAATAAAGTAAAAACTATCGAGGCTAGAGGGCTGCAATTTGGTATGGTTGATAACTGGAGGGTGGATGATCAACATACCAATTTGCAGCCCTCTAGCCTGAGCAGTTTTTAAATCTGAGGGCGGACAGAAAAACTGCGGACAGAAAAAGTGCAGACAGAATAAAGTGCGGACGGACAGACAAAGCAGGCACAATAGTTTTCTTTTACAGAAAAAGGAAAAAAAAAAAATATTCATAGTCTGAAAGAATCCACAGACATTTTTTGTCTTTCTCTCTTTCAACTAAACAGAAGCTGATAATGTTTGTATAGTAATCCTATTTTTCAATTAACTTCATCTTCTGCTTACCCACTTTCTATCCGTAAAAAAAAAAATAAAAAATATCACCAAATAACCCCGGGTTTCTGTCATGTTTGCAGAGACAATACTAGGAAAATGGCCAGGTTAAACCCCGCGGACATTTTATGAACTTTGAGATATCGGTTTCTTTACACAAATGGTCGCTGAGTCAACTTGGGCAACCGGTGAGTAACCTGGAAAAGGACGCCAGATTATCGTGGAATCTGAAACCCTCCTTTGTGCATCATTAGATGCCTCAAAATTATGGATTGAAGGTATTTTTAAGCTTTCTGAAAAGAAAACTATTGTGCCGGCTTTGTGCATCCGTCCGCACTTTTTCTGTCCACCCTCAGATCTTAAAAACTATTGAGGCTAGAGGGCTGCAAATTGGTATGTTGATCATCACCCTCCAGTCATCAAACATACCAAACTGCAGCCCTCTAGCCTCAGTAGTTTTTATTCTATTTAAGGTTAAAATTAGCCTTAATCATGCATCTGCAACAATATAGGCCAGGCCACCACCGGGTCGTGGTTGAAGTTTCATGGGCCGTGGCTCATACAGCATTATACCGAGACCACCGAAAGATAGATCTATTTTCGGTGGCCTTGATTATACGATGTACAGAAACCTCGATTGCGTCGACGAAACTTCGACGCATTTTTTTTTATCCTCTAGAATAGTTATAATTTTCAAGCCAAGGTCCAAATGGACAGACAACCATTCCTGTTCTTTATTCCCACAAGCTCTGTACTCTAATATCTAGCACACAGATAAACATCAAATTTCTTTATGTACAAAATATCCTTCTCTCTCTTTCTCTCTCTCTCTCTCTCTCTCTCTCTCTCTCTCTCTCTCTCTGGAATAAACTGCCACCGGAAGTTGTAAACAGCAACAATGTGGAAGAATTGTTTAAAAGAAAGGTAAGCGAGCACACGATGTCTCCACGGATGGACTGATAAAGCCTTCGAGTCATCCTAATCCTTGTAACTCTCTCTCTCTCTCTCATTATGCAGATCCTTTCAACCAGCGCGGTGATAGAAACAACATACCCCTCATGCTGCCACTTGTTACAAAAGAACACGGAATTAATTACAAGTACAATAACGATCGCAAGCGAGTGCATGACCTTCCGGGAACTGGCCTTATCAGAAATTCATGAGGCCAGGCTCTGTGCTTTAATCGCAACATTCACTTTCTAGAAAAGTTTTCTCCGAGGTTTATTCTTACACATAACAGGGAAGGGGGTGGGAGGGGGGGGGGGTGGGAGGAAGCGTTGATATTCGCTTCGTATTTAATCTAAGCCACTGAATTAATTCAATCCTAAGATGGATGATTCGGTAATGACCATCTCATTTCGAAGGACCGTTCTGTGACGATGACAAGGATTACAATTTATCTCCCACTTTTAAATGATTTTTTTTCTTGCATAGCAATTTCTATCATTCGGAGTGCAAAGGTCATTTATCATTCGTCACGCAAACGTCATTTCCAGCGACAACAAATTGACTAGCTTTAAAAGTTTATCAGTTTCCAGTAATTTCGTTAAGAAACAACTGCCACAACGAAGCGGATGCCACAGAAGAGCCTTGCATTCTCAAGGCTTGTTTAATATATATATATATATATTATATATATATATATATATATATATATATATATTATATATATATATATATATATATATATATATATATATATTAAGACGCAGATAACTGACTACATTAAAAATTCATCACTCACTTATCAATTCGACGAAGAAGAATGAACCCACTCTCCAAAGCACGACCCCCCAAGGGGAGTAGTGCTGTCAGTGCACCTCATCCGGAGCACTGTAGGCACTGCTTAAGGTTCTTTGCACGTCCCTTCGGCCCCTAGCTGCAACCCCTTTCGTTCCTTTTTGTTGTACCTCCTTCATATTCTCCTTCTTCCATCTTACTTTCCTCAACCCTCTCCTAACAATTGATTCATAGTGCAACTGCTTTGAGGATTTCCTCCTGTTACGCCTTTCAGACCTTCTTACTGTCAATTTCCCTTTCAGCGCTGAATGACCTCATAGGTCCCAGTGGTTGGCCTTTGGGCTAAATTCTATATTCAATTTAATTTATTCCACAGCACGATTCAAAATCATAAGAGGTCTAAACCCAAACGGACCAGACGTTGAGTGTTTTGTCAAAACCTCATTGATGAACGCTATTTCGCCTGTAATTATAACGACTTTCAAATAAATCATCTTTAATTCCCTTTAGACTGAGGTTCGTGGAAATACAATCATGACTTATGGAACGAATGCAAATTTATATTACAATGATTTGTGGACTATACCTAGGAGATAAAAAGTCATAATTTTTAACATGTGTTAGATAAGAATCTGTTGAAAACTCTTCCATCCTGTTTCAATTCTTTCTCTTTTTATAGATACAAACACCATCTGAAAATATATCCAATGTAATTCAGTCACCAAAAAATCGCATAAAACAATAAAGGACATAAAAGAATTTTTCTAGAAGCGAAGAAAGAACGTTCTACTGGTGAAAAACAAGAGATCCAGCGATATATCTACGCTTTAAAAATATAAGCAAAAAAAAGGGCGCCGAAGTTTCTTCGGCGCAATCGAGTTTTCTATACAGCGTATGATGCTGTATGAAATTCTCAGCCACGGCCCGGTGTAGGCCTGTGTTGTTGACATCTATAGCAGTGCCAGACGCACGATTATGGCTTACTTTAACCTTAACTAAAATAAAAACTACTGAGGCCAGAGGGCTGCAATTTGGTACGTTTGATGATTGGAGGGTGGATGATCAACACACCAATTTGCAGCCCTCTAGCCTCAGTAGTTTTTCAGATCTGAAGGCGGACAGAAGAAGTGCGGACGGACAAACAAATAGCCATCTCAATAGTTTTCTTTTGCAGAAAACGAAAAATCAGACCCAGTACATTTTTTTTTAAACCGCCTTTCAGCTGCAGTGTCCGCGACCAATCAGTCCGAGCCCTTTGAACTTGCTGACAAGTAGTTCTCTCAGCTTCTTCTTCTTCTTCTTATTCTTATTCTTCTTCTTCTTCTTCTTCTTCTTCGTTTCCCCTCTACCTCTCCTTCTTCTTCTTCTTCTTCTTCTTCTTCTTCTTCTTCTTCTTCTTCTTCTTCTTCTTCTTCTTCGACATTAGACAATTAATTTCGCGCAGCTGCCTCTGACAGGATCATGAGGTTCAAGCGAGAGATAATACGGGGTGCCATCCCCCCCCCCTCCCACCCCAACCTCTTCCTTATGAAAGATGAGGGATGGGTATTATTATTATCATTATTATTATTATTATTATTATTATTATTATCATTATTATTATTAGCCTCTCCCAGTCTTTTCCTTACCTTTCTACTTTCCATTCTTTATACCTTCTGTCTCAGGTTAGTCGCATCGATTTCACTGTCACATGAAGAGAGAGAGAGAGAGAGAGAGAGAGAGAGAGAGAGAGAGAGAGAGAGAGAGAGAGAGAGAGGCTGCATTTGTAGTTCACCTCAGTGTGAGAGAGAGAGAGAGAGAGAGAGAGAGAGAGAGAGAGAGAGAGAGAGAGAGAGAGAGCGAGCTGCATTCGTGGTTCACTTCATTGAGAGAGAGAGAGGTATGTGGTTCATCTGTGAGAAACGAGAGAGAGAGAGAGAGAGAGAGAGGCTGCATTTGTGGTTCACCCTCGGTGAGAGAGAGGTCGGTATGTGGTTCATCTGAGAGAGAGAGAGAGAGAGAGAGAGAGAGAGAGAGAGAGAGAGAGAGAGAGAGAGAGAGAGAGAGACGGACGTCATACGTCTCCTGTTCCAGTAATTGGTACGACGGCTGGTCAAATTCCAGCCTCCAGAATCCTTCACAAAAGGTTTTTTGTTCCTCAGCTGTCATGGGAGCCACGGGAGATGGGGTTAACGTTTGATAATAAATATTAATACTGATGACAATCGGTGAAGATAGGGGGCCTATCTTATATCGTTGTCAGAAGATTATGGCTGACTTTAACCTTAAATAAATAAAAACTACTGAGATTAGAGGGCTGCAATTTGGTATGTTCGATGATTGGCGGGTGGATGATCAACATACCAATTTGCAGCCCTCTAGCCTCGGTAGTTTTTAAGACGGACGGACAGACCCATAGACATCTCAACAGTTTTCTTTTCCAGACAACTAAAAAACGAGATGATTTTTGCCCTAATCTTCATCATCAAGAATCACAACTCAGGGTCTTCATGATATAAGGTGAAACTTCCTATTTTTTTTTTTTTTAAGTTCTTAACCATTCTCATAAGACCTTTAATAACACGGATGGCTGACCTACTCGATTTTCCAACATAAAATCTCGACATTCATTATGAAATTATAAATGGCCGAAATATATTTTTCTTTCCTGTCTCTCTTTTTAATATATACAGTATATATATATATATATATATATATATATATATATATATATATATATATATATATATATATATATATAATTATACACATATATATTATATATATATATATATATATATATATATATATATATATATATATATATATATATATACATAATTCATGGAATTACTAATATACAAGATAAATTTCTTGCTGAACCGTATAAAATTTTTTTTTGCATATTAGTAATTGATCATCTCATGATGCCTCGTTATTGCAAATCTGTAATTCTCGTTCCTATCGCTGCAATGCCTACTCCCGAAATACTGAACCTGTAATCCCAATATTATAAACAATACCTTTGAGCCTAAAGTAATAAATGGAGTTGCTACTTTTTTCCATTGCACTATTTCCGATATTGCCAAAAAAAAAAAAAAAACAGTAGTTGTAGTCAGTTACGGTGTAATATCGCTGTTCCCTTGTGTATTTTTTTGTATGTATGCATTTTCGTTTTTGAAAACGAACTGATTGATGTTTGTTGTGATGTGATGTGATGTGATGTGTTGCTTGAGCTAATTGTGTCATGAAATTAATTCGTGGAAAATTCTGCCGCTTTTAACAGTTCTAGTTACATTCTGGATTATATATATATATATATATATATATATATATATATATATATATTTATATTTATATATATATACAATATATAATTTATATAAATATATTTTATATATATATATATATATATATATATATATATATATATATATATATATATATATATATATATATATATATATGGGGCTAACTTTAACCTTAAAATAAAAACTACCGAGGCTACAGGCTCAACATACCAATTTGCAGCCCTCTAGCCTCAGTAGTTTTTAAGGTCTGAGCGGACGGACAGACAAAGCCGTCACAATAGTTTTCTTTTACAGAAAACTAATAATAACATACACCAGTTTTTTCAACCAAAATTATACCAAAATCCCTTCATTTTTTCAGGAATAGAAGACACCCAACTTTTAAAACAAGAACCGAATAATTTGAAAGACAAAAAAAAAAAAGCAGACCCTGAAGTCCTACAAACGCTTCGCTAGTGGTGAACTCGAGAATCAAACTGATTTGTCAAATCCACGAACCGCTAGAACGAGAAAATTCTTGCTGTCAATTAAATCCACTCACATATTTTTTCTTGAGTTTGTCCCTTTGCTAAGACTGATTTAGACAGCTATATCTGTCTCGCCGTCAGTACAGAGGTCCGTTACAAGTCGCTAACGAGCAACAGAGGCAAGAAGCAAATGATTTTCTGAAGACTAGCAATATCCCAGAGACAGTACAGATGCGTCTTTGATCAGTGCCCAAGCCAACTCTCAGTCTAAATGTCCCAGAGTCAGTACAGATGCGTCTTTGATCAGTGCCCAAGCCAACTCTCAGTCTAAATGTCCCAGAGTCAGTACATATGCTTCTTTGATCAGTGCCCAAGCCAACTCTCAGCCTAAATATCCCATAGATAGTACAGATGCATCTTTGATCAGTGCCCAAGCCAACTCCCAGCCTAAATATCCCATAGATAGTACAGATGCGTCTTTGATCAGTGCCCAGGCCAGCTCTCAGCCTATCACGGGCAAAAAAGTGATGAAATCACAAAAAGGGCAGTAAAGCCCAGCCACAAGAGACAGGTATGGAGGTCAGGGAATACAAAGGAAGGGGGTTAGAGCGTAGAAGGGCTTTACTCCACAACCCGATAAATTGTGATGAAAGCGAAAAGCGAAAATCATTATAGAAAGCGAGTGCCATTATTAGAGGCATCAGTGCCCAGGCCAACTCTCAACCTATGTCAGGACCTTAGCCAAGCAAGGAGATGGCTGCCGATAACAGTGCACCCTCCAACGACACATACCCAGCTAACACAGCCGTTAAGGTCAAGCTGCCTGTGAAATCTATCATGCCCTTAGCAGGGTTTTAACTTAGGACCTCCGAAGCGTGGAAGTCCAAGCTACATGATCCTGTATGTATGATTTTTGCTGTCCCAGGCGACTAGAGAATAAATATTCACCACACCTAACCAGATACATGACCATTTTACAAAAAATCACTTGGCCCAAAAAGCAATCAAATTAATCTTTTGGGAATGAAATTCTGATGTGATGAATCATCTACCTCGGTTATCTAACAGAAACTCCAGTCTTCCGTGCAACACGGCTTGATATGTAATTATTACCCCTACTTTGTAATTGTAATTACAATTATAATAATAAATGCATATATTTCTTTGGAAGGAGGGCAACCAGTCTTTGTCGCATATATCGCGCTGATAATAATAAATTCAGTGATTATGAGCGATGCTTCAAGTAAAAACCTCTTTATGCCACATTTTCAATTAATAAAAAACCTATACGCGAGGTTCCAATAAAAAAACATAGGTACTACATGCAATGCCTCCAAATATAACAAATAATATCCTTGCAATGCTTCCCATAAAAAAGCATGCCAACATACCAAGGCTCCAGGAACTAATAGCCCTTTGTTGGCCGAGTTGGTTGAGCTTCAGACCGTCATTCGATGGGCCGGAGTTCGATTCCCGCCGCCGGCTGATGAAGAGTTAGAGGAATTTATTTCTGGTGATAGAAATTCATTTCTCGCTATAATGTGGTTCGGATTCCACAATAAGCTGTAGGTCCCGTTGCTAAGTAACCAATTGGTTCTTAGCCACGTAAAAATAAGTCTAATCCTTCGGGCCAGCCCTAGGAGAGCTGTTAATCAGCTCAGTGGTCTGGTAAACCTAAGCTATACTTACTTTATTTCTCCAGGAACTAATACCCCTATAGATGAAGCTTCCAATTCATAAGTTACCCATGGATCTATGCGAAGATTCCAATAGATAACAGGTAAAAATTGCGCCGAAATTTCTTCGGCGCAATCGAGTTTTCTTACAGCGTATAATGCTGTTTGAAACTCTCAGCCGCGGCCCATCAAACTTTCAGCCACGGCTCGGTGGTGGCTTGTCCTATAGCGTTGCAAAACGCACGATCATGGCTAACTTTAACCTTAAATAAAATTAAAACTACTGAGGCTAGAGGGCTGCAATTTGGTATGTATGATGATTGGAGGGTGGATGATCAACATACCAATTTGCAGCCCTCTAGCCTCAGCTGTTTAAAGATCTGAGGGCGGACAGAAAAAGTGCGGACGGACAGACAGATAGCCATTTCAATAGTTTTCTTTTATAGAAAATTAAAAAGGCTATGCTTCTAGAAAATAAATCTCTTATATGCCTTGGTACAATAAACAGAACACCCCAATAAGAGATAAAGAATATAATCAAAGAAAAGAAAAAAAA
>JANJGK010000037.1:29073948-29076448 GCA_039081455.1 Macrobrachium rosenbergii | reverse complement strand
ACGCCAGGGAAGCAGTCGCCAAGGATTGTGTTAACAAAATAGAAATGTTTTATATTTAGCCCATGTAAGACTTGTAAATCTCGGGTATATAAAGACCCAGAACGATGATTTTGGTGCAGTCGCAGCAAACAAGTGAAAGTATTAGAAGCTTCTAAAGAGAAAGAAAACTGGTAAAGTATTGTTTAGCAATTAAGAGGTTTTCTTGTGCGATGTAACTGTGTTTGCCACTAGACTTCTGGATGCTAAAGGTTTATTTATATTAATTTAATGCTGAGCTGTTGTGATGCTTGGTGATTTGTGTATTAGGAAGCGGTGTAATAATCGGCGATTTAGGTAATATATATGAAATGCTGTACGGTGGGTAGTTGCTTTTGTGCACTTTGTCAGTGACTATTTTTCGTAATGATTTGTAGTTTGTATTGGTACTGACTTATTGTAAATAAAGTACTTAAAATTCTAATGCGAATTTTTAGTCACTCTCCATATACGATTTCTCTCTTGCATTCACACATTGTTATTGTTATATAACAATATATATATATATATATATATTATATATATATATATATATATATATATATATATATATATATATATATATATATATATATATATATATATATATATATATATATATATATATATATATATAGGCACAGACTTATCTTGATGAGATGAAAACAGGATTCGTACGGGATAAAAATTTTATTTTCCAAATGCAACCAGTTTCAGAATAATATTTCCATTATCAATTATCCTAAAATAAAACACGATATAAAAATAAAACAACGTTGGCCTAAAGAAAAATAAAAGTTCATTTTCCACAACTGAAGCAAAATGAAGAAATATAATGGGCAGACCAAAAACAAGAGATGAATTAAGCGCGTGAAGAAAAGGAGCTCAAAGAGAAAACTATGATAATTATACGAAATAAAAATAAGCCAACATTTTTTTTTTGTCTATTTTTCTTCTTGGTAATTATATAAAATGAAAATAAACCCCAAAAATGTTTTACTATCCTTTCTTATTTTCATCTTGGTAATTATATAAAACAAAAATAAACCCAAATTTTTTTATCCAATTTTTAATTTTTTCTTGATAATTATATAAAATAAAAAATAAACCCAAATTTTTTTTTATAATTTTTTTATTTTCTTCTTAATAACTATATAAAATAAAAATAAACCCCAAAATTTTTTTATTATCCATTTTTTATTATCTTCTTGATAATTTTATATAAAATAAAAATGAGCCCCAAATTTTTTTTATTATCCTTTTTGTTATTTTCTTTTTGATAATTATATAAAATAGAAATAAACCCAAAAAACATTTTATCTTTTTTATTTTCTTGATAATTATATAAAAGATTATATAAAATAAAAAATAAACCCACAAAAAAGTTTCTTTTTTATTTTCTTCTTGATAGTTATATAAAATAAAAATAAACCCACAAAAATTTTTTTATCTTTATGAATTTCCTACTTGATAATTATATAAAACAAAAATAAACTCAATTTTTTTATGAACTTTTTTTTTCTAACTCAGAGTCGGCTGGGTCTTAATGCTATAAACACTCTTAACTGCACCAGCAGCTCCGTGGTAGATGGTCGACCGGTAAGAACAGAAAACTAATGACCAACCCAGACTTTCTAAACTTCAAGACTTTATCTATTCCCTTTTCCCGCATTTTTTTTTTTTTTTTTTTTTTTTTTTTTAGGGTCTTCCGTGTTTTTTAGGTGGCTTTCTGACTTTTAATCTTTTTTTTAGTATTTTACATTTCCTAACTACAAAAATATTTTTCTATCTATTCTCTTCCCCAGCAATTTTTTTTAGGGTCTTCCGTGTTTTGTAGGTGGATAAAAAAAATTTTTTTTTCTTACTATTTTACATTTCCTAACTACAAAAATATTTTTCTATACATTCTCTTCCCCCACATTTTTTTTTAGGTCTTCCGTGTTTTGTAGGTGGATTTTTTTTTTTTATTTTTGTTTTTTGTTTTTTGCATTTCCTAACTACAAAAATATTTTTCTATCTATTCTCTTCCCCCGCAATTTTTTTTTAGGGTCTTCCATGTTTTGTAGTTGGATTTTTGTTTTATCTTTTTTTTTGTATTTTACATTTCTTAACCACAAAAATATTTTTCTATCTCTTCTCTTCCCCCGCAATTTTTTTTTAGGTCTTTCATGTTTTGTAGGTGGATTTTTTTGTATTTTTTTTTTTGTATTTTACATTTCCTAACTACAAAAATATTTTTCTATCTATTCTCTTCCGTCACATTTTTTTTAGGTCTTCCATGTTTTGTAGGTGGAGTTTTTTAATCTTTATTTTAGTATTTTACATTTCCTAACCACAAAAATATTTTTGTATCTATTCTCTTCCCCAGCAATTTTTTTTGTCTTGCGTGTTTGGTAGGCAGATTTTGTTATTTTTTTTTAGTGTTTTATATTTCCTAAATACAAAAATATTTTTCTATCTATTCCCTTCCCACGCATTTCTTAGT
>JANJGK010000037.1:29061448-29068948 GCA_039081455.1 Macrobrachium rosenbergii | reverse complement strand
CTTTAATTACGTGGGAAATATTCAGCGAAAGGAGTCTGTCGGCTTACTGCTTGTTTTCCCGGCCGTTCTCTCTCTCTCTCTCTCTCTCTCTCTCTCTCTCTCTCTATAAAAACTAGGAATTATATACTGTTTGTTTTCCCGGCCATTCTCTCTCTCTCTCTCTCTCTCTCTCTCTCTCTCTCTCTCTCTCTCTCTCTCTAAAAACCAGGAAATATATACTGTTTGTTTTCCTGGCAATTTCTCTCTCTCTCTCTCTCTCTCTCTCTCTCTCTCTCTCTCTCTCTCTCTCTCTAAAAACCAGGAAATATGAACCGTTTGTTTTCATGGACACTCTCTCTCTCTCTCTCTCTCTCTCTCTCTCTCTCTCTCTCTCTCTCTCTCTCTCTCTCTCTCTCTCTAAAAACCAGGAAATATATACTGTTTGTTTTCCTGGCAATTTCTCTCTCTCTCTCTCTCTCTCTCTCTCTCTCTCTCTAAAAACCAGGAAATATGAACCGTTTGTTTTCATGGACACTCTCTCTCTCTCTTCTTTCTCTCTCTCTCTCTCTCTCTCTCTCTCTCTCTCTCTAAAAACCAGGAAATATATACTGTTTGTTTTCCTGGCAATTTCTCTCTCTCTCTCTCTCTCTCTCTCTCTCTCTCTCTCTCTCTCTCTCTCTCTCTCTAAAAACCAGGAAATATGAACCGTTTGTTTTCATGGACACTCTCTCTCTCTCTCTCTCTCTCTCTGGCAGTAGCTACTACTTAAAACATTCAGCACATTTGTTATTTAAAACCCACATGATAATTACGCAAAATTTTAAGAGTACTGAAGAGCAATTAAAAGAACAAAGGACAAAATATGTTAATCCCCCCCTCTCTCTCTCTCTCCACAGAGCATCCTACTGATAATGAGATTACTACTATTCGGCATTCAAGACAAGGAATCTCTCTCTCTCTCTCTCCCCTCTCTCTCTCTCTCTCTCTCCCTCTCCTCTCTCTCTCTCTCTCTCTCTCTCTCTCTCTCTCTCTCTCTCTCTCTCTCTCCAGAGCGTCCAACTGATAATGAGCTTACTACTATTCGGCATTCAAGACCAGGGGGCTCCCGGCCCTTATCTTCGGAGCCCCATGGCTGCTAACGCCAGCTGCTCATTACATCCCAGAGGAAGTGTGCTAATATCCGCGGACCCATTTATGGTGAGGCGACGTGCAGAGAAAATAGGGGATTTTTCCTCGAAATTAATAATAATAATAATAATAATAATAATAATAATAATAATAATAATAATAATAATAATAATATAATAGTAATAATTTGGGCTAATGGAAGGGCTATATGCATAGTTAAATGCATTTGAACGATCTTTTTTAAAGGTATCAGATGTTACATGATAGCCACTGAATTTAATTACTGATAAAATATTATCGCTTTATCCACGCCAAACTAGATACAGACTGGCGTACACCCACACACACGCACGCACGCACACATACATACATACATACATACATACATACTGTACATATATATATATATATATATATATATATATATATATATATATATATATATATTAATATATATATATAATATATATATATATATATTTATATATCTACTGAAATAACAATAATAATTATAATAATAATATGATAATAATAAATATTATTATTATTATATTACCAAGTTTTAAGTAAAAAAATATACTTCAATATCGAATTGTCTATATCTTGGAAATAACATACACTCAAGATGAAATGTAAATAAGTGCATCTACCCCGGTACCTAATAGAAGAGGTAAAAAATACTTCTGCGCAATCAAGTTTTCTGTACAGCCGCTACAGCGTATAATCAAGGACACCGAAAATAGATCTATCTTTCGGTGGTCTCGGTATTACGCTTTATGAGGCGTGACCCATGAAACTTTAAAAACAGCCTGGTGGTGGACTATCCTATATCGTTGCCAGACGCACGATCATGGCTAACTTTACCCCTTAAATAAAATAAAAGCTACTGAGGCTACAGGGCTGTAATTTGGTATGTTTGATGATTGTAGGGTGGATGATCAACATACCAATTTGCAGCCCTCTAGCCTCAGTAGTTTTTAAGATCTGAGGGCGGACAGAAAAAAGTGCGGGACGGACAGACAAAGCCGGCACAATAGTATTCTTTTACAGAAAACTACGAAGAATAACGCGACATTACCCTGTTGCCGTGGCTATATTTACGGCTGCATTAAAATTTACATATAAATTGTTACAGAAAGGGTACAAGGATTAACAGAGCGTAAAATAAATAGAGTAAAATAAATGGGAGTAAAATAATAATAAGAATTGGAAGGACCTAAAGCACCAACTTTATACAACTGGAATATGGTAATGGAGAACACGAAAATACCAAGAAAAGTACACGTACTGAAGCCTGTCTGTAACTACAAAATATTACCAATGAATGGAAAGAAATAATTTCCATTATTTTCTCTTTTATGTATCAAAGCACTTTCGAAAGAAGCGCTCACTACGTTATGATCCTTTTATTCCCCATATCAGCATCGCTTGTAGGGAATGAAAGACAAACATACAAGAAAGTGAAAAATGCGCAATCGAGTTTTCTGTACAGCCGCTACAGCTTTTAATCAAGGCCACCGAAAATAGATCTATCTTTCGGTGGTCTCGGTATAATGCTGTATGAGTCGTGGCCTATGAAAATTTAACTACGGCCCGGTGGTGGCCTATCCTATATCGTTGCCAGACGCACGATCATGGCTAACTTTACCTTAAATAAAATCAAAACTACTGAGGCCACAGGGCTGTAATTTGGTATGTTTGATGATTGGAGGGTGGATGATCAACATACCAATTTGCAGCCCTCTAGCCTTAGCAGTTTTTTAAGATCTGAGGTCGGTCAGAAAAAGTGCGGACGGACAGACAAATAGCCATCTCAATAGTTTTCTTTTTTACAGAATACTAAAAAGAGAGATCAGAGAATGCACAGACACAGAGAAGTGACAATAACTCAGGTGGCCCCGAATGAACCATGATATTTCATAACCGAATATACTTTCGGTGACGTGTCAAAAAATGAAGAAGATCGCTCTTAAATTTTCAACAGAAAGGCTAACAGAATTTTAAAAAGAGAAATATTTGACAACAGTTTTCTTTATCTCTGCGACACGAAGAATCAGTACCATTGTGTCGGGTATATAAGAAAGAAGCTCTCCTAACAATATTACAGTATCTACTGTAAAAAGATGCTTAAAAGATGCTTATGTATAATGCGCTCATCCATTTCTTACAACGGTATTAAAGCAAATACGAAAGATCAATCAAAGCTTTTAACAATAGTGATGTCTCGAAAGAAAAAAAAAAAAAAAAAAAAACTTAAAAACCTGAAAGCGAAGCAATAAATGGACAAAGGGCCCTTTCAGAGAACGCATTACGCCACAAAAGATCATTCACGGGAGCTTCAGGAACCGCATAATAAAATTCCCGTTTTGAAAAGGGGCGCTCAAAATTAGGTTCCTGTTTAATTCACGAAAACGTGGCGGTAAATATACATGAATATACACGGCTGGGAGAATCCCTTTTCTCCGCCTGAAATATGCAAACATTAAACACCATTAAACAATGATTACGACAAGAACAAGTAAAAAATGCGCCGAGTTTCTTCGGCGCAATCGAGTTCTCTGTACAGCGTGTAATCCAGGCACCGAAAATAGATCTATCTTTCGGTGGTCTCGGTATAATGCTTATATGAGCCGCGGCCCATGAACTTTAACTACGTCCCGGTGGTGGCATATCGTATATCGTTGCCAGAAGCACGATTATGGCTAATTTTAACCTTAAATAAAATAAAAATGACTACGGCTAGAGGGCTGCAATTTGGTATGTTTGATGATTGGAGGGTGGATGATCAACATACCAATTTGCAGCCTTCTAGCCTCAGCAGTTTTTAAGATCTGAGGGCGGACAGAAAAAGTGCAGACAGAATAAAGTGTGGACGGACAGACAATGCCGGCACAATAGTTTTCATTTGCAGAAAACTATAAAGCTTTTACAAACGCCTAAGGCAAGCAATCCCATGCTATACTTCTTTTTCTGGGCCATCTCACACTTGTATATCATTTGTCAATATTCTATTCACATTTACTATCTTTTAACTTTGAAACTACTATATTATTTAAAATACCCTTATTCTCAGGGTTATTATTTCCATCTCTCTCTCTCTCTCTCTCTCTCTCTCTCTCTCTCTCTCTCTCCTCTCTCTCTCTCCCCGATTACAACTTGGGTAGCGTATAATGATAACATGCTCAAATCCACGAAATCTCCAGCACACTGCACTCTGGAACTTAAGCAGTGAACTGGGTACTTGGCGGGCTGGCTGAATTTGTGAATGACAGAGAGAGAGAGAGAGAGAGAGAGAGAGAGAGAGAGAGAGAGAGAGAGAGAGAGAGAGAGAGAGAGGAAGGTGGGGTGGGGGAATTATGTATATACTCCACCGTATCATAATTGAAAAACTTTCTTTACGCGCGATTGTACTGAACTTTACCGGAATACTTCCGTAGAACATGGAGTGACACATTCTGATTTTAGTAGGTCTCTTCCTTGAGCCCCCTTTCTTTTCATCGACGGCACTTTTCGGCTCCCCATAGCCCCATAGCCCCTAAGGAAATGTGCTAATGGTAGCGAAAAGGAAATCTCCACGGAGGGCCATAGAAAGCATTACATTATTCCGATAAGAGCCAAGTTTATGTATATATATATAAAAAAAAAAAAACACAGAACACGTTGGATCCACGGTGTTACAGAATTCCGTAGGAATTGAAGGATACATTTGAGAGAATTAACTGGTGCTCAAAAGACAAATCATACTGTGAGAGAGAGAGAGAGAGAGAGAGAGAGAGAGAGAGTTAAACAGGGAGCGGCGATTTACGATGTATGGACGAACATACCATCGAAATAAAAGACAAATGATACGGAGAGAGAGAGAGAGAGAGAGAGAGAGAGAGAGAGAGAGAGAGAGAGAGAGAGAGAGAGAGAGAGAGAGTTAAACAGGGGAGCGGCAATTTACGACGTAAGGACGCATATACCATCGCAACCCAGCCTTCATATGAAGGGATATGAGGTAGTGTCAAAAGCCTAGACCGGAATGGTAGTGACCTCATTTCTCCACGCCCTCCTCGGCACGCGGTTCCCCGTCGCCGCCAAGCAAGTCCATTTTCATCCGCGTAAGAGTGACTGCAGCCGTCTCACGCAAGGTCTATTAGACCTGGTCTCAAGAGCCAAAGTTCATCACAGCGTCGTGGGAGAACCCTCCATGGGCGAGTAGAATGAAAGCGTCAACAGTGCAAAGTATGTCGTGAATTCCATTTGCGTCACTTTGAGTCATCGAGAAGCAACAAGGTCGACCGTTAAACGTGGAAGGGGGAATACACAATGCTCAAATTATTCCCGTACAACGCGCAACTTGGGAAACGTTCTACTTACGGTAAAGAAAATATTGTCAGCAGGTGGTAAAAATGGAAGATCAATTTGATTACAGAATTGATAAACTGCAGAGACCACTCTGATCACCGTTATGAAACAGATAAAAACTAATTTTATTTTACGCTTTCTCTCTGTGTTGAGTAAGATTCTATCCTGGTAATTTGAAAAATATACGTAATTCATGTAATTATATGTAACTACGTATGAATAAAGATTTGAATTCTATCTTTGTAATTCTAAAATATGTAATTCATGTAATTATATGTAATTCCATAGGAATGAAGATTTGAATTTGAATTTGGAATTAAAGGTTTGTTCACTACCACACTTCATGTAGAGGCCCATGAACGCGATAAATCTTTTTTACTGGGCACTGCAGAATACCCAAAGAGGTGTAAGGATAAAGTTTCCTGCTGCAGAAGAAATAATGACCCATTTCATAAATGGAGCTGGGCACGAGGTCCTTATTTTACTGGCTCTTTTCTTTAGTCTCAATTTATTTCTTGTTTCCTGAGGTGTGAACTATCTTACCATTTTGCAAACATCATTATTATTATTATTATTATTATTATTATTATTATTATTATTATTATTATTATTATTATTATTATTATTATTATTATTATTTCAGTAGATGAAACCCATTCACATGGAACAAGCACACCAAAGGGGCCACTGACTCGAAATTCAAGCTTCCAAAATATGATGGTTTCAACCTCCCACCTCAGACCCCACACCGCGGCAGTTAACTGATCATGACACAGAGTCAGTGATTTTTCATCGCCCTGGGGGAGACGCGAACCCGCCGCGCCATCTAAGCGGCATGTCACGACACTAGCGACAATATCAGCGGACCAGCTAAACATTTATCCGTTTTAATAAATATTAAAATTTGTTCCTTTCCATCAGGAAGCCATATTGTCTCTATGGAAGGAATTAGCATTGCGTAATCGGATTGTGACTCTTGATTCACGTCCACCAATAATTACTATTATAATCTAGAAGACAAGCTTGTGTACTGGGCGAAGTTACCGCCGTTCTCCTCATTAACTCATTGTAAATAATCACCCGTTGCTTGTGTTAAGAGGATTTGAAGTTACGTTAAGGGAATATGTGATGCTTAATGCATTACCACATTTCTGGTTTCAAATGAAGCGTTACATGGTCCGCTGGTATAGTGGTTAGTGTCGTGGCATGCCACTCAGATGTCGCGGGGGGTTCGCGTCTCCCGCAAGGCGGTGAAAAGTCACTGGGTCTGTATCATGATCAGTCACTGCTGCAGTGTGGGGTCTGCGGTGGGAGGTTGAAACCAACATTGTTTGGAAGCTTGAATTTCAAGTCAGCGGCCCCTTTGGTGTGCTTGTTACATGTGAGTAGGTTTCAGCTACTTAAATAATAATAATAATAATAATAATAATAATAATAATAATAATAATAATAATAATAATAATAATACCTCTTGGCATCAGACGTGCTATTTTGGTAGTAATTATAATACAAATTGAGACTACCAATTAATGACAGTTTTTGACAGCAATTTTTATTCAGACAAAGTTACATAATTTCATTTTAAACATTTCACAGTTTGTTGGACAACCATTTACTCTATTTTTCTCTTTTTTTAAGGTTATATATGGATCGCTCAGACAATCTCCGCAAATAATTATAAGGAAATACGAAAATTAAAAAAAATATAATTTCCAATATAACAAACTGAAGAACAAAAGCGCACAAAACAAGTGAAAATGGAAATGATTATGGCACAATGATTTAAATTTTCCACAAAAATATTATGGGGCTTCATGAAGTACTAAGTCTATCCATCGACCACAAAAAAAAAAACTACCAATCATTATGAGACAATGATTTACATTTTCCACAAAAATATTTTGGGGGGGCTTCATGAAGTACCAAGTCTATACATCGACAACAAAAAAAAAAAAAAAACTACCAATGATTATGACACAAAGATTTAAATTTTCCACAAAAAATATTTTGGGGGGCTTCATGAAGTACTAGCCTATCTATCGACCA
>JANJGK010000037.1:29057966-29061348 GCA_039081455.1 Macrobrachium rosenbergii | reverse complement strand
TGAGCAACCTCCCTCCAATTATCAAACATACCAAACTGCAGCCCTCTAGCATCAGTAAGTTTTATTTTATTAAAGTTAGTCATAATCGTGCTTTTGGCAACGATACAGGCCAGGCCACCACCGGGCAGCGGTTAAAGTTTGATAGACCGCGGCTCATACAGCATTATACCGAGACCGCCGAACGATAGATCTAGTTTCGGTGGCCTTGATTATACGATGTATCGAAAACTCGAATGCGCCGAAGAAACTTCGGTGCATTTTTTTACTTGTTTCGTATGAGAATTACCTTAAATTAATGTAGCTTTTTTATTCCTCAAAAATGAGGGGATAATTTATCTCAGTTTCTTTTTATTTTTTGCGCCTATATCTCTGTTTGCATAAACAGAATGAAATGTGAAACGAATTCCAAGTCTTGTTTCGTGATTTTATCCAAAGAAAGATCGTAGATCGAAGACCAATCTTACGCATTGCATAATTCTTTTTTTTTTTTTATATTTAAGTCCAATTGGTACAAGGAATCCTGTGACTCAAGATTAAAGTATTAGAATATATGAATTCCTTATGAGGAATGCTGACACATATTTGACGGAAAATTAATACTGGCTGGTGAAGGAGGTTACATTCGCAATATCTCATATTGCGTTGAAGACTCTGGTTCGGATAAGCACTGAAGAAAAGACATTATTACTTTGTGATGATGTTCTGTTGTGTCTGGATGCTTGCCAGAGGCCAGTCCGGTACACGATGATGATCCGAATCCGGACTCGAATATTGTTGCAGGTTACTTACAGCTCGGCCATTGTGAAGTTATGAGATTTTTCGAGCACGATTGAGTTGTATTTTTTTTTCTTGTGTATTTTTTTATACATATTTCCTTGTATTTTTTTACGTGTGTATTTTTTGTACATATTTCCTTGTATTTTTTCTTTATTTTTTCTGCATATTTCCTTGTATTTTTTCCCTTATGTATTTTTATCCATATTCCCTTGTGTTTTTTCTTATGTATTTTTTTTTTTTTACATATTTCCTTATTAGTTTTACAGTGAATCAGTTCATGTGTATACGTATGTCTTTTGCAGTTATGGCCGGGTTTTCTGTCCGCCCTCAGATCTTAAAAATTACTGAGGCTAGAGGGCTGCAAATTGGTATGTTGACCATCCACCCTCCACTCATCAAACATACCAAATTACAGCCTTCTAGCCTCAGTAGTTTTGATTTTATTTAAGATTAAAGTTAGCCATGATCGTGCGTCTGGCATCGCTATAGGTGCCAACAACATAGGCCACCACCGGGCCGTGGCTGAAAGTTTGATGGGCCGAGGCTGAGAGTTCCATAGGCCGTGGCTGAGAGAGAGTTTCATACATCATTATACGCTGTAAGAAAACTCGATTGCGCCGGAGAAACCTCGGCTCATTTTTTCCTTGTTTTATTTTTTTATTGTTGATGCTTAAAATTGGTAATTTAGAGTATATTCCTATTTTCATCTAGCTCGATGGCGTTGTCATTTTTGTTTATGTTTTCGATGGAAAATATTCACATTAGACTTTGCTGCACTTAGCTACATTCAAGCCGAAATAGGGCGGAAACTTGATCTTGTGTGAGGTTTTTTTCCTGAATTGTTGTGCCTTGGCTTATAGGTGGTGAAGATGATAAAACTGGGATGTTGCGAAATGTGAATGATTCTCTCTCTCTCTCTCTCTCTCTCTCTCTCTCTCTCTCTCTCTCTCTCTCTCTCTCTCAGAAAGTTTAATTAAGCTCATATCAAGTCGATGAAAACAATATGTCTTCACCAGCGGAAGAGTAGCATTATAAGTTATATGAGAAACTCATTAACCCGGGAACTGCCTGCGCTTCTGCTTGTCGAAGTCGCTTATCCTCACCCATTTTGAAGAGGCAGTTGCTTTCTCGGTGTCCTTCTTCCCCTTTCGTTCCTTTTGCTGTACTTCCTTTCATATTCTCTTTCCTCCATCTTACTTTCCACCCTCTCCTGACAATTGATTCATAGTGCAACTGCTTTGAGGTTTTCCTCCTGTTACACCTTTCAGACATTTTACTGTCAATTTCCGTTTCAGCGCTGAATGACCTCATAGGTCCCAGTGCTTGTCTTTGGGCCTAAATTCTATATTCAGTTCAAATCAGTTCGACTCTTCACCCCCTTTTGAAACGGTATTCTTACCAGATGTCCTTATCTGCATTCTTTTCTAGTTTCTTAATTAATTTCTTTCTGTTTGTCCATTTTGAAACGTGTTTCTAACTGATTGTCCTTCTATTCTCCAGCCTTTTGAAACGGGTTTCATGCTGATCGTACATATGCTCAACCCATTTGAAACATAGGAGTTTCTTATTGAAATGTCGTTCGCTTCATGTTTTGAAACTGGACGCCTAACTTCATCATCGTTCCAGTCACCCGCTTTTCACCTTTGTCAAAATATTGATTTGTCCATAAATGTCCTTCTATTTACTTCCTTTTAGACAGAGTTTTCTTTATAAATCTCCATTCGTTCTGAATCTTCTCAGAGAAGAGATATTTCCAGTTCTTCAACTCGGAAGCGGATAGTTCTCCACCCATTAGCCGAGGATCTAAACGGTTACCTTCAGCGTATCAAGTAGTTATGTAAACAGCTCACTGATGTCTGTAGACAGATTAATTGCCTAAGGCAACTCCTAAGGAAGACGAGAAAGTTAGGCAGCAACTGTCGCTAATGGAAAAGACGGTTGTAGGTCTTCGGCAATCGAGCGATTCTCGTCAGCCGGCATTTGCAAAGTTTCTTCATTATGTATCTGTGAACTGAAATCTGTCTAATGAATAGAAGAAGAAGAAGAAGAAGACTAGGTCCTATCTACATCATCGTCGATGTATATTTCAGTACCGTTCTCTTTTATAAATAATTGTTGAGGCAGCTGTGTTGTTTTTCCATTTTCTTATTGGCATTCTTTTGTATTCTTGCCCTTCTTGGTATTTTTTTTTTTATGTAACGGCTGCTTGTGACATTCTCTTGTTTTTTTTTTAACCCATGTTTTTGGATTTCATATGCAGTTTTTTCCCCCTTAAGGATTTCTCATTAAGGTTTTTTTGTTGGTATATTGTTTGTGAATCTTTTGTTTTTTTTTTTGCCATTTTTGGTGAACGTTGAATGTTGCATTTACCCTCTTTAACATTTTTTTTCCATTCTCGTCAGTCCTTTTTAGTTTTCTGTAAAAGAAAACTATTGTAACGGCTCTGTCTGTCCGGCCGCGCTTTTTTTGTTCGCCTTCACATCTTAAAAACTACTGAGGCTAGAGGGCTGCAAATTGGTATGTTGATCACCCACCCTCTAATCATCGAGCATACCAAACTGTAGCCCTCTAGCCTCAGTGGTTATTATTTTATTTAGGGTCAAAG
>JANJGK010000037.1:29040466-29050466 GCA_039081455.1 Macrobrachium rosenbergii | reverse complement strand
GTATGTTTGAATGTACGTATGTATGTATGTTTGTATGTATGTATGAAGGGAGTACCACAGGAAAATAATCAGCAGAAGTTCAGTACCCGGCGCTTTCGTGTTAACTCATGCGTCATCTGCGCGAGAATAAAGGCGAGAGCTCTGGGAAGTGAATTTATATATATATATATATATATATATATATATATATATATATATATATATATATATATATATATATATATATATACATGTGTGTGTGTACACACACACACACATTTATATGTATACATATACAAATTTATGCACGTATGCTTATATATACATATGCTAACATTAAGAAGAATTAATAAAAATTTCCGCTTCCCCCCCCCAAAAAAAAATCATCTCAAGCTACCCTGAAGAAATATTGAGAAAGCCTGAATAACACGAGAGATACTGTGTGATGTCACATAATTCGCTTAGCGTCATCTTGTTGGCGAAGCATTCATTTAAACTGCCGTCCAATTCATTTGTTTTATTATTTCCGTCTGGGGTGACCAGATTAGAAGCGCAAAGTGATCGAGTTATTTGTCCACGTTAGTCGTGTCAACATCAGGGCGTGGGATGATTGATGGAGGTCTAGATATTTTATTTCTGCATCGTATAGCGGTTAGTGATAAGGTTCAGTTCAAGCGAGGTGAGGGAAAAAAAAAATGTTTCATACGCAAATATAAGGTTATGGGAATAAAGGGATCTTTCCTAGGTAGTGGCTACCAAAGGTTTTCGGGAGTCGTTATCTAGGACTAAAATTTCTTGGGATCTTTCCTAGATAGTGACCCCCAAGGGTTTTCGGGGGTCGTTATCTAGGACTGATATTTCTTGGGGGTCATTATCTTTGTGATATTTACAGTCTTTTGTTTATGTTTTGACGGTCATCCCCAACGGGCTTGTACTGAACACGCCGCAGAGGTGGATATATACCGGGCTAAAGTCACTATCCAGGAAAGATCCGAATGAAGTTTGACCAAGAATGTAAAACATATTTTCAAATCTTTCCGGCGAAACGCTTGATTTCATTATTTCCTTTCACTGATATTCACTAAGTTATTTACTACGTCTTTGTAGTAATTAACTTGGATCAGTGGTTCTTAATTAACCTTTTTCAGTGTATGCACCCCTTTCAAATCAGCAGTCAGCTCTCGCACCCCCTGAATTGCTGAAATAAAAAAAAAAAGCAAAAGCTAAAATATGAAGTTGATATGATGTGTATCAATAAAAATCTACATTTTTTTTTAACCTTCATTCACAAAGTTTACAATTGATAATAATAATAATAATAATAATAATAATAATAATAATAATAATAATAATAATAATAATAATAATAATAATAATAAAAGTATTATTATTATTATTATTATTATTATTATTATTAGTTATTTATTTTATTTTATTTTATTTTTGTTTTTTTGCAAAAAAAAAATAACATGCGTATATAAAAATATATTTTTCTTTAATTATTCATAGGCATCCTCGTACCCCATAGGAACCTGCTTCGCGCCCGCGAGCACCCCTGGTTAAGAGCCACTGGCTTAGATGATTAAGAATTATTTTTCAAAATGAAATATGAAAGACAGTAATTGCCACCGCATTCAAACTTAAACCGATGAATCGTGCGATTTGAGACTCAACAAAAATGGTGTAATTTTCATTTGAACTGTTTCGTCTCCTTGTGTTATATATATATATATATATATATATATATATATATATATATATATATATATATATATATATATGTATGTATGTATGTATGTATGTATGTATGTGTGTATGTATAACTGAATCACGAAAATATGGAACGTGGTGATTGTGTGTGAATAAAGACAAAATCCACGAAGGAAAGAGAGCCTGCTAAGTAAAGGACGACAGTCGAAAGGCCTTGCAGCACTCCAGCGTTTCTCTTTCCTACGTGGATTTATATTGTATATCCATATAATATATATATATATATATATATATATATATATATATATATATATATATATATATATATATATATATATATATATATATATATATTATATGGATTTGAGGATGGACCTCCAAAAGTGTTACCTCTCCGATTTCCAGTTTGTATTTCGAGATGAAGTTTAGAAGTCACTTGCGTTTGTCCAACCAACTCGCGTCCCACCGCTGGCGACTAATCACTGGATACTGGATATAATTTGTAGGACGCCTGAATCCAATTTGCTCAAGGGATCGGGCCCATGTGAAACCCTTGTCGCCCGGGGAATCCGAATTCCAACTCTCACTGGTAATATGATTATCATACAGTAATCGCTACGACCGCTTCAAACGAACTCATGTATGTTTATGTGCGTTTATAATATATTATATATATATATATATATATATATATATATATATATATATATATATATATATATATATATATATATATATATATACATATATGTTTATGTATATATATATATATATATATATATATATATATATATATATATATATATATATATATATATATATATATACATATATGTTTATGTATATATATATATATATATATATATATATATATATATATATATATATATATATATATATATATATATATATATATATTTGTGTGTGCGCGCGCGCGCGCGCGTTTGCGTATATACTTTTTTCCCATTCCAAGTTCTGGTTATTCGCTACAACGTCAATGTAGCGTTGTTGATCTAATATGAATTACAAACTTTGATCTCAAACAAGCTTTGTTAATAGGGAATGAATATGCCCTCTTGTTTCACAACAATCTCTCTCTCTCTCTCTCTCTCTCTCTCTCTCTCTCTCTCTCTCTCTCTCTCTCTCTCTCTCTCTCTCTCTCTCTCTCTCTCAGTGATATTGAATTTCCGGGTCTAATGCATCTTGTTCATTATTCGTATTGGCCAGACTTAATGGAATACAGCTTATTACGTTTCAGGGACATTTAAGGTTTCCGGTATATCTCACAAAAGACAGAGTTCTTAATGGGTTTGATTGTTGTTAAATTAATAATCTGTAATGGGAGGATATGTGATATGTTTTCAAGGGAGAACTTGAGTATCCCTTGTAATTCATCCATCATTTACACTTGTGGTTTAAATGCTGTATACATACCAAGAACATTTATACCAGTAGCATTTAGTACCGTCATTTATATTTTAATTTCATTTCCTTATTTTCGGAAAACCTCTGTATTTATAGATTTTTATGTATACATCATACATGCATATATATACTGTGTATGTGTATATGTATATATATAATATATATAATATATATATATATATATATATATATATATATATATATATATATATATATATATATATATATATATATATATATATATATGTATATATGTAAAATCTACTGGTCACTTTTAACCTATGTAATTGTAACAGCCACAATGCCCTCTTAACTTTCTCGAATTCTTCGAGCTTTTGTGGATACGCTTGTCACTACAAAGCCGTAAGATCCAAGTGCAAGGAATATGAAGATATTGTGATGTCTGGTAGCGGGAAACGAACCCGGGACCACGAGGTCGGCAACGTGAGCCCGCTGTGATTATGGGACCCGGGTTCGTTTCCTGCTACCGGACAACATAATATTTTTATATTTCTTGCGCTTGGATATTAAGGCTTTGTAGTGAAAAGCGTATCCAATAAAGCGCGAAGAATTCGAGAAGTTAAGGGGGCATTGTGGCTATTATAATTACATTATATATATATATATATATATATATATATATATATATATATATATATATATATATATATATATATATATATATACACATACATACATACATACATATTATTCTGAGTAAGAAAGGAAGAGACGAAGTTATTACAATTTAAAGAAGGAACGAAAATCGGAACCGAAAAATCGTCCGCCATCTTTGGCGGAAGGAACTTATGTCGATTTGCGAAATGAATTTCAGCTTGATTTCCTCGTCGTGGTTATTATTAATAGCCTCGCGCTTGACATGACCCAGGAGAGAGAGAGATATTATTACCCGGCCGTGTTTTATTTCCAGATATAGCCCCTTGAATCCAATACACAATCGCAGATGATGTATTTCCTGAAGGCATCGTGCGCTCACTGAAGGTATCCGTTCCGTGTGGCCTGGTAGTGGAGATATTATCGCTATTATTATTCTGATCTGCGTTTGAACGAAAATTAAAAGGAGGCTTCATGCCTTGCTCGACTCTGTGGCCATGTTGTGCACATTGCTGGAGGACTTGACTTGCATCCTGCACAAATCAGTCACCGGCATGTTCTACAACAACAACAACAACAACAACATTGAGTCCCTCGAAGACAAGAACCTGAACAACCGCCGAATTCTCAACGCCGACCCCTACATGTGCGAACGGGACCTCCTGAAGAAGAACAACGTGTGCACATGTCGCAAGGCGATCCTGCTAGCGGAGGACGGCTTCATCCACAACTCCCTCAGGGGGGACGAGCCCCCCTTCTCTGACTTTGGCAAGGGCAATGGTCACAATCTGGTTCTGTTTTACAATCGGAAAAACAGTTGCATAGGGCGTCACGGCATTGCAATGTGGCCGAGTCTCAACAAGACCCAGAGAGTTCATCTGTGCAACACGACCATCGCCATGGAGTGGACGATTGCTGGGCTCTACATCTGCAGGTACATCCAGAAGAAGGTGAGTTCCGTAGTAAGTCAGGATGCTTTTGTTTGTTTATTTATTTTTTTTTAATGGGACAGTTTAGTAGTATTGCCGTTGTCTTTTTTTTTTTTTTTTTTGTTACGCATTTATATATGTATGTGTATGCACGGTTGAATGTATGTATATGTATGTACAGGTATACATCAGTATTTATATATATTTATATATATATATGTATGTATGTATGTATGTATGTGTATATATATATATATATATATATATATATATATATATATATATATATATATATATATATATATATATATATATGTATATATATATATATGCATGCGACTGTGGTACTGATTGTTATTACACGAAGAGTCACGAAAATGCATGTCAGGTTGCCGCTGTGATATGCAACGAAGCTCTGAAGGTAAGTCGGTGAGTTTGGTCTATAAATATCTTTGCATTTTTTTTATCTATAATGTACGTATGCCATGTTATTTGCCATTTTTAAACAATTACTCTGATGCCAGGATGATAACTGTCGTCTCGGGAATGTTTTTAATTAACATATAGAAGAATTTATTATTTTTTTAGTTTGAATTGTCTTCCTAGTATAATATAATTTTAACAAAGTACTCATAATGAAAAATTTCTTTTTATCTTGTGTTTTTTTAGGTTTCTGTAAAAGAAAACTATTGTGCCGGCTTTGTCTGTCTGTCTTAAAAACTACAGAGGCTAGACGGCAAAAAGTTGCTATGTTGATCATCCACCCTCCAATAATCAAACATAACAAATTCCAGCCCTCTAGCCTCAGTAGTTTTTATTCTATTTAAGGTTAAAGTTGGCCATAATCGTACTTCTGGCGCCGCTATAGGTACCAACAACACAGGCCACCACCGGACCTTGGCTGAGTTTGATGGGCCGCGGCTAAGAGTTTCATGGGCCGTGGCTGAGCGTTTCATACAGCATCATACGCTGAAATGAGTAAACTTATTTATATTCCATTACAAAGGAGAGTCAGTCTATTGCAATTATTATTAATATACATTTTCTCAAATTAACGAGACAGAGAGACCATTTGCATTATCATTTCATCTCTCTGTGTTCGAACTAGAAAAAAGCAAAAGAGAATTGTAGGAGAATTCAAATGAAACAAATAAAAAAAAAGCATCGAAGTTGAGAAAGAAGTTAGTAAAACTGTAAAATTAAAACCAAGAATTGTGAGTAGGGGAGCCCAGAGCCGTTCCATCTCTTCTCGCCTTCTCCTTGCGGTAACTGATATGACGACGTAGTCAATTTACCCTTTTGCTTCGTCTCGTACCAGTGACTATTGAATTACAGAAGCCGGCACTTTGTGACTCATACCAGTATGTATATATATATATATATATATATATATATATATATATATATATATATATATATATATATATATGTATATATATATATATATATATATATGTATGTATGTATATATGTATACATGCATATATATACTTAAAAAATTCGAAGTATATTATTTTTTGCCGCAGCTCACTTTATGCCCCGTGGGGTGGTGGGGGGTTAGCGCCGTCAGTGCACCTCGTGCGGTGCACTGTAGGCATTACTTAAGGCTCTTTGCAGCGTCCCCTTCGACCCCTAGCTGTAACCCCTTTCATTCATTTTACTGTACCTCCATTCATATTCTCTCTCTCTCATCTTGCTATCCACCCTCTTCTAACACTTGTTTCATAGTGCAACTGCTTTGAGGTTTTCCTCCTGTTACACCTGTTAAACCTACCTACTCTCAATTTCCTCCTTTTCAGCGCTGAATGACCTCGTAGGTCCCAGTGCTTGGCCTTTGGCCTAAATTATATATTCCATTCCATTCCTTAATTATTACTGCTTGGTTGAATTTGATTTTCTGAAAAATTCTTATTGAATGCTTTGAATTCAGAATAATTATCGCATTCAGTATGAGAATAAGTATATGCAGTTTAGGAGAGATAACTGGATATTGCAGCCTATATTCTTAAAAAAAAAAAAAAATGCCCATTCCAATATTCTTGCTACCGAAATAAGAGTAGTTTTTTTCAAATACTATGCTGCCTATTATTCTTGTCAGTGTTGTTTTAAGTGTAATGTCTAAAATCATCAGTAATGTCTAAAATCATCATTACCTTTATGATAATTACAGTCTTTTGTTTATGGTTTACTAAACACGCCGCAAAGGTGGATACTTACCGGCTCAAAATCCTTGGGGGTCACTATCTAGGAGAGATCCGCATAAACAGTATATGCGGAAACATATGTTAATATCGGTTTTAGGGACCATAAGCTTGATAGTCCATTGCAGTTTTGTTGATTAGAATTCCTAATAGGCCGTTAAATCATCAACATTGTAAGTCAGTCTTATCCATTAGACGTCGGAATTCTAGGAAAGTAACTTTCCATGAAATGGGTGCGACAGCACGAGGTATTGGTAAGTATGCCATCAATAATAGCAAGAAAGAAAACGGTCGAAAACCTTTACAGAAAATGAACGCTGTTAAATCATCAACATTGTAAGTCAGTCTTATCCATTAGACGTTGGAATTCTGGGCATCTTGACTAATATTATCCATTGAAAATGATACTCCATGAAATGGATGCGACAGCACAAGGTATCGGCAAGTATAAAGGTATTGGTAAGTATACCATGAATGATATCAAGAAAGAAAACGGTCGAAAAACCTTTACAGAAAATGGACGCATCTTGCCTTGAAGGGGGGACTCAAAAGGGAGATGAAGGTGAATTCGGACACAGTTGTCCTGAAGGCTGAAACACGTCATAATGTTTGGTTGAGTGGGTCTTTAGGTTATTCCTGGATTTTTTATGTTATTCCTTTCATATAAATAAATAATTTGAATTGATTTTTAATTTTCTGTTGTTGAAAATAATCTTTCTTACTTTTCAGGTAAGTATTGATGAGGTCCACAGCAGTACAGAATGTTATTACGTGAGTAGCATTTTCAGTATTTGTAATATATATATGCAAGTTTTTATTCGGTGACCGTTCTCTTTATTTCGCTGTATATTTCATTATATTATCGTTATTTTGTATTAATATGGAAGTGCACATTAACATCAGTTCAGTCATAAAGCCATGCTCACTTGGAACTGGCCCCCCCCCCACCCCCCACCCCCCAAAAAAAAGGCACCACTAAAAAAATGGATTTGATAAACAGCGCTATATTCAAAAATTTTTATGAACATATATGAATATAAAAATGTTTAGAGTGAAAAAAAAAAACTAGCTGCATTCCGAATAGAAATGGAACAGTTCATGGTATTACAATCCAGTCAATAAATGCTTAGTGATTTTATAGCTATTTCTTAATAAATATATGAATATATATGTGTGTATGTATGTACTGTATGTAATAGGAGAAAATTAACAGTTTTCCTAAAGTAATAACTTCTTATGTTTGTGTTGGTATATTTCTGCGGAATTCTTGCTTGCAGAAATGAAACTGTTCAATGCTGTTTACTTAGTCAGAAGTCACCATTATCATCTAGATTTATTAATACCGTCCCGTATTATCATTTTTTATATTCTTCTTTTAAAAATATTGGGATTGTTCCCTGTTGACTGCAAAGGTGTGGTATATTATTGATTGTTGTGGCATTGGCAGAAATATGAAAATATATTTGTTCTTGAATTTCAAAAATTTTTCCCAAAAAATATTAAATGGAAGTTACACACACACACACACAAACACACTCATAATACATATATCTATATATATATATATATATATATATATATATATATATATATATATATATATATATATATATATACAGTATATATTTATATATATCAATATATATATAAAGAGAGAGAGAGAGAGAGAGAGAGAGAGAGAGAGAGAGAGAGAGAGAGAGAGAGAGAGAGAGATAAGCAATCATCACGGTATAACAGGTATTATTAACAAAAATAATTTGGAAGATTTCAGCTACATGCACCATATATAGTGAAACCGATACCCGTGGCCAACATACTGTAAAACTGGTATCCATGGTACCGGTAATCACGGTGAGCTTACCGTGGTAGAAAAGTATACCTTAGTTTAACCAGACCACTGAGCTGATTAACAGCTCTCCTAGGGCTGGCCCGAAGGATTAGACTTATTTTATGCGGGTAAGAACCAATTGGTTACCTAGCAACGGGACCTATAGCTTATTGTGGAATCCGAACCACATTATAGCGAGAAATGAATTTCTGTCACCAGAAATAAATTCCTCTAAACCGGTATATCAGCGCTTATGAGTTGAAAAAAATATTTCAGTCTCAATTGCAGCAAATCATTTAAGATTCTGAATATTCCAGCAGAGGTGTCTGCCCCTTTCGCATTTAATATCCAAGAATCACGCATCACAGACGCGGCGATACACTCGAATATCGTCAGGGGATTAAAATGTCCGCCTTGGGGGAGGGTGGGGGGGGCGGGGGGGGGGGGCGGGAACCGGTGCCCACCTCAGGGGGGCTGTATAGTTTCAATTAAGATATCTCCGGACCGTGACAATCCGATCAAGAGATCTTTGGAGGAATCATAAGATGGAGGCGCCTTAGGTTTATAGGCGGAGAAAATAGTTTTCAGACATTTTTGAAATGTGGTGGTATTATTCTGGTGTATGTAGTAATGGTACAAAAGCAAGCAAACAGCCGTTATAGCTCATGCAGCGGAAATACAATGACACATACACACGCACACACACACTTATGTATATATATATATATATATATATATATATATATATATATATATATATATATATATGTATGTATGTATATATAGTACGTGTGTATGTATTCATGTATGTGTATATATGTTTGTGAGTGTGTGTGTTCGTGTTTATATAATTCAATTAGATTGAAAGGCAAAGTACTTATGTAGAATTCGTTCGTGATATTAAATATCACCTTTATATTTTATGCGTCGATTGCATTAAGATGTTACGAATAAATCTAAGTGCAAAAAAAAAGACACATGCAAGCAATACTGCCCTAAAATGGAAAACTGCAGTACCTGCAAAAATTTTCGAAATTGAGATATGCCACCTATTGGGCTCATGAAACACTAATATACAAATTACTTCAGTTTCAGAATGATTCTTCAAAGCTTTCCACGAGTATTTAGGGGGTCCCATTTGCAGTATCTGCAAAATCAGTATTAAGGCAAGGTAGTATCCATTTTTATCAGTTTTGCATTTTTGCAGATACTGTAGTCTTCCATTTTAGGGTAGAACAAGGAGCTTGCAACTTTTTTTGCAGACATGTTTCTTATCCATAGGCCTGAGAACCTACTGAACGTTGGAAGAATGT
>JANJGK010000037.1:29027966-29035466 GCA_039081455.1 Macrobrachium rosenbergii | reverse complement strand
TTATTTGTGGTGAGTTTAAACCCACAAGAATGCGCGTTTATAGCTCACATATGCACGGCATTAGATGGCCTAATTTGCATACATTAACGTTTTTGTTTTATTCTGCTTGGTTTTCTTTTTTTTTTTTCCTGATTAGATCAGCGCCTGCCCTATGAGCCTACAGAGTCCCAGGAGGACTTTAACTTTAACTTTGATATGCCAATTTCAACAACGGTCCGATGTGCAAAACTGCTTATTTTTGGGCAGGCGTTTATTATGTTCATTTCAACAACGGGCGGATGTGCAAAACTGCTTTATTTTTTGGGCGGGCGTCCCACGGGTGTGATTTTAATCGAGGGAAGAAGGTTGTGTGCCATTTCAGAGGTATTTTCTTCCATCAAGCTGTCTAAAATCCTCTCATTCATTGCCATTCATTTCCATTCTTGGACCATAACACCTTCAAAAGTTTTTCCCCTGTCACACCAAATCGTAGCTATACAAACCGCAAATCAACACGTCTGTTCTTTCGTCTGACCCCAGTTTCCAGGCTACTCGTCTTCCCTTACATTTCTGCACACCCTGCCTTTTCACCTTTGTCTCGCGGAAGTCCAAAAAATCCGGCTTTTTCCTTTTGAGTAATCAGTTGTCATGCATTTCTTCTGCACCATATAAACGCATATTCAGATCCTTCAGATAAGTTTTTTATGTTCACTCCGTCTCTTGCCTTATATTTAGAGGCATTGGATAGACTGTTCTCCACATCCAGAGAGATTCCGTGCAAGATAGAAGGGAATGCTGCCGTAAAATGAAAAACTGCAGTATCTCCAAAATTTTCGAAATTGAGATATACCACCTATTGGGCTCGTAACCTGTAACATCTGTAACCTCAAATAAAATACAAACTACTGAGGCTAGAGGGCTGCAGTTTGGTAAGTTTGATGATTGGAGGGTGGATGATCAACATACCAATTTGCAGCCTTCTAGCCTCATTAGTTTTTCAAATCTGAGGGCGGACAGAAAAAGTGCGGACGGACAGACAGAGCCGGCACAATAGTTTTCCTTTACAGAAAACTAAAAAATGAAAGTTCGTTATCATCTGTTATGAAATAGAATTAACGTTAGGTTTTGTATTTCGTTTTCCACTTTCGTGCTTCTGACATTTCAAAGTTACCTTCATACAGCACTTGTATTGTGTCCTGCGCACCATCAGGGATTGTTTAGCCTTTGAGATTGTGCTGAACTTTAGAGAAAGGTCTACTACTGTGCGGTTCCCCCACCCCCCACCCCCCTCTCCCAACAAGAATGAACCTGGGACTTTTTTTTTTAAGGCACATTAAGGTTGTTAAATGTCAAGCTCTTTTTAACATTTTAGTTTTTAGTTTTCTGTAAAAGAAAACTATTGAGATTACTCTTTTTCTGTCCGCCCTCAGATCTTCAAAACTACTAAGGCTAGAGGGCTACAAATTGGTATGTTGATCATACACCCTCCAGTCATGAAACATACCATTGCATCCTTCTAGCCTCAGTAGTTTTTATTTTATTTAAGGTTAAGGGTAGCCATGATCTTGCATGTGGCAGCGCTATAGGTGCCAACAACACAGGCCACCAGTGGGCCGTGGCTGAGAGTTTCATTTAGCATTATATGCTGTACAGAAAACTCGATTGTCCCGAAGAAACTTCAGCTCATTTTTTATTTGTTTTATCTTATCTCGCGGACAGTTTGTTAAATGGAAATAACTGAACTTTGATGTAGATGTTGACTTGTCTTAATCTTGTAAGATTTGTTAGTTTAGAATAAAGTAAATTTTATTACTTATTATGCTTTGTCATGTGACAGTCGTGAAGTCTCAGACTAAGTAAGACACCACTTTACAAATACCCACTCCCTCCCTTAACCCTACCCCCTCAAAATATATTGAAATGAATGCATTTCTTATTGCCCTAAATACATCTAAAAAAAAAACAAAGATTTAAGTACCACATTGACACGCATTAAGAGATCAATCATGTTGACTCTTATTCGGAAGAGGTCCTAGCATATGATTTCAACTGCACATTAACTATCCATTAGGACCTAGCGTGTTCCGACTGGGGTGGGGGTAAAAGTGCCCTCTCCTAATGACCTCGACGTTGCAGATGATTAGCCCAATCTGTTACCAGATTCCCGGACGTGATTGCCATAATCAGGCGTGACCATTCCCTCCTCTCATGTCAGTTCTGATGTTGTCGTTATTTTAAACAACAAATGTGTGAATTGCCAATTGCTGTTTTGCAAAGAGATCTTTGCGTCATATGACAATGTTTAAAGAATCATAACTCCGCCCACAGTGCGCCCCATATTTTGTTAGTGGCTGCCGTCATATCTTTCATTTAAAGTAAAGTCATCATCATAAATATAAGTTTTTATCTTTCAGTTTTACTTAGCAGTGAAGTCCGCTCTGTTGATATATTTGATTTTAATATAGAAAACTGGTATGGTCGCTAGTGTCGTGGCGTGCCGCTCAGATGTCGCGAGTTCGCGTCTCCCCCAGGGCGATGAAAAAATCATTGGCTCTGTATCACGATCAGTTACTGCCGCAGTGTGGGGTCTGCTGCGGTGGGAGGTTGAAACCAACGTTCTTTGGAAGCTTGAATTTCAAGTCAGCGGCCCCTTTGGTGTGCTTGTTCAATGTAAATAGGTTTTATCTACTGAGATAATCATAATAATAATTATAAATATATGTTTATTAGCGCTTGTTCTTCGTGTGTGTGTCTATTTGTTTGATTATCGTTATTTGCTATCAGTCCAGCATCATCTACCATATATATATATATATATATATATATATATATATATATATATATATATATATATATATATTATATATATATATGTAATATATATATATATATATATATATATATATATATATATATAATATATATATATTTGTATATATATATATATATATATATATATATATATTATATATATTTATATATATATATATATATATATATATATATTTATATATATATATATATACATGTGTATATATACTGTATATGTATTTATATATATGTATATATATATATACTCGTGTATATGTATTTATATATGTATATTATATGTACATATATGTATAGTTTTCTTATTTAGGTCTGAAACCTTTGCCATCAAATCAGATTAAACGGAAGTCACAATAAGAGCGGAAAAAACATCGACTTAAAGTGCGCGCGTGTATAATTGATTGTTTTCCTTCGTGCTCTCAAGAAAAAAAAAAAAAAAAGGCTTGTTCATGTTATTGAGAGCTTTGGTAGGAAACTGATCACTTAGCAATATCTGACTGTCGTTCCAAACAAACACTCGCCCGGTACCGTCGGTATTTTTTTTTTTTTATTTTTTTTTTTTTTTGTTCCATCCACTCGATTGCCGTCTCTCTCAAGTTGGGAGGAAATGGTCGTTTCAGATTGCTTCAGACTTTGCGGAACCGTAATAAGGGATCAGGCCAGTCCACCGTCGAGATTTAACCCTAATCCCAAAATGAGTTTCTTGATTTTTCTCCGAGTTCATAATTGTGCGCTTTTGCCGAAACACACACACACACACACACACACACACACACACACACACACACACACACACACACACACACACACACACACACACACAAAGTATGAAAGTTCGTTCTCCAACTTCAAAAAATTCATCTGGGTAGAGGATGACGACCATCTGCTTTTCAGTGTAGCCTGGCCCCTCCTCTCTCTCTCTCTCTCTCTCTCTCTCTCTCTCTCTCTCTCTCTCTCTCTCTCTCTCTCTCTCTCTCTGGGTTGATCAATTTGCTTGTATTATTTTGTTTGTTGCAATTTCAGTTTTTATCCTTTTATCGGCAGTGGAAGTTCAGTTCGTATCCAAAGTTATGAAAAGTGGTTTAGTTGAAAAATATGTATGTACTTGTGTGTGTGTGTGTGTATATATATATATATATATATATATATATATATATATATATATATATATATATATATATATATATATATATATATATATATATATATATATACGCATAAATATATGTACTATAGATATATGAATATGTATATTGTACGTTCCTTATTCTCGATGCTTTTTTTAATGTTCACAGCTTATCTGCAGTAACTTTCGCAAGTAAAATTTGCATTTAATCTTGCACACAAAGAAATTTTGCATTTTGTAAGTAAATCTTGTTTTTCGTCTTGCCCACAAAGAAACTTGAATAAATATGGAAATCACGAAAGCCGCCTAAACTCTTGCGATCGATTTGTTTTACATGTATTTATAGGGGATGAATTAACTGTGCGTATATACAGCGCACAAATAGAAATAGGGTAGTATGCAGAGTTGGGAGACCGGAATATTCATTGTTACTTGGCGGGGGGGTCCAGGGGGGGTGGGGGGAAGCCCCCTCGGTCAGGTCAGGACACAGCGCCCTAAGTTAGGTTAGGAAGGTAAGGTCTGGTTAGGTCAGGACGCGACATTATAGGAAAGGTTAGGATTTCTCACGCCTACCCACGTCATCCTACTCTGCATCCGCCCCCTAGAAATGTACGTGTAACTCAGTAATTTGTATTTCAGTATATGTGCCAAACCAAGATTTTTAGTGAATATTTTATATATTATATTGAGCCTTGTTTTGCTTTTTAAGTTTTTAAAGTCAGCGAAAAGCAGAAAAGAAGCAACGTTGTTGGTGTAGGAATAAAGGGTTACACTGCCCAGCCTAGTCAACAACCAGATTGTAAATAGTAACAACCATGCCCCCGTAGGAGGGTAGTGCCGTAAGTGCACCTCATGCGGTGCACTGTACGCGTTACTTAAGGTTCTTTGCGGCGTGCCTTCGGCCCCTAGCTGCAACCCCTTTCGTTCCTTTTACTGTACCTTCTTTCGTATTCTCTTTCTTCCATCTTGCTTTCCACCCTCTCCTAATAGTTCATTCATAGTGCAACTGCTTTGAGGTTTTCCTCCTGTTACACCTTTCAAACTTTTTACCGTCAATTTCCGTTTCAGCGCTGAATGCCCTCATAGGTCCTAGTGCTGGGCCTTTGGTCTAAATTCTGTATTCAGTTCAAACAAAGCCTTGCGTAATATTTCCACTTGTTTTGTAAACCGCGTCGAAGCCTTTGCCAGTTGCAGTGATGGAGCGAATTTTCCGATAGTCCTCGAAGCGTGGATGCCGAAATAAAACTGGTAAACTTCAGATAAGCGATGACAGTTTTGTTCCGATCTTGAAATATTTCATGGTGAGACGGGGGCCGGGGTAGTTCGGGGCCTGTGATGACGTCATCATCGGGTGGCCATCCTTTCACTCTCCTGTCCCTTAATATTTTTAATAATTCCTTTTTAATCTCTCTCTCTCTCTCTCTCTCTCTCTCTCTCTCTCTCTCTCTCTCTCTCTCTCTCTCTCTCTCTCGTTTCAGCAAGATTCGATGCCCTTGATGACGTCATCATCGGTTGGCCATCCTTCCACTCTCTTGTCCCTTAATATTTTTAATAATTCCTTTTTAATCTCTCTCTCTCTCTCTCTCTCTCTCTCTCTCTCTCTCTCTCTCTCTCTCTCTCTCTCTCTCTCTCTCTCTCTTTTCAACAAGATTCGATTCTTTTTTTATTTAATGACTTCGACGAGGACCCGTACTATTTTAAAAGTCCTTGCTCGACATTCTTACTTAATATTCATATCTTATCATATTATATATTTTTAAACTTTCCCTCGCCCCTTGCGTTGTTACTCTCTCTCTCTCTCTCTCTCTCTCTCTCTCTCTCTCTCTCTCTCTCTCTCTCTCTTTCCCCTTTCTCTTCAGATTCACTAGTCGTCTTGAGAATCCATTCAACATCTTTATCTTATCCCTTTTGCTTTATTGCTTTGGTTTATCGCTTTTAATTTTTATCGGTAGTTTTATTGGTGCGTTTTCTCATTGTCTCTCTTCACATCTTGAGAACCTTAATTGTTAAGACTCTCACTGATTTCTGTACACCATCTTATATCTTCCACTTTATTACATTATTGCTTCTTGGTTGGTTCGTCTTTTCGCGTCTCTCTCTCTCTCTCTCTCTCTCTCTCTCTCTCTCTCTCTCTCTCTCTCTCTCTCTCTCTCTCTCTCTCTCTCTCTCTCTCTCTCTCTCTCTCCTCCTCGCTTCGTTCGTGTGAGGTTCTTTCGTGTGATATGACATTGTTGCTGCGATAATAGCAATGATTATAGTAGTTATTATTATTATTATTATTATTATTATTATTATTATTATTATTATTATTATTATTATTATTATTATTAGATGTGAATGAGCGTCCTTCTCATTAAGTTTTTTATTATAATTATTGTCACTATTAGTTGTTGTAGTAATAGTACTCTTATTATTATTATTATTATTATTATTATTATTATTATTAATAGATGTGATTAGCAGTCCTTCTCATTAAGTTTTTTTATTATAACTATTGTCACTATTAGTTGTTGTAGCAGTAGTCTTACTCTTTATTCTTATGTTACTAGATTTATAATGTTGTTTCCAAGGGAGAAATTATTCATTTAAAAAAATATGCAGGGTTCCTTATATAGTTACAAGGAATTATTGTCTCTCTGCAGACTTAAAATTTCATCACTTAGCACAACTTCAGGAACGGCTGCTTGGGAACTATGGGATAAGGCAAGCTTAAATTAAGGCTAAATGATCTTTCACGTGATGCAGATTACTGCCACTACTAATAATAATGTGGATTTGTGCTGCCGCGTACATACATGCAGAGTTGAAAAATCACGAGTCATTTTTGTCATCGTGTGCAGATCATGAATTTCTGATGGTGATGATGGTGATGATGATGATGACAGGCATAATAAATGACAAGAGACTTGTATTTCATTCCTTTAATCTTGACATTTTCGTAAAATAATTCCCTCCAGTTTTTACTATCGTCTCTTCTCTCCCAGTGGCGGCTACCTTAGGGTTCAAAGAGGTTTACAACCTCGCCTCTTAACCTTTCATTTCACTCACACCATTTCACTGGCGTGGCCACAGATCGTGATGGAGAGAATCGTGTTCATATCCTTAATCTCACCTACTCATTCAAAGTTGACTTACGGGCTGCTTTATGAGCAAGAGCCCGTGCTGGCATAAAGCCAGCTTAATCAAAAACAACAACAACAACTCCAGTTTCAGGCCTAAATGCAAAAAGTGTACCTCAGAAATTGTTCTGTTTTAGGGACTGGTGTGGACCTCCCTAAACCAAAATCTTTCCCCGGCTATGCAGGTTTTATCTCTTGAGTTTACGTAAGTTATTTGATTGAAATAACTGTCTCTCTTGTATAAATATGAAGTATGATGCTGTGACTTCGCACAAGGAAAATATTCTACCAGAAAATCACTTGCATAAGTATACACCCGTCTTCAAAACTGCCTTTAGAAAAGTGCATGAATCGCCTTGTCGTGCATTCGATAATTAAAAGGTCTGGATGCTTTCAGATTTCAGACCCCAGTCTGGTTTGCATCTCAAATGATTTCGTTCAGTTTCT
>JANJGK010000037.1:29015466-29022966 GCA_039081455.1 Macrobrachium rosenbergii | reverse complement strand
TGGAAGGCATATATTGCTTTCAATGCACACTTTACTGTTTTCATATGTCATTAGTGTGTTCTTTAGTACTAATAGAGCAGTCTCTCTCTCTCTCTCTCTCTCTCTCTCTCTCTCTCTCTCTCTCTCTCTCTCTCTCTCTCTCTCTCTCTCAAAATTGATCCAGTAAATCGAAGACATATGTTGCTTTAAATGAATACTTTACTTCCTTGTACGAATAGAGAATGCTGTTTTAAGTGTAAAGAAATGAATTTCTTATCCTAAAATATTCAACACGTGTTGAAACTACACGTGTCACGTACTCGTCCGTGAGCCGGTTTAGCTCCGTTTCAGGACCCTTCCACGTACCGCATTCAAGTGGGTCAGGTAAATGCATTTAGGCTGGCTGACGCGTGAAATATGCACGTGAGAACTCAGGTACTAAACGAGAGGCCGGGAGTGACACCGGGAAATTCTGAAAATCCAGGCCATTTTTCATTCGAGGTAATATATATATATATATATATATATATATATATATATATATATATATATATATATATATATATATATATATATATATATATATACTCGTATATATATACATCTCACATATTACCACTGGTGAAAAAATAAGATGCGTGGTGTAGGTCCTGACCGGTTTCGACTGTATTTCGAAGCCATTGGCTTGGAAATAAAGTCGAAACATGTGGTAATATGTGATAAACGAATTACGTGTTGAAGGTATTATAATTATATGTTTATATATATGTGTATATATATACATATATAATATAGTGACCTAATTATTTACCGATTTAAAGCTACTGATGACATATGGACGCGGTTCAGCTACTTTTTTCCCCTCTGCTGCCAGATTTCAGAATTCTCTTCCTGCCCCTGTTTTCCGACTCTTGTAACTTTATCATCTTTTCTTGTTTCCTTGTTTACTTCGGATCTTGGCAAAAAAAGAAAAGTAGGTCAGCCCTTCCATTGGGCTTTGCATTGAAAAGAAAAAATGTGGACAGTTTTGAATCTTGAAGGCACAACTTCTGATTTTGCTCGGTCTGAAGTGTACTCTACACAAAGACGTTTGGGTCGGATTTTTTGGTAAAACTCCTGTTAAAGTCAAATTTTCTGGTCCTCTCCGTCTTAGATAACAAACCCTCTCCCGTGACTGTCAAACCTTTCTTTAATAATAATAATAATAATAATAATAATAATAATAATAATAATAATAATAATAGCATAGTGGATCGTGTTTGTCCGCCCCGGTGTGAAATGTGGAGTGTCGGAAACGTAGGTTCGTACACTTTCGTATCGACAGAGCAAACTATATATATATATATATATATATATATATATATATATATATATATATATATATATATATATATATATATATATATGTGTGTGTGTGTGTGTGTGTGTGTGTGTGTATACAGTATATATACATACATACATGTATATACTGTATATGTATGTATATATATACACATATATATATATACAATATATGTATATATACACACATATATATCCTAGATCTAGTGTTTATTCAGATGCACGCACATACACAACAACATGGAGAAGGACTACATAAATAGGCACCCACGCACTCGCCGTCCACTGTGGCAGTTTCTCGTCTCGTCCTCCAATCCACTTCATAATGCCATTGTCTTCGCTCCATCTTCATTACCCACCATTTTGTGGTCAGCTGGATGAATATTCATATCCTTTACACGATCCCTCCAAGGTTTTCCGAGGTGGCAGAAGCTCGCGTTGCAGTTTCGCATTTCCTCTTCTGCTTCTATTCCACCGTTGTGTATCATCCTCGATGCAGAAGATGTTCTTGGAATTCTGCGCAGATCCAGTGTTTTCCAGACAGATGGTCGAAATTCTAAGTAGGTCAATTCGGTGTTCTAAGATATTTTCTTGCATTCGTAGCCTGATCAGTGGTGCGGTTCGTAATGTTCGTTTCGTATGGTGATAAACACAATCCTTTCAGTATTTCCGTATTACAGTCACTGAGTTGTATATACTCTCGGATGCTGTACTTTGTAAGATTTCAGACATGTTTAAATTTCCCCAATCCTGTCAGAGTATTGTGACTGAAAGAGAGGTCTGGAAAGGTTTAAGGGGCGAAGCCCTTCTGCCCTAAAATGGAAGACTGCAGTATCTGCAAAAATACAAAACTGAGAAAAATGGTAGATTCTGCAGTTTTCCCTTGCCTTACTACTGATTTTGCAGATACTGCAAATGGGACCCCCGAAATACTCGTGGAAAGCATTGAAGAATTATTTTGAAACTGCAGTAACTTGTGTATTAGTGTTTCATGAGCCCAATAGGTGGCATATCTCAGTTTCGAAAACTTTTGCAGGCACTGGAGTTTTCCATTTTAGGGAAAATTTTGCAGATGCTGCAGTATTCCATTTTAGGGAAAACTTTGCAGTTACGGTAGCTTTCCATTTTAGGGAAAATTTTGCAGATACTGCAGTTTTCCATTTTAGGGAAAATTTTGCAGATACTGCAGTTTTCCATTTTAGGGAAAACTTTGCAGTTACGGCAGTTTTCCATTTTAGGGAAAATTTTGCAGATGCTGCAGTTTTCCATTTTAGGGAAAACTTTGCAGTTACGGCAGCTTTCCATTTTAGGGAAAATTTTGCAGATGCTGCAGTTTTTCCATTTTAGGGAAAATTTTGCAGATACTGCAGTTTTCCATTTTAGAGAAAACTTTGCAGTTACGGCAGTTTTCCATTTTAGGGAAAATTTTGCAGATACTGCAGTTTTTCATTTTAAGGCAGCGTCAACCGGACGAATACCTTCGATGAAGCCTTCTCAAGAAGGTAAACAAACGAAGGAGATTCTCAAATATTATAACATTTTTTCGCATAGCCCACGTAACTGGAACGAAATTCGCGGTTTTTAAGACATGCCCAGGAATTTTAGTTGTGGTTCCTGAAAAAGGAGCATTGTGAACACCCAAAATGTTGGCCGAAGAAGTAGTTTAGAAACATAAGTATTGAGCGAGATAGGTGCGCTCGGTGTATCTATATCATCCTTTGGAATCGCACGAAGCACAAAGCAGACCGTGACATTGCTGGGTGCCATGGATCGATAGTAAGGTAGACGATAAACCAGTGGTTCTTAACCAGGGGTGCTCGCTTCCCTAGGGGGTTCGAAGCCGGTTCCGAGGGGTGCGAGGATGCCTATGAATAAGCAACAAAGTCGCTAGATTTGCTATGCAGTACAGGCAAAATAATGTAATTTCATTTTTTATTATTAAGTACTCTGGATTTTTTCTTGCCAAAAAAAAAATTGTAAGCTTTGTCATGAAGATTTTTAAAAAATGTGGTTTTGTTATTAATACACATTATATGAACTTTGTAATTTTTTTTTTTTCCATTTCAGCAATTCAGGGGTGCGAGAACTGACTTATGTTTTGAAAGGGGTGCATACTTTGAAAAAGGTTAAGAACCACTGCATCGATACACTGAGAAATAAACTTGAATGTCGGTCATGACATTCGGCTATTATGTTTTGGCAGCCTCAAAAAGCCGATGATGTAATGACCTTTTGCCTCCAGAAAAACAGATTTTTAGCAGACCACTGATCTGCCCTAAAATGAAAAACTGCAGTACCTGCCAAATTTTCGAGACTGAGATATGCCACCTATTGGGCTCGTGAAACACCAATACACAAGTTACTGCAATTTCACAATGATTCTTCAATGCTTTCCACGAGTATTTAACGGATCCCATTTGCAGTATCTGCAAAATCAGTAGCGAGGCAAGGGAAAACTGCAGAATGTACCATTTTTCTCAGTTTTGTATTTTTGCAGATACTGCAGTCTTCCATTTTAGGGCAGTGATAAAGTCTGCGGATACTTTCGGATTCTTAGATTAAAGGATCTTCGATTTTTAAGAATTCCTTTTGAACGCGACCGCTTTCGTCTGTTGTTCAGTTTCATGTGCCTTGAGAAAGCCTTCACCTTTGAAAGAGGACTTCCTGCAATTTTCCTCTTTGATATTGGTGGGGAAAGAGGCATTGAATGCGGCATTATGCCAAGTGGAACGGATTTTAACATTCATGCAAATTCTCTCTCTCTCTCTCTCTCTCTCTCTCTCTCTCTCTCTCTCTCTCTCTCTCTCTCTCTCTCTCTCTCTCTCTCTCTCTCTCTGTATTTATGATTTCGGTGGGGATGTTCTGTGGTCGTAAAGTGTATTTGCACTGTTGGTTGCATTCACGAACCACGCCATTACTCTGAAGTAACCTGAGAATATAGCTTTGCGCCATGCAGGAAGGGTTGTAATAATTACAAGATTGTTATTACTAAGAATACAAGAGATAATAATTATAAATTCTTTATGGATTGTAAACATTTTACATTTTATGTTTGTGAATATCAGCGAAGGAATAATTGTTCTGTCGACGTCTTTTGGTCTGCTATTATCCCTGACGGAGCTGGTGGACCTAATGAGACTGTCTGTCCCACCTCCATCCGTCATAAAACCGTCTTCTTCCTGCTGTGGCTCCTGACTGTGACTTCCGCTCTGTGTTCCCTCAGTGTAGAATGGAATATAGAGTTTAGGCCAAAGGCCAAGCACTGGGACCTATGAGGTCTTTCAGCGCTGAATGGGAAATTGAGAGTAGGTAGGTTCGAAAGGTGTAACAGGAGGAGAACCTCGCAGTTGCACTATGAAATAATTGTTAGGAGAGGGTGGATAGCAAGATGGAAGAATGATAATATGAATGGAGATACAGTAAAAGGAATGAATGAGCCTCTCAGTAGGTTCAGTGAGTGTATGCCACATTATCTGTCTAAGTTCTGTCTTGACAATTTTCATGCTAGTGACCTTTTTTTAGCAGTTTTCCTTATAAAACAGTCTTGTATAATAATAATAAACAAGTAAAAAATGCGCTGAAGTTTCTTCGGCGCAGTCGAGTTTTCTGTACAGCGTATAATCAAGGCCACCGAAAATAGATCTATCTTTCGGTGGTCTCGGTATAATGCTGTATGAACCGCGGCCTGTGAAATTTTAACCACGGCCCGTTGGTGGCCCATCCTATATCGTTGCCAGAAGCACGATTATGGCTAACTTCAACCCTAAATAAAATGACTACAGAGGCAAGAGGGCTGCCATTTGGCATGTTTGATGACTGGAGGATGGATGATCAACATACCAATTTGCAGCCCTCTAGCCTCAGTAGCCTTTAAGATCTGAGGGCGGACAGAAAAAAGTGCGGACGGACAGACAAATCCGGCAAAGTATTTTTCTTTTCAGAAAACTAAAATAGCGACGATTATTGATAATAATAATCGCGATATATAAAATGCGATATGCTGTCGCATATTTTTTTGTGTAACAACATTAGTGTATCGGCAGTAAACCCTTGCTCAGAATTGCCGTTGTCCGGACCAAGGCCTGTCTCTATCGCTGAAAGAAAGTGCTTTGTTACAGACTTTGGGACATTGCTTCCTAAGGTCAGGACTTGCCGTCTCGACTGTTTCTTAAATCATCGCCATTTTCTATGGTATGGGTACGCTAATAATTATAATAAATAATGAGAGTATGATTGTTCTTAGGTTAATTTCTAATTAGGTAGATCCCTCGATGTTAATTGTCATTTCTTACGGTTCTTACTTATTTGGAATGGAATGGAAAACAGAATTTAGGCCAAAGGCCGGGCACTGGGGCCTAAGAGGTCATTCAGCACTGAAACGGAAATTGACAGTAAAAAGTTTGAAAGGTGTAACAGGAGGAAAACCTCAAAGCAGTTGCACTATGAATCACTTGTTAGGAGAGGATTGAGGAAAGTAAGATGGAAGAAAGAGAATATGAAAGGAGGTACAGTTAAAGGAACGAAAGAGGTTGCAGCTAGGGGCCGAAGGCACGCCGCAAAGAACCTTAAGTAATGCCTACAGTGCACCACACGAGGTGCACTGAAGGCGCTACCCCCTACCGGGAGTCGATCTTAAAATCGAATAAATGACACAACCACCTACTTAGACATCCTCGCGTAACGAGGCAGTTACGGCCGCTGATATTGGCGTGACTATTATTACTGTATAATAATAGGTTCTCACTTACGCGGGCGACTTCCTCGGTGACTGTTGACACTTCTTGTGTGTTGGTGATTTTTGATGAATTGGGAAGGATTTTCGTTTTTCATCTTTACAATCTCCTAGTATTGTCGCCTTCTCCAACGAAGCACCCAGAGTTGCATAAAGCTGCATAGCTTTCATGACGATCAACCGAGTTTGTAATGATAACAAAAACGTAATGACTTGCCTTGCGAGGATAGCAGTGACGGAGAACTTGATGTCGGCTAAGAGTGGGTCTCTTCCGCAGAGAAGGTAATGCTTAAAGCGCGCTCTTAGCCTTAGTTATTCGTATGATAATTTACCGGATTTTCATTGTCGTGCATGATTTCATAGAATGTTGTACAGCGTCAACGTGACTAGTTATTTTGAATTAGAAAATTCAACATTTGATCGACTAAGTTGCGTATGATGTGGCGACCGTGTCTCTGCTTCTCCTCAGAGTAACTCGTCAAGTAAACTTGACCTAACTAAATTGTATGGTTTGTTAAACCGTATCTCGGCATCCAACTTATATATGGTTTGTGGGTCTTTGTACCCTGTTCTGAACGCCCGGGTTGGCTCAGTTAACTTTGCCGCTTCTTCCGCATGACAGGTTTTCCTTGAGATGTGTAGTTTGATAGACAGTGCCGTCACTTCAAAATAAAAGGATAAAAGGTTAGGTTTAAAGGTGTAAACGCTGCCCTAAAATGGAAGACTGTAGTTTCTGCAAAAATACAAAACTCAGAAAAATGGTAGATACTGCAGTTCTCCCCTTGCCTTACTACTGATTTTGCAGATACTGCAAATGGGACTCTCCAAATAAAGCATTGAAGAATCATTCTGAAACTGCATTAACTTGTGTATTAGTGTTTCACGAGCCCAATAGGTGGCATATCTCGGTTTCGAAAATTTTGCAGATACTGCAAATGGGACCCCCTAAATAAGGCATAGAAGAATCATTCTGAAACTGCAGTAACTTGTATAGTATTAGTGTTTCACGAGCCCAACAGGTGGCATATCTCAATTTCGAAAATTTTGCAGGTACTGTAGTTTTCCATTTTAGGGCAGTATGGTGTGCTAGGCTTTTTTTTTCATCCAAGTGACGGTTTATGCCATAAATAAGTTGTTTGTGGGTTGCTAGGCTGCGTCTCTGCCACAGAGTGATGACAGGTTGGGCTGTGTGAGTTACATAATGGTTTCCGAGACTGAGGTGTGGCCGCCGAGGGGCAGGCTAGGATTACGCTTTGCCTCCACTTGGAAGTGAGCAGGTCAGGCTTCAGCTAAGGGATTTGTGTTTTGATAGACTGTGTCATTACCCCCAAATAAGAGACTAATTTTTTTTATTATGTAACATGTGATTTGTTAGACTGAGATTTAGAATGACAGGTTAAATATTCGTACCCTAACTCAGAAGGCACTCGCTTATTTTGTATATGTTT
>JANJGK010000037.1:29000466-29010466 GCA_039081455.1 Macrobrachium rosenbergii | reverse complement strand
AGAATAGTGGAGGGAATTGATTAGAAGTTATTGAAATAAAATGCAGAGAAATTAAGCCAATTTGAAAATAATAAATGACTCAAGAAGAGTACAGAGTACATAGGATTGTTTTTTGTATTTGTAAAGGTAATAATATCGACAGGTATACTATTTTCATTTAAATAAAATTGTTCTTTATATCTGTCTTCTAATTTTATGAACGGAAAGGCGAGTAAGGCCAGTTCATAAATGTTTATAGATGTGGTTGGTAAACTCTTCTTGATGGCCACACTAATTGAGGTAGGAAAATTACGATTAATAAAGGGACTTTCCCCTAGGGGAGTTAGAGCCGTCAGTGCACCTCATGTGGTGCACTGTAGGCATTACTTGAGGTTCTTTGCAGCGTGCCTTCGGCCCCTAGCTGCAACCCCGTTCGTTCCTTTTACTGTACCTCCGTTCATATTCTCTTTCTTCCACCTTACTTTCCTCAACCCTCTCCTAACAGTTGATTCATAGTGTAACTGCGAGGTTTTCCTCCTGTTACACCTTTCAAACCTTTTACTGTCAATTTCCGTTTCAGCGCAGAATGACCTCGTACGTCCCAGTGCTTGGCCTTTGGACTAAATTCTATATTCAGTTCAAAAATGGGAGGTGCAACGAAGGATACATATGACGTGTGGCTTAAAAATATTTTATTTTAAATACCAACCAAGAAATAGCATCGGTCTGGAGTGAGGGCGGTGCAGCTGGGAAGGTTCTAATGATTTATGGAGATAAACGCTGCAGTATCAAAAATACTTTATGGTGAAAGTATTTAACTCGCGTAAACTTTTGTAAAGGGCGCCTGTAACTTTCAAGTTTCATTTTTCGCTTCTCTTGTATAATGAGAAAGGTTGGTAAGACCATTCGTCTAAAATGTAAGGGATACGTAAATAGATTTTAGTTGGTAAGGTAATATAAGATTTACTTCCAAAGGTTATAAAGAAATGTTTGCTAGATGAATAGAGGAACCAAGGTAAAGTAAGATACTAGGAAATATAAACAATTGGCACCTTTAGAATTTTGCTGCGATTAGCTTGGTAATTTGCAAAAAAAAAAAAGTAAGTTATCAGTTAGAGAGACAAATTGTAACCAATGCCTCGGTGGGTCCCGAGATGTAACCGAGTACCGGGACCTTTCCCTGAAAAAGGCGGGACGCCACATCTTGAAAACTAACCATAGAATTTTCTTGAAAATAATCCTGTGTTTCCCAAAATACTCCTTGCTTACTAAACCGAACGTAACCTAACCTTACCTAGGGTCATGTAAAAAAAAAACTGGGGTTGGCGCAATACCAGCATACATCTCAGGAATTTGCGCCCCGGTACAGATATGATGAAAATTGACATAATTATAAACTGTCCAAAAAAACATGAAATGGAATATGCATTGTGAAATGCTCGTGGACAAACTTCTTTTTGTTCGTAACAGTGGTTCATCCTTTGCTTGGTTAGAATATATTCTAATATTAGTGCAACATTTCTTATGGTATCCTTTTCACTCTTAATCTGAATTTTGCGAAATAATCATGTTTAATAAGCTCATTGCTAAGTGCATCAGTTCGGTGATATTTATGACTGTAAAGTGATTGTATCGTCTCGTGACCGTCGGAAGGTTTTTTCCCTTGTACATTTTCAATTAAAGACACTGATAATACAATGACTTAAACTCAAAAGTAAAAGAGGAATAAATGACGTGATTGGAAAAAAAAAAAATTGGAAATTTACTTTTTTTCATTTTTGAAATCATGTTTTCTTTGGCTAACTTGTCATTGATTTTTTATGCCTTTTATTTAGTTTTATTTTCAAAAGCAGTTCGTCTGTCATTTTTGTTAATACTAATTGCTAAGAAGTCTTCTGCAGCTAAGTCAAATTTACTTTTAATGCATAGATTTGACTTGCTATAGAAAACTATATTATATATATATATATATATATATATATATATATATATATATATATATATATATATATATATATATATATATATTAAAAATAATCGACACACAATCACGTGTGGAACAGAAATAAATTTCTGACTCGCATCAGGATGGAACCCAGGTCTTTAAATTGAAATGCAAGGGCGCTGCTCACTAGGCCATACAAGTCATAAAAGAAGTTGGAACCTGAGTGCCACTGCACCCAATGAATTACTTGGGCAATCTAACTGCTTGCATAATAGCGTGTTTTCCCTACTCAGATTCCAACTTCTTTTATGACTTGTATGGCCTAGTGGGCAGCGCGCTTGCATTTCAATTGAAAGACCTGGTTTCGTTCCTGATGTGAGTCAGAAATTATAAATTATATATATAATATATATATATATATATATATATATATATATATATATATATATTGTATATATTTGTGTGTTTGTATAATATACTGTATATACATACATATATATATATATATATATATATATATATATATATATATATATATATATATATATATATATATATATATCAGAAACTTCCATTGATGTATAATTTTGTATTCACAAGTATAGGAAAGTGTTAGAACAAACCACCTCAAGATTATTTGTTCGGGAATGAAGCGAATTCTTCCGGTTTTAAGAAGAAATCCGTTTTGGCATCCTAGGTACAATTTGAAATGCATCTGACGGGTTTTCTATAAACCAATTTTCAAGTGAGGCGAGATTAAGTTGCATCATTTCTGCGGCCAATGGCTCGCGTCTGTAAGCGACCCTTAACATGGAGTGCTCGCATCACTTTCCTTGGTGCCACTTGCAGTCGGAGGCTTTCAAGTGTTCGAAAGTTGCAGAGAAGGATATTAATTTTTAGTTTTCCGTAAAAGAAGAGTGTCGTGCCGGCTTTGTCTGTCCGTCCGCACTTTTTCTGAACGCCCCCAGATCTTAAAAACTACTGAGGCAAGAGGGCTGCAAATTGGTATGTTGATCATCCACCCTCCAGCCATCAAACGTACCAAATTGCAGCCCTCTTGCCTCAGTAGTTAATTTACTTAAGGTTAAAGTTAGCCATATTCGTGCGTCTGGTAACGATATGGGCCAGGCCACCACCCGGCCTTGGTTAAATTTTCATTGGCCGCGGCTCATACTGCATTGTATCGAGACCAACGAAAGATAGATCTGTTTTCGGTGGCCTTGATTATACGCTGTACAGAAAACTCGATTGCGCCAAAGAAACTTGTATGTGTTAAAGGTTATCTGCCCCAATACACTTGTATGCATTAAAGGTTATCTGTCCTAACATACTTGTATGTGTTAAAGATTATCTGTTCTAACACACTAGTATGCGCAAAAGGTTATCTGTCCTAACACGCTTGTATGTGTTAAAGGTTATCTGTCCTAACACACTAGTATGCGCAAAAGGTTATCTGTCCTAACACACTTGTATGCGATAAACGTTATCTGTCCTAACACACTTGTATGTGTTAAAGGTTATCTGTCCTAACACACTTGTATGTGTTAAAGGTTATCTGTCCTAACACACTAGTATGCGCAAAAGGTTATCTGTCCTAACACACTTGTATGCGATAAAGGTTATCTGTCCTAACACACTTGTATGTGTTAAAGGTTATCTGTCCTAACACACTAGTATGCGCAAAAGGTTATCTGTCCTAACACACTTGTATGCGATAAAGGTTATCTGTCCTAACACACTTGTATGTGTTAAAGTTTATCTGTCCTAACACACTTGTATGCGATAATGGTTATCTGTCCTAACTCACTTGTATGTGTTAAAGGTTATCTGCCCTAACTCACTTGTATGTGTTAAAGGTTATGCCCTAACATACCTTACTCCGAAATTGCCCCCCCCCCCCTTTTTTTTAATAGGCCGGTAATAAACATGTCAGTTGTTTAACAAACACCACCATATTTGCGGGCACAGTTGGCGGCTGCAGTAACCCTGTTCCCTTTCGCGGAATCACATCCATGAGCTGATTTTTATTCATGAATTTGAAATAGACAATCTTTCTTTGATGTCTCGAACGGGCTTAATTTCATCACTTTGTAATTGGATCGTGTTTTAATTAGTGTGGGTTTTTTATGAATAGGACTGAATATGGGCGTGATACCATTGGGTGTCCTGGTATATATGTACATTCGGTAGCGGCGTCATAGGTAATAAATACAGCCCAAATACAGTTATCCGATTATATTCCTGGAAACAGTTCGAGGGTTACTGTGTTCCATGGGATCGAATGACGTCCACTGATTTCGTTTGAAAGTTATACCTGTAGTGGTAATTTTATTTATTTTATTGTTTATTGGTGTAAGTACTGTACATTGGAGTACTGCGATTACAGTGAGATCACAAGAATAATTTTTTTATTTGTCTTTTTAATCTGAGCTTGAAGGTATATTTTTCTAGAGGAATATTACGAAGTCTTGCAGTTTAGAGAAGATATTTTGGTGTGTTGGCCCCAAAAATATGTGGATTAAAGGCGCTGTTATAGGCATTACTTAGGGTTCTTTGCAGCGTCCCTACTACCCCTAGCTGCAACTCCTTTCGTTCCTTTTACTGTACCTCCGTTCATATCCTCTTTCTTCCATTTTACTTTCCACCACCCTCTCCTAACAATTGTTTCATAGTCCAACTACGAGGTTTTCCTCTTGTTACACCTTTCTAACCTTTTTACTGCCAATTTCCGTTTCAGCGCTGAATGACCTCATAGGTCCCAGTGCTTGGCCTTTGGCCTAAATTCTACATTCAACTCAACTCAAGTCAACATTGGAATACTGCGATTACAGTGAAGTCATCATTGATGCTTATCGCAGACCATTCTAGGTTGCTTGCATGAACCTGGCTTGTTATCCATTTGATTCCCTGTCAGAAAATTGGTCATATAGGATTGCATAATTGAAACAAACATTCTTTTCCAATAACTTTTAATCTGTTTCTTGTTAAAGTTTTGTATTCTTGTTTCATGATATTTATATTTCATTGGATTGTGTCATCAAAACCTCTTTTTGCACGTATAATTTTGAATTTAAATTGTATATATATATATATATATATATATATATATATATATATATATATATATATATATATATATATATATTTACCTCGGCCAACGAAGTTTGATTAAGGTTTTGCTTTCATTCATGCCTTGTTCGTTTGCTTGCTTGCTTGCTTGTGTTTGTATACAAAATACTGTCTTAAAAATTTCGTTATGTTTTGAAATGGCAGTTTTTGTTTGTACAAATGGTCTCAAGAAGCTTTGCTCAATCATTTAGGGTGGATACGGACGTGGGATTTTTTTATTTTTTTATTTTTGTTGATATTGCTTTCTCTAAGGAATACTTTCACAATGAATTATGGCTGTGACTCTCACTCCAAGCTGGGACTTACTTTGTGTCCGAAAGAGGGTCCTCGAAAAAAAAAGACCGGCTTCCAGCCAGTCCTAATTTCTTTTTGATCGTTCCATTTATCTTGGCGCATTTTTGAGAACGCTAATTCCTAATCCTGGCCAATTTGTCAGGCCGTTATCTCAGTCGATTTTTCTCCCACGAACTAATCTTGAGCAAAATGCTTAACTGTAAATTTTCACCCCTTTTTTTTTTTACCTTTTTTGTATTTTGGAAAAATACAATCTCTCATTTACAGTATTGTGACTTTTCACTCATTATTTCCGGTCACAATATAGTGATGCACCATAGATGTATTGTCGTATCTTATCTAAGTACCATGAAGAGCAGTGATAGTAGGATGCATGAATTCCTTTACATACTGGTTTTGAGTTACTCCGGGAATGATGAGACTTTTAAATATTCAAATCATAACTCCTTCGCTTGGGAGTTTAGGTACGCAAAAATTATCTCTGTTGTGGTGGTTATAACTTAGCCATTGTTTTAAATAGCGCCATTAAGTGGCAGCTGGGGTAATTTACGTCCCCGTCAGTCTAGCCAATGCAGTCTCATGGACGAAATAAAGCATCATTATAACAAAAATGTTTTTTTAACTAAAAATGGTTCAGTGTGGAACCATTTTAGATGAGCGAAGTTGTAATGAAAATGCGTAAACAGCAGAATCTACTGATTATTGATAAATTTGACCGGTGATTTCCAAGTGAATGTGGCAGTGTGTATTTGAAGTATTAATTAGTTTTGTGAAACGTTACGGTTTTATTAAATTATCCCCGTAGAGGGGTACCTCGTGCGGCGCACTGTAGGCATTACTTAAGGTTCCTTGCAGCGTGCCTTCCTTAGGCCCCTAGCTGCAACCCCTTTCGTTCCTTTTACTGTACCTCCTTTCATATTCTTTTTCTTCCATTTGACTTTCCTTAACCTAACAATTGCGTCATAGTGCAACTGCTTTGAGGTTTTCCTCCTGTTACGCCTTTCAAACCTTTTTTCCTGTCAGTTTCCCTTTCAGCGCTGAGTGACCTCAGATCCCAGCGCTTGGCCTTTGGCGTAAAGACTGTATTCATCCTACATTCCGTAACAAGAATGAACCAGCCTGAGGACACGGAACAGGCGGGAGACAGGAGCAAATTGAAAGCGACATTGGAAGAACGACAAGGGCGCGTCGGAAAAGCCCTCTGCAGCAGGAAGAGCGATAACAAACAGTTCAATTACCAGCGACTTATCGATGCCTGGTGGTGGCGATGAAGGCGGAATGCGAGAAGTCACTTTCCTCCTCCTCCTCCTCCTCCTCCTTCTCCTCCTGGGGCACAGTGCATGTCTGTCTCTTCCCCCTCCTTCGGGTCGGTGGGTTCGGGACATTGGGGGCGGGGGCTGTGGGGGGGAAACATTGCCGAATTCTCCGAGCGTATCTGATAATTGGGTCAACTTTGTTTGCGTGCTTTTCCGGCCGTATATATACTATATATATATATATATATATATATATATATATATATATATATATATATATATATATATATATATATATATATATACACATACATACACACACACACACACACACTCACTCACTCACTCACTCACTCGGGCCCTAACTGAAATAACTCAACTCCAGCGTGCAACTGTTGTTCTAAACGCGACCACTTGCCATAGACACAACGACGTACAATACCAAGGAACGACATTTAAAGTTGGATTGCACTCGTCGTGCCTCTAAAAATAACTAGTGATATTGCGTTCCAACAACAGCAGGTGACCAACACTGGAAAATGGGCCCTTTGGCTGGGATTTCAGCAAACAATCAAAACAAGTTATTAATGCCTGTAATGATGGTAATGATGCGCCATTGAACCGCGACCTTATTGAAAACTGCACGTTGTTTGTGGCGGGAAACGAAGAAGGTATTTCACTTTGCTCAGTATTCCTAGGTTCTGCTGTTGGTGATTCATGTTCCGTCAAATCATTGTTGAAGTTTTTGTGTTTGCGTCTCAAGGAACCGTGAATGATGTATGCGGTGCTGTCTGTCAAGTATAATGATATATACTGCCCTCAAATGGAAAACTGCAGTATCTGCAAAATTTTCGAAATTGAGATATGCCACCTATTGGGTTCGTGTAACACTAATACACAAGTTACTGCAGTTTCAGAATGATTCTTCAATGCTTTCCACGAGTATATACGGGGTCCCCATTTGCAGAATCTGCAAAATCAGTAGTAAGGCAAGGGAGTATCTACCATTTTTCTCAGTTTTGTATTTTTGCAGATAACTGCAGTCTTCCATTTTAGGGCAGAATAGCTGTCGTGCGGAATTATAATGCATTATTTCACGGTGTCTCTTGATTCTATAAATGTTGAGATATTCGCCCTCGCTTATTCAGTTTGGCGAGGACGTGATTATTCGTATAAACTAACACGAATGTTTTCTCTGCCTCGAGGTCACTCGATGCAACCAGTTTTATCTCATGTTTATTTATTTTCTTTTCTAATAAGTGATTTTTTTTCTGTATTTCCTATTACCTTCTGCTACTTCTTTCAAATGAACGCCATATTCTATGGAAGCTTGAAATTCAAGTCAGTGGCCCCTATGGGCTTGTTGCATATCAGTAGGATTCATCATCTTAATAATAATAATAGCAATAATAATATTAATAATAATAATAATCAACCTACCGCCCCCACTTGTGTGATTTTTTTTGCTTGTGTCTGCTTGAGCGAAGGTGTTCCAGGAGGCGTATTATATAATAATATAATTATAGTTAGAATATGAAATCATACTTATTTAGTGATAATTGTTATCTGATCCTTACCAGCAATACACATTTCTTTTACACAATTGGATAAGCTTTCCTGTACAATGGTATTACATTTATGTAGACCTCGAGGAAAATGAAGTATGTTGGCATGAGGGAATGAAAACATAATAAATATACGAATAAGATTTAAACAAGGTGAATCCTGCGGTATTGTAAAGAGGTCTATTGAATTTGAGACTCGAGAGACCGCCTGAAGAAATACTACCATTTAGGCTTCAATAAATGACGAAGGTGGAACCTGATTTTTAGCAACCTGTTTACAAAGACATATATGTCTAGTCCTATATGTAATTATATGGTCCCCGGAGTAGGATAGTGCCGTCAATACACCTCATGCGGTGCACTGTAGGCATTACTTAAGGTTCTCTGCAGCGTGCCTTTGTCCCCTAGTTGCAATCCCTTTCGTTCCGTTTACTGAACCTCCTTTCATATTCTCTTTCTTCCATCTTACTTTCCTCAGCCCTCTCCTAACAATTGGTTCGTAGTGCAACTGCGAGGTTCTCTTCCTGTTACACCTTTCAAACCTTTTTACTCCTAATTTCCGTTTCAACGCTGAATGCCCTCATAGGTCCCAGTGCTTGGCCTTTGGCCTAAATTCTGTATTGAATTCAGTTCGGTTATATGGCTGCATGAGTTTTTAATCTTTGTATTTCGCGGACATACAAATTGAATAGATGTATTTGGCGCATACACAAATGTTCACCTAAAGATAATCTCAAGCTTTTGAATATATTCGCTGCTTGCATTTTTATGCTTGTTGAAGGAATCCATCTCGTGAGCATATTAAACCAGAGAACCAAGACAGTGCATTCCGGAATCATCTTTTGGAAAGATTTTAAGCTCGACTTGATCTCGTTTGCAATTCCGGGAGAGGATATTTTTGAAGTTTTCGAAACCTTGTAATTTGACAAAACAAGCCCCGCACTCCTTGTATTAGGGGAGAGATTTATTGCGTTTTATAAATGTCGTTGTATATTTGTCGCTGGGGCGAAGTTGGAGCATCAACAAATATATCTCTCTCTCCAGTCCAGACTGGAAATGCATTTGCATAATGAGTTTCACGTTCCGAAAGGTTGCTCTGGCGTTCTTATTGCTTCCGAGCACTTCGGCGTTTAGCTGGCTAATCTTGTTAGGATTGTTTTCCTGTATTCTCCCCGTCAAAGGATATTGCTATTTGCATAACGCTATCTCTCCGAGCACGAGTTGTTTTGAATGTGTAAGTTTTTTTTTTTTTTTTTTTTTTTTTTTTTTTTTTTTAGTATTCGGCTACGCGCCCCACCTTCCCCCACATACGAAACCAGAACACAGTTTTATTTTCAGTCTGGTCATTCGCTACGGGAGATGTATTTGTAACTCTCTCCACCCTAAAGTTACGTAAAGTAGCCTGAACATTAATTTGAACGTTAAATTTCCGGTGCTTTGTAGGAGCATAATACTAGATCCTTCGGTCGTTGAAGAGAGAAGCAAGTGTCATTGTTATGAAGGTGGATTGTTGGGCTAATGGGACTTTAATGAGGTTCAAGTACGCTTCTAGGTAGCGTGAGGAGGATTGAAGTTGTTGGGCGGGGGGGGGGGGGTTGTATGGGTGGGTGGGGGGGGGGGAAATCTAGCGTAATTGTATTTTTGTCTGTAGGAACTTGTGGAGAGTCGGTCTTAGGTTGGTTGTACAGGGGGCGGAAGCCTATTCGTGTCTTCTCTCTCTCTCTCTCTCTCTGTGTGTGTGTGTGTGTGTGCGTGTGTGTGTTAATGATTAGGTGGTACGGAATTGTCTTCCTTTGTGGCGATACAATTTATTAAGATTGTAACCCATCGGA
>JANJGK010000037.1:28992966-28995466 GCA_039081455.1 Macrobrachium rosenbergii | reverse complement strand
TTTTTTAGTATTCTGTAAAAAGAAGACTATTGCGCCGGCTTTGTCTGTCCTTCCGCACTTTATTCTGTCTGGGCATTTTTCTGTCCGCACTTTTCTGTCCGCCCGCAGATCTTAATAACTACTGAGGCTAGAGGGCTGCAAATTGGTATGTTGATCATCCACCCTCCAATCATCAAACATACCAAATTGCAGCCCTCTAGACACAGTAGTTTTGTTTTTATTTAAGGTTAAATTTAGCCATAATCGTGCGTCTGGCAACGATATAGGATAGGCCACAACGGGGCCGTGGTTAAAGTTTCATGGGCGGCAGCTCATACAGCATTATACCTAGACCACCGATGCATTTGTTTTCGATGGCCTTGATTACACGGTGTACAGAAAACTTGATTGCGCCGAAGAAACTTCGGCACATTTTTACCTGTTCCAATGAAAATCGCAGCCACGGTAGCTTATGACATGAAGCAACCAAGAAAAAAAAAAAACAGAAATTGTATTTATGCTTTCAAAACGACTCCAAGATTGAATGTTAATATGAATGTTGATGTCAGTTTAGAAGAGTGGCCCTTGTTAGTATTTGGGTAAGATTTTTTTTATTTGTCATTAAATCTGTTTTGGAGGTCATAAATTGTGAGCTCAGGCGTGAGGTCAGCTCTAATATATGAATATTAATGTCAGTTTAGAAGATTGGCCCAGGGTAGTATTTGGGTAAGATTTTTTGTTTGTTTATCATTAAATCTGTTTTGTTGGCAGTCATAAATTGTGAACTGGGGCATGAGGTCAGCTCTTCGTGTGTGGGATAAGTGTGAGCAAAAATAGTAATAACACGGGGAATAGCTATTGAATTACGAGCTATTCCACCGTATTGAATATAGCACATAGTTTATGGAAATGGCTGTTCTGTAGTCAGCTTGGCAATTACTTTGGTCTGACTGATTTTAATGTGCGTTGTATTGAGCCCTTACGAAATAGGATAAAATATTAGCACTAGTCTAACCGGTATATTAATTTCGTGTCCTGATTTCCAGCAAGTTTTAGTTTTCTGTAAAAGAAAACTTTTGTGCCGGCTTTGTCTGTCCGGCCGCACTTTTTTCTGTCCTCAGTTTTTCTGTCCGCCCTCAGATCTTGAAAACTACTGAGGCTAAAGGGCTGCAAATTGGTATGTTGATCATCCACCCTCCAGTCATCATACATACCAAACTGCAGCCCTCTAGCCTAAGTAGTTTTTATTTTATTAAAGATTAAAGTTAGCCGTAAAGGTGCGTCTGGCAACGATATAGGATAGGCCACCACCGAAATATAAATCTATTTACAGTGGCCTTGATTATACGCAGTAGCGGCTGTGCAGAAAACTCGATTGCGCTGAAGAAACTTCGGCGCATTATTTACTTGTTGGTATTTATTTTGATTCATCTGTAGAGGACATTTGGGGGCAATCCCGAAGCTAGTGTTGACATACGTAAGGTGCTTAATTTCTGACGAGCGTTTGAAAGCGAAGGCGTACTGCCTAATCTTTCCAGCGAATGTGTTCCGCCGTTTCTGAGTTGATAGTGAATCGCTCATGTCTTTGCGCGTTTTGGGAAGTCGCTGCAACTGATGGAACCTATAAAATGTAATGGGTGCTGTAATAACCTTCGGATGGCTGCTCCCGAATAGAATGGGCGTTATTATTCTTTTTTTTTTTTTTTTCATATCGTCTGGATTTGACATCCGGGTCCTCTGTATCAATCTCGCCTCGGCCTCGAATCGCTCCGAACTCGAGCACGAATTATGGAGTTCCCAGTCTTAGTGGGTCCTAAGAGTTTTCTAAGAGGGGTGGAAGGTGTCGTCCCCGACTGGATATTTCAAGTGTGTATACTTGAGTCCAGACAGTTAAGTATATATATATATATATATATATATATATATATATATATATATATATATATATATATATATATATATATATATATATAGAGAGAGAGAGAGAGAGAGAGAGAGAGAGAGAGAGAGAGAGAGAGAGAGAGAGAGATTCTATGAATGGTTTCGCTCCGGTGGCGTGAACATCGGCTCGGCGAGGTTCGCCCTTCCTTAATTATGTGGCCAGAATAATTAGGTGGTATACACTTTTTCGGCGTACTCACATTTTTATTATTCTCTCTCTCTCTCTCTCTCTCTCTCTCTCTCTCTCTCTCTCTCTCTCTCTCTCTCTCCTCTCTCTCTCTCTCTCTCTCTCTCTACTCTCAGTTCGGGACCAGAACAAGAGCATTTATTTTTAAATAAGGTCAGTTTCATGGTTGTAAACAAAGCTCAGAATATAAATCATTACATCTAAACTGTATCTTCAGTCATTTGATTCATCATTCTGAGGTCGAAGCAAAGGTGATATCCACCGTTCTTTCTGATCTCATAAAGTTGAAGAGGAATGTTCGCCAAGGAAAGCATTTCTTATTTATGTCCCACGAGAGGTATCCTATATTAAAGATTTGCCAGTCATATTGGAGTTGGTAATGGCCCCTTGATT
>JANJGK010000037.1:28972579-28992866 GCA_039081455.1 Macrobrachium rosenbergii | reverse complement strand
GAACCGATTCAACCGCCTTGAATCTGCCTCTTACTAGGCGCCTCTTTATTGGCTTTCAAGTTCAACTTGAATAACCTCTACTTTCTTTCAAAACAGAATAATCTCCACTTTCTTTCAAAGCAACACAAGTGGAAATGACTTATTCTTTTACAGAGAGATGTCATTATGAATCAGTGATTGTCACGATAATTTATGGAAAATGGAGCTTCGAAATTTAGCAGCAGAAGTTGGCGAAACTATTTGTACAGGTCAAACAGCCTTAGAGAGCTAATTCGTCGATGTTTGGAAATGAAAAACAGCAAACAGACAGGTGTAAGGAGTGCTTTTTTTTGTTCCGGGCCATCCCTAAAGCGGAAACATTGTTGGCTCCACACTTTAAAGTGCAAACAACGTTACAGTCGCCCGTAAAGTGGAAAGATCTGATCCCATCTTTGAGCAGAGAGTCAAGTTGCCTCTTCACTTTCAGGAAGGAAAGCAAGAATGTGCCTGTTTTTCAAGTGAAATCTAACGCCATCGAAGTGTAAACAAAAATCTCCTTTACCTTTTAAAGTGGAAACCACTGTACTTCTCCCTTTAAAGCAGATGTGATGCCGTTTTTCCGTACATTTAAAATGTCTCCTTTAAATGGGAACGGCAGTAGTACGCTGTTGAAGGGAAAGTGATATTAGATGTTACACTCCCATCTTTAAAGTCGGGCCAAGGTTGCACTGCGTCCTTTAAAATAAAATCAAGAATAGACATGGGAAAAACGAGACTAGAGGAGAGGGAATGTGATGCCTCAGAGAGAATTCCCTCAGAAAGGAGGACATTATATTGTTTTGGCAGATGGATGGAATTAGGACGATAACCAATTGTCACACGGAGCCGCGGCCATTCTTGTATTAACAGAAGCCTCGGGTTTCTTGATGCTGTCCCCTTTGTTGTGCAGCTTTTTATTATTATTATTATTATTATTATTATTATTATTATTATTATTATTATTATTATTATTATTATTATTCAGTTTTTAACTCAGGTGTACTGACTTTGGTCATTTTTAGTTTTCTGCGAAAGAAAACTTTTGTGCCGGCTTTGTCTGTCCGTCCGCACTCTTTTCTGTCCGCACTTTTTCTCTCCGCCCTCAGATCTTAAAAACTACTGAGGTTACAGGGCTGAAAATTGGTATGTTGATCATCCACCCTCCACTCATCAAGCATACCAAATTGCAGCCCTCTAGCCTCAGTAGTTTTTATTTTATTTAAGGTTCAAGGTAGCCTTAACGGTACGTCTGGCAAAAGTATTGGACAAGCCACCACTGGGCGGTGGTTAAAGTTTCAGGACCGCGGCTCATACAGCATTATACCGAGACCACCGAAAGATAGATGCATTTTCTGTGGCCTTGATTATACGCTGTAGGGGCTGTACAGAAAACTTCGGCGCATTTTTCACTTGTACATTGGGTATCTCGCAGTTTTGACAAGAGTGTTTGTTTTTTATTTATATGCAAGCCAGTAAATCGTTACTTACTGTTAACTATTATCGTCATGCTATTCTGCTTTGCGCAGTGGTACGTAAGGGTAATTTTTAGCCTGAAAATTTCGTAATGCACTGTAATTGTATTAATGTGAACTGCGTCAGCATTTATAAAAAAAATAAAAAATAGTGTCTCTGTGAGAGAATGAGGACCAACACAACTAATATTCCGCAATGCAACATTGCAACATAATTCCTAAATAAAGCTAATTGATTTTTTCCTCCCTGTGAGAATTGTATAGACATGAAAAATATTATTTATCGTATCACCGTCTGCCGTTTGTCATACCGGCCAGGAATCCTTATCCTTATACAACTGTGGGACGTATATAATATTCCCAAAGTTTTTTTTTAGACGACATTAACAACAGTTATCTCCCAGCTTTTCTTCTGTCCAGTCACGCTTAGTAATTTGTGGGCTCTTCCACCTCTCGTGTATTGGCCGGACTCAATTGCGTGGGAAGTTATTCCGCCATAAAGTTCCGGAGTCGCCACAACTTCGGCCATAATGCTATCTTTAATATATGTACCCCGAGATGAGTTTTCTCGCTTTTAGCCCATTATTTATGACGCCATTCCGAGTGACTCTCCTCTCTCTCTCTCTCTCTCTCTCTCTCTCTCTCTCTCTCTCTCTCTCTCTCTCTCTCTCTCTCTCAGGTGTACGGAAGAATGATGATGAATGTGTCGGCACGTCTTAGTTGAGGCATACACCAAGATTATTTTTTTATTTTAACCGAAAGATTTTGGGTCAGTTGGAAATTGTGTTTAGCGCATGACAGTTTAGTGTTCGCGGAAAATTATAATTTAAATTTGTATGAAGCGAAGTGGAGAGTCCAGGATGCATGGTGGTCAAGATTGATGAATGAATAAGCTGAAAAAAAAATTTAGCACATAGGAAAAATTGATTGCTTACATAAAGTGAGATTAGAATAGCGGCAAAAAAATTATTGTTCCGATTCCATCGCACTTGTGAGAGATATATCGAGTGTGTAAAGTGGTCCGTGCATTTTATTTTAAGGTATATTCGTGCTAATTAAACATGGCGTTCTTTATCCGCAGATTTGAATGTATGGACACACCTTTGAAAGATACTAGTGTTAAAGATTTTTATGTTACGTGAGAGTAAATATATCAACATTAGTAGCAGATGGAGTTCATCCTTTACCGGTCAGTTAAAGCTCTCTCTCTCTCTCTCTCTCTCTCTCTCTCTCTCTCTCTCTCTCTCTCTCTCTCTCTCTCTCTCTCTCTCTCTCTCTCTCCCGACCCTTGTTACATGAGTTATAACCGTGCATTGCAGACTGTAGGTGTATACCATCATCCTTTTATAATTTTACTTTGATATACTTATTAGTGGGTACTGGTTGAAAATTAATAATAAGAATAATTATTATTGTTATTTCATTCAATATTATTATTATGTATTATAGTTAGAAATCTATAATAATAAAGGCCGAATGGCTCTTTGTTGTTCGTCGGGGGCGGGGTAGGGGATTGGGAGGATAGGGGAGACATGACACATCCACCCCCCTCCTGCAAACCTGTTTGTCCTCCCTGGGTGGGGGCGGGGAAGGTAAGGGATCGGTCGTTCAAGGAAGACATGACACACCACCCTCCTCCTGCAAACTTGTTTGCCCTTCCCGGGTGGAGGCGGGGTAGGTAGGAGACCCGGAGGGTAGGGGAGACATGACACATCCACCCTCCTCCTGCAAACCTGCTTGCCCTCCCCGAGTGTGGGCAGGGTAGGTAGGGGATTGGGAGGGCAGGGAAAAGACATGACACATCCACCCTCCTCCTGCAAACCTGCTTGCCCTCCCCAGTTGGGGGCGGGGTAGGTAGGGGGTCGGGAGGGCAGGGAAGACATGACACATCCACCCTCCTCCTGCAAACCTGTTTGCCCTCCCCGGATGTGAGCGGGGTAGGTTGGGAAGACATGACACAATGCGCCATCTCGCTAGTAATATAATAGTAATATTCATTGTTGAACAATATTAGTTGTAGTATTACTGCTTCAGGTATCCAAAAAATGACGCCATACTGCGATAAAAATTGCTGTTGTCCCTCACGCTGCAATTTCATCAAGTCATCCATCTTGGCTCCACTCAAGTGATTACTTGGGGGAGACGAATCATCTCCGCTGGAAAGTTGTGATATATGGTCGCCATTTGTTGATGATAGGATTAAAGGCTTCCCTTTTCAGGTGGATTTTTCATCATAATGATTGATAAGTGGTTTGGTTTTTTGGGGGGGTTTTAGTTATGTTTTTTTCTAGAATTATTCCTTGTGATATTTAATAAAGACCATTGGCTTTTTTTTTAGCTTTCTGTGAAAGCAAACTATTGTGCCGGTTTTGTCTGTCCCTCGACACTTTTTTTTCTGTCCGCCCTCAGATCTTAAAAATTACTGAGGCTAGAGGGCTGCAAATTGTTATATTGATCATCCACCATCAAACATACCAAATTGCAGCCCTCTACCCTCAGTAGTTTTTATTTTATTTAAGGTTCAAGTTAGCCATGATCATGCATCTGGCAACGATGTAGGACAGGCCACCACTGGGCCGTTGTTAACGTTTCATTGGACGCGGCTCATATAGCATTATACCGAGACCACAGAAAGATGGATCTTTTTTCGGTGGCCCTGGTTATACGCTGTAGCGGCTGTACAGAAAACTCGATTGCGCCGAAGAAGCCTCGACTCATTTTTTACTGTTTTTTTTTTTTTTTTTTTTTTTTTTGTTAATCACTGATAATAATTCCTATCGCTCATTGTCGGCTTATCTTTCCTTATTCCTGGGAAAATTGATAAATGGTGTTTGATATTTTTATCAAAAGATAAAGAGTGGATCTCCCCCTCCCCCTATATATATATATATATATATATATATATATATATATATATATATATATATATATATATATATATATATATATATATATATATATTTTTTTTTTTTTTTTTTTTTTTTTTTTTTTTTTTTTTCAAAGTCAAGATGGATAATGTCTCTTTCCGTATCGAACCACGCGGACCTGCTTGGGGGATCCCTTTGGCGAGGCGGGGAAAAAATAATTAATTAAACTTAAACTCATTTTTGAGGGCGATCTAAAGATTTCGAAGCGCGGGAAATAGCCGAAGGAAAAAGCTAATGAAATCTTGTAAGAGCGTCTCGGTCACCAGGTGCGACTCGGCCGTGTTTGGGAAGTAAAGAAGTAAGAATGAGATGGATGAAAAATGGGTCTGAAAGTATTTGTGAGGATTTTACGAGGCAGGGGAATGGAGAGATGCGGTTGCCAATTTCTGAAGCGAAAGCTGTGATACGCTTGAAACGTCATGATAAGGGAAGCCCCAACCTCTTTCATTCCTTTTACTGCACCTCCGTTCATATTCTGTTTCCTCCATCTGACTTTCCTTAACCCTCTCTTAACAACAATTGTTTCATGGTGCAACTGCTTTGAGGTTTTCCTCCTGTTACACCTTTCAGACCTTTCTGCCGTCAATTTTCCTTTCAGCTCTGAATGGCCTCATAGGTCCCAGCGCTTGGGCTTTGGCCGAAATCGTATAGTCTGTCTATCTATCTATCTATCTATCTATCTGTTTATCTACCTATCTATCTATCTTTCTTTCTATCTATCTCTGTCTTGCTTTCCGCCACTTGTAATTCCTCCTTGTCACTGTATCAAGTGGTGAGTGGTTAAAGTGCCCCAGTGCTTGGCTTGACAGCAGTGATTCTTTACCTTTTCTGACCCGAGGCCTTTCGGAAGTACCCCGCGCCCTTATTAGAAAACTAATGTTTGTCAGTATTCTTCATTAAGTTCGGTATCGTGGCGACAAAACTTTGTCCGCGGATATATTGAAAATGATAAATACTCATTACTCTGATATTTGCTCGTCCTTCGTACCAAGGAAGAGAAAGAGCATCGATGATAGGAAAAAATTTTCCTGTGTTTTTTATTATTTATTTTTCCTCAAGTATGGCGCACAAGTTGGGAACCACAGCTTTACAGCTTAAATTTCGTGTTGCATACGTAGATCCAGTCAGCTTTAACGCTGATATTTAGTAGCGTCTTTATCGGTTGCGTTGTTAACCATCAGTTAAAAGTACTTTTTTTCTTATTAAAATGTTTTCACAATTCCCGTTCCACTCTTTTTCTCAGCGTTCATTTTAGTGTATTTGTTTTTGTTTGTTTGTAGAAATAAATTACCTAGTAGGGTTGGTTTAGAGCTGCGCAGGACTCTGTACTGCATAGTTTCATCTGTCAGTATTTAAAATTGTTACGTGGGAAGTAGCGGCGTTGCTACTGTTCCATCTGTCGGTATTTAAAATTGTTAAGGACGAATATCAGCCTTGCTACTGTTCCATCTGTCGGTATTTAAAATTGTCACGGACGAATAACAGCGCTGCTACTGTTCCATCTGTCAATATTTAAAATTGTTACTGACGAAGTAGCGGCCTTGCTACACGTGATTAGTCGTACGCGGGGAAGAGACACAAAATTTTCTTCTTCTTTGGCCCAGTACGCGAAATCCGATGCCTTTCTCCCTAATTGACCAAGGGCAGGGAGTAAACAAAATTACCTCGACAAGCAAGAGCGAGTGGAATGTGTTAAGTGTCACTTGTCGTTTACTTAATGCAAGAGGTGTTTTTAAAGCAGACCCCGTGATGCATCCACTTTTCCCCCTCCCTTCCCTCCCTCCCCCTTCTACAAAAAAAAAAAAATACGGACACATTCACCACTTGAATAAGAGAGGGGGGGTACCTATTTCCCCTCCTTATTTTCGCTGGGTGTTACTCTCGACTCTTTCCTTGACATTCTCTTGAATTTGAATTTTCTCTCTCATTCTTCCCAGTTCGTCGGCTCAGTCCCCTAGAGGGAGAATGCGTGCTTGCTCATTTTGTTTTTCATTCAGTAGCTGACGTGAAGTAGCTTTTAGTGATTGTTCGAAAAGTCTGTTCATTTGAGTAGCTGCTTCAAATTTTTTTTTTTCAAGTAGCTTTTAGTAATAGTTCAACAAGTCTTTTGGTTTGAGTAGCTGCTTCAATTTTTTTTTCAAGTAGCTTTCAGTAATAGTTCAGAAAGTCTTTTGGTTTGAGTAGCTCCAAGTTTTTTTTTTCAAGTAGCTTTTAGTAATATTTCAAAAAGTCTCTTGATTTGAGTAGCTGCTTCAATTTTTTTTCAAGTAGCTTTTAGTAATAGTTCAGGAAGTCTTTTGGTTTTATGTAGCTGATTCTTCAAGTTCTTTTTTTCAAGTTTTTGCATACTATGATTAACTCTTGGAAAATAAAATCAACATATTGTGCATCTATGTTTTTTGGTCGGTTGATTCCAGAGTTTCACGCCATTCTTCTTTATTTACTTCCTAACCTGGCCGTCACTTGCAGGTCGCCATTGCGTAAGAACCCGGTCTGTATAATATTATTATTAATTATTATTAAACACAAAACAGACGTAGAACCTATTCCCACCTAATCACAAAGTATATATAAAAATTTTCCCCACTTAGATCTAAAAATCGGTATGTGACGTAATGCACCTACCTAGATCTCTAATTCGACAATTTAACAGTTTTACAATCTAATTCTCCCCCGTAGAGGGGTAATGCCGTCAGTGCATCTCAGGTGGTGCACTGTAGGCATTACTTGAGGATCTGCAACCTCTTTCATTCCTTATATCGTACCTCCGTTCATATTTTCTTTCTTCCACCTGACTTTCCAACCTCTCCAACAATTGATTCATAGTGCAACTGCTTTGAGGTTTTCCTCCTGTTACACCTTTCAAACCACCTTACCGTCAGTTTCCCTATCAGCGCTGAATGACCTCACAGGTCCCAGCGCCTGGCCTCTGGCCTAAATCCTACTGTTCTTTTCTATTCCACAATCTAATTCTCGGAGTCGATTCGATTGCGAGTTCATTCGCATCCTTCAGGCGAGACTGGCAGCGGATCTGTTACTAATATCATCGATCGAGTCGGAATTGGTCTGTTTCCCAAGGAAATGGCGGAACATTGCTTCGCCTTATGGCCTTACTTCTGGTCTGCATTAATGAAACGAGAGAATCTCTCTCTCTCTCTCTCTCTCTCTCTCTCTCTCTCTCTCTCTCTCTCTCTCTCTCTCTCTCTCTGTGATTGAAGTGCTTTCGTTGTAAGCTACGACGTAAACCGCACCCCCTTGGGGTGGGTGATTGCCAGATGCTTCTAGGTATGCTGCAGGAGCTAAAGTAGTTGTAATTAATAATAATAATAATAATAATAATAATAATAATAATAATAATAATAATAATAATTAAATCCGAGTGGATCTTTCTTGTTTGTCCGCCCCGGGTTGGGGCTGGGTAGGTATGGGATCAGGAGGTTAGGGGAGACATGACACATCCACCCTCCACATGCAAACCTGTTTGTCCGGCCCGGGTAGCCGCGCGCCGGGTAGGTGTGGGATCGGGAGGTTAGGGGAGACATGATGCATCCTCCTCTTCCTGCAAACCTGTTTGTCCGGCCCGGGTAGCGGCCGGGTAGGTAGGGTATCCGGAGTGTAGGGGAGGCATATCGGGCAGAGCCGGGTTCCAGCGCAGCGTAGCGCGCGCCATCATCCTCGTAATAATAATAATGTGTAATAAAAATCCATAATAAAAATCCACAATTACAGTATATAGTAAACTGTGCTACTGTGTTTCAAAGTAAACACTGATGAATCAAAAGTCTTCGCTTTTGTCTTTTACATAGTAATCCAGTTTACTATATAATTGTGGATTTTATTACACAGTTTTTCACGAGATTGTGAATTTCTTAGCAATAATAATAATAATAATAATAATAATAATAATAATAATAATAATAATAATAATACAAGAACGACACTAGAGATGACCGACGAAGAAAAATATTGTAACGAATTTATATACAGTGACAGCTGTTGATTAAAAATAAATGCAATATGCTTCTTCCTTAATGCTTTTTCCCTTTATGCTTTTTCCCTTTATGCTTTCTCATCTCTGCGTTAGTGACCCTTGTAGCTGCGCCGTCACATAATTCTCATTCTTTCCCTAATACGGTTTATGTTTCAAGGATTATAGTCTTACTGTTGGTGTAACGAAGCTGCCCAAATGTTGTTTGAATATACTTTTGAGAAAGGTTTGCCGCAACTTGTTCATTAGTTATAGTTGCAGAAATGACAGAAAACACATTTCTAATAATTCGTCTTAACGCCTAATATTAGTAACGAGCTTGTTGGCGTGCGCTACGCGTGCTGGAACCCGGCGCTGCTGTCTCCCCCTACCTACCCCGCCCCCACCCAGGGCAGATAAACAGGTTTGCAGGAGGAGGGTGGATGTCTTCCCTATCCTTCCTTTCCCCTACCTACCCCGCCCCACCCAGGGCGGACAAACAGGTTTGCAGGAGGAGGGTGGATGTCTCCCCTACCCTCCCGTTCCCCTACCTACCCCGCCCCTCCCGGGGCGGACAGACAGGTTTGCAGGGGGAGGGTGGATGTCTCCTCTACCCTCCCGTTCCCCTACCTACCTCACCCCGCCCCTACCCGGGGCGGACAAACCAGTTTGCAAGGGGTGGGTGGCTATGTCATGTCTCCCCTACTGTCACCCGGGGTAGGACAAACAAGATCCACTCGGATTTTATTATTATACTTGTATATCCGAGAGTCGATGTCGGTTTAGGTTTTTATTCTCAATATGGGACAAAAAAGTCTTGAGTCTTATCGCTGTCCCCTTTTTCCCCCGAGATGGGGATTTGTGTGCGCGTGGGATCCTTTTGTTTCATTTCCACGCGGTGCCTTGGTTTATTTTTTCGTTTTTATTGTCCGGTGCGTTCAAAATGTAGACTTATTGTTCCGAAATCTGAAAGGAGAGGCACAGTTATGGGAACGTTGGGGAATGACAGATACCTAGTGTCGTGAATTACACTCTTAGCAGTTTTTCTTTAACGTTGGTCGATCAAAACTAGTCGGTTTTTATGTGCTTCTTTATTATATAATTTGGCATTTTAATTTTCGTTTTCGTACCTCGAAGACCGTGTGGTTCTAACGGCGGGTTTCAAAGCGTTATTTTCCTCTCCATCAAGACTTTGTGATTGTCTTTCAGCTTCAGGTTTTTCTGACTTACAACTTTCTTTTAAGAGGCAGGTCTATTGCTTTTTTTTTTTTTTTTTTTTTTTTTTTTGGTTAAGCTAGGCCATTCTTCCATATTTTTCTGTTCTCGGGGCCTGGGCTAGAAAACGTCATTAGGGCGGCCGGCGCTCGTTGCAAAAACTTGGAGCAGGTCGGCGCTGTAATTATTTTCTTTATTAGTTGGCAATTGATTTTTTAAAAATATTTCTGGCGTTAATATCAGCGTTTGCTTGGAGTGTGAAACATTCTTAGTAATTTTAGTGATTGGGGAACGAATTCTGCTTTTTTTTTTTAAATGTGTTTTTTGGCAGCTTTTGCGTAGGATTCTCAAATGCGATGGGCACTCACTTCGTTATTTTAATAACTCAGTTAGCACATGTTTGAACTCCACTTTTATGATGAGTACTTATGAACAATTATGATAACAATCATTTTATGTTATGATTGTGATGATTACGGCGCTGATTGTTCTTTCTTGTAATCTTTTTCTCTCACCGGGCATTAATAATATCTTTTTCTCCTACCCATTCGAGTTTTCTTCAGAACAATGTTTTAGGAGCTCTTATTGAACTAATCTCCATTTCATTCCCCTTTTTAGTTTTCTGCAAAAGAAAACTGTTGTGCCGGATTTGTCTGTCCGTCCGAACTTTATTCTATCCACCCTCAGATCTTAAAAACTACTGAGGCTAGAAGGCTGCAAATTGGTTTGTTGATCATCCACCCTCCAATTATCAAACATACCAAATTGCAGCCCTCTACCCTCGGTAGTTTTTATTTTATTTACGGTTAAAGTTAGCCATAATCGTGTTTCTGGCGACGATATAGGATAGGCCACCAGCGGGCCGTGGTTAAAGTTTCGTGGGCTGCGGCTCATACAGCATTATACCGAGACCACCGAAAGATAGATCTATTTTTGGTGACCTTGATTATACACTTTAGCGGCTGTACAGAAAACTCGATTGCGCCGAAGAAGCTTCGGCTCATTTATTACTTATGTTTTTCGTTTTAACCTCAATACATCATTCTTATTTCGCCGCCATTTGAATACAAGATGCTTCTATGCTTCAGTTCTCTACTTGTAATTCCTATGACACACAGATCTATCTCCCCGCTTGACTCTCATCGTTTCATCTACAGCTTTTGCATTACTGCTGTGTTTTCTTTTTATCTCTCAATTAACTCTCGCCATTCAATGACACATATCTCCAAACACTCGCGAAAGATAAAAACTTTCGTGCTTCTGTCATCCTTAATCACGTTTCTCCCTCCGTCTTCAAATCAGATTTGCCCTGGACGCTTGGTCGATGGTAGTAAGTGACTGCCTGTACTCTCTTACAGAAGCGTTCAGAATGTTTCATAGATTTTGAAATATTTCTCCACTTTTCCCGACTTGAAGTTAGCATCTTCAATTGTTCCATATTACATCGTTCAAACTCCCCTAATTGGGGGCAGTGCCGTCAGTGCGCCTCACACGGTGCACTGTAGGGTTTACTAAAGGTTCCTTGCGGCGTCCCTTCGGCCCCTAACTGCAACCCCTTTCATTCGTTTTACTCTACCTCCGTTCAAATTCTCTTTCTTCCATCTGACTCTCCACCCTCTCCTAACAATTAATTCATAGTGCAGTTGCTTTGAGGTTTTCCTCCTGTTATACCTTTCAAACCTGCTTTACTCTCATTTTCCTTTTCAGCGCTGAATGACCCCATAGGTCCCAGCGCTTGGCCTTTGGCCGAAATTCCATGTCCCTTTATGCTCCATCGTTCTGCCTGGCAAAAATATCTTCTGCTGTTCCATTAATTTACTTCATAGCGTCGGTGCTTTCGTCTTAGGAAAATCTACTTATACGGTCATGGGCAGGAAGGAAAATGTACTGATACATGAAAATAGTGTACTACAAGTGTTCTGCAATTAATGAACCTTGAAATACAATATCTAATTTGCAAGAAAAGGGGAAGTGTAATATTGGCATACAAATAAAATTGTGTCTAAACCACACTTTACATTACTCTTCCTAATACTTAACTTTTTAAACTTTTCCCTACCATGGTTAGCTAGCTAACTGCCAGCATTCTTCTTTCACCCATCCTACCTATCAGCTAAAAAAAAAAAAAAGCGTTTTGAAAAGCTTTTATTTATTTCAGAATTCTTTTAAATACAGGAACCGCTGGGAAGTTGGAAAGTTAAAGATTTTTTTTTTTTTTTTTTTTTGCATGCAAGTTCTTTGTGTCCCAGTTAAGTTTAACGGCCAGTCGTAAAGAATGTGAACCAACTCAATTTTACCCGGCGGTGCGCAAAACAATATGTTGATGCATAAATGAGTTCGGAAATTTTTGTGCCGTTAGAAAGTAATGTAAGAATGGAATCGGAATTGGAAATCTAATAAACAACTAAATTTAGAATCGATATAACTTTTGCCAATTTATTTCGCACATGTATTTTTTTTTAGTACGACTCTCAACTAATTGGGTGACAATTGTTGTCCTGTTTTCATTTTGTACATTTTGTATAAACGTGCAGAAACGCAGAATTCGTGTGAATGTGCCAAACATTCATATACATACACACGCGCGCTCACACGCACACACACACACACTCTCACAAACACACACACAAACATATATATATATATAATATATATATATTATATATACACATATATAATATATACTTTATATACATACATACATATATATCTATAACACATATATATGTATATATACAGTAATATATATATATATATATATATATATATATATATATATATATATATATATATATATATATATATATATATATATATATATATATATATATATATCAGTAGGTTAGGGTGAAGGATCAGTCCATTATTCCTTTTCAAAGTACTTTATTGTTGCTGCGACGTTTCAGGACTAAAGTCCCATTTTCAAGCTGTAAAAATAGAAGTTAAAAGTTAAAATAACAACTCGGACTAAAATTAAGTTAAAAAAAATTATACATATATACAAATAATATAAAATAATATATACAAATAATATAAAAGTAAAGTACAAAGGATAGAGAGGAGTAACTACCATAAGGTGCTGAAGGCACAGACCGAGTGACTACTCGGGCCGGGTTCAGCCTAACCTACTGATGTCTACCCCTCTCAATCCTCACTATATATATATATATATATATATATATATATATATATATATATATATATATATATATATATATATATATATATATATATATATATATATATATATATAGCGGCTAGAGGGATTACCTACAGCAGGTATATAGCTTTCCATTCACAGCAGGTAATCTGGAATGAGGTTGCCTGCCCCCTTGCTTTTATCAACCGTGGTTACGACCCTCCAAAGTCGATTAAGTACAGATACTCAAATTTAATACTTAGGTTAGCAGAGACACACTCAATACTGGTTTTCCAGTTTTCCTAAGTCTCTTTATTTCGTAAAAGAAAACTATTGTGCCGGCTTTGTCTGTCCGCCCGCACTTTTTTCTGTCCGCCCTCAGATCTTAAAAACTACTGAGCTAGAAGGCTGCAAATTGGTATGTTGATCATCCACCCTCCAATCATCATCCATATCAAATTGCAGAACCTTTATCCTCAGTAGTTTTTATTTCATTGAAGGTTAAAGTTAGCCACAATCGTGCTTCTGGTAACGATATAGGATAGGCCGCCACCAGACCGTGGTTAAAGTTTTACGAGCAGCGGCTCATACAGCATTATACCGAGACCACCGAAAGATAGATCTGTTTTCGGCGGCCTTGATTAAGCGCTGTAGCGGCTGTACAGAAAACTCGATTGCGCCGAAGAGAAAGGTTCGCACTAGGAAGAGCGCATTTTGGCGTATGGCCAGCTTATCCTTAACTACAAAAAAAAAAAAAAAAAAATAAACAAATAAAAAAAAGCAATTATTGTCGTCGCTCCAGACTCTTCCAACAGTGCACTGGCACTGAAGAGTCACAAGAGGAGATTTTACGCATTTGGGAACGTGTATAAGAGGATTACTTAAGTAAGATATTGAAGAATCAGTGTCTGTTGTCTGTGCATCGGGGAGAGAGGAGATTTCGCTCCGAAAAATATATATCCCCGGCGATAAGTCGAACCCAGGCGCTGCTAACAGATCGGGAATAATATTCCACTTAGAATTGCCGGGGGATCTTATCATTGTCGACGGGAAGTCGAGGATTCAGTATTTGGGGGGACTTGAATCGTTTGGTGATTTCTGAATACGTTGTGGCGGTTTCCAGGTTTACAGAGGGGACTCCACCCCGTTTGGGGGTTAGGGGCCGTCAGTGCACCTCGTGCTGGGTGCATCGTAGGCATTCCTTAATGTTCTTTGCAGCGTGCCTTCGTTTCTTTTACTGTACCTCCTTTCATATTCTCTTTCTTCCACCTGACTTTCCACCCTCTCCTAACAATTGATTCATAGTGCAACTGCGAGGTTTTCCTCCTGTTACCCCTTTCAAACCTTTTTACAGTCAGTTTCCGATTCAGCGCTGAATGACCTCTTAGGTCCCAGTGCTTGACCTTTGGCCTAAATTCTATATTCAATTCAATTCGATACAAAGGGGACACCAAGGGGTTTATAGATTTATTCTCATGTTAGTGGATTAATCGGATGTTACCAAGGGACCGACAACAGGAATGAATGAAAGAGAATTTAGAGTTATTTTTGTATGTGTTGCTTTGTCGGCCATTATCAGATTATGGATGGTACGAACGAACACATGGAACTTTAGATTTATTCTTGCATTTATTGATTTGTTGGTCTTGATCGATGTGTTGTCAACGTTTGATCATTTAAATTACAAATCAAGGGTTTTCTTTTATTTTTAAATCTAATAGTGAGATTTTTCCATTGCAGGTTTTCTGAAAGAGAAAATATTGATTCATATACTTTTGTCTTCTCTATTACCTGTAATTCTAGTGTACTTTTCGACATGATGCACGCCAGTATCTTATTCATTATTATTAAAATTAACCAAAACAAAGAATGCGCCGAAGAAAAGTTTTCTGTACAGCCGCCGCTACAGCGTATAATCTATCTTTCGGTGGTCTCGGTATAATGCTGTATGACCCGCTGCACATGAAACTTTAACCACTGCCCGGTGATGGCCTGTCCTATTTCGTTGCCAGAAGCACGATTATGGCTAACTTTAACCCTAAGTGAAATAAAAACTGCTGAGGCTAGAGGACTGCAATTTAGCATGTTTGATGATTGGAGGGTGGATGGTCAACTTAAAAATTTGCAGCCCTCTAGCCTCAGTAGTTTTTAAGATCTGAGGGTGGACAGGAAAAGTGCGGACAGGATAAAGTGCGGATGGACAGACAAAGTTGGTTAAACTTCCACTTGTGATGATAAGAAATTACGGTTTGTATATTTATTGGCTGAACTTCCACCTGTGATGATAAGGAATTTCATGGACCGTGGCTGAGAGCTTCATACAGCATTATACGCTGTACAGAAAACTCGATTGCACCAAAGAAATTTCGCCGCAATATTTACTTGTCCTGGTTAGTCCGGGCCAGGAAGTTCTGAATTTGTCCTCGCGAACGTACTGAAATTTTGTGTGTTTGTGTCGAAAGACTCATGACGGTCTTAATACTGCCCTAAAATGAAAAATTGCAGTATCTGCAAAATTTTTCGAAATTGGGATATGCCACCTATTGGGCTCGTGAAACACTAATACAAAGTTACTGCAGTTTCAGAATGATTCTTCAATGCTTTACTTAGGGGGATCCCATTTTGCAGTATCTGCAGAATCAGTAGTAAGACAAGGGAAAACTGCAGTATCTACCATTTTCTCTCAGTTTTGTATTTTTGCAGACGCTGCAGGTCTTCCATTTTAGGGCAGAATACATTGCTGAGGAGAAAGTTTAATAGTGCCCAACTTGCAACTTAGTATTCTCATTAGCATCTATGAAATGGTGTTTATTCATCCATCTAGCAATTATTTAAGCAGGTGGGGTGTTATGGACTCGAAAGGAAAGGATAGCTTGCGTTATGCATTATGTCGGCGGCACAATTACCATACTTGATGGTGAATTTTGATATTGGAAACCGCTTCGCTTGAAGTAAAATTCTTTTATTACACTTAATGGTCAGATTTGAAATTGAAAAGTCGCTAGCGAGCGGGCTGAAAATGGTTTTCAGGATAGATGTTGTAATAAGAGTCCCAGCGGATGCTTCGCACGTAGGTAATGTCAGTTGATTTTTAAATAACCGTGAGGTATGTCCAGTATGGTACACGATCGGTCTATAATGATGAGGCTCTAAGGAAGAAGATTGTGAATATAATAGCATTTAAATGGAGGTTAAGGGAATATCACAGAATCTCTCTCTCTCTCTCTCTCTCTCTCTCCTCTCTCTCTCGTCTTCTCTCTCTCTCTCTCTCTCTTCTCTCTCTCTCCTCTCTCATATTTTTTTCAGTCTAGAACGAAGAATCTACAGTTTGAAGTCGTGCTGAAATTTCAGCTAGTTTTTTTCTCCATCTTCTACCTTTCACAGCTTCGTTCAACTGATTTGTTTTCCTTCTGTGCTCTAACTACAGGAATTCATTAGGATTGCTTAACAATTGTATGTGACTTAACCATTTGAAGGAGCAAGTCGACCATTTGTGAAATTGTGGGTTTCTTTCGGCACTCTGACGCTTGGACCCATTTTGGAATGGAAATGTGTGGTTGGTCCTGCAATGATTTAAGGCTGCGTCCGGGACAGGAGAGAGAGAGAGAGAGATAGATAGATAGATATATAGATAGAAAGAGAAAGAGATTGATTGCGGGAGAGAAAGAGAGAGAGAGAGAGAAGGGGGGGAGAGAGGAGAGAGAGAGAGAGAGAGAGAAAGGGAAAGAGAGAGAGAGAGAGAGAGAGAGAGAGAGAGAGAGAGAGAGAAGAGAGGAGAGAGGAGAGAGAAGAGAGAGAGAGAGAGGGGAAAGAGGGGGAGAGACAGAGACATAGACAGAAGAGAGAGAGAGAGAGAGAGAGACGATTGAGGGAGAGAAGAGAGAGGAAGACGAGAGAGAGAAAAAAAATAATGTATGGGCGAATATCAGCCCCAAGGAGAGAGAGAGAGAGAGAGAGAGAGACGAGAGAGAGAGACGAAGAGAGGAGAGAGAGAGAGAGAGAGAGAGAGGAGAAATGATATGTGGCAACTATCTGAGCAACAAACCAACTGTGCCATTAATGGCTCTTTTCGTTCCTCCTCCGTCTTCTACGCCTCCCCACTCCCTCCCCCTTCAATCCCTCCCTCTCCTCCCTTCTTCCCCCATCACCCCCCAATCACCCCCCCCCCCCCATCACCCACCCCCCTCCTCGTCCGACGCGATAGCGGTCGAGATAAATGGCGTGACACACAAGTCGATCTCCGGACGGTTTACTTCTGTTCGAAACCTTTAATGAGAAGAGATTACTGGGACAAAGGAATGCGTAGGATCGGTCCTCGAAGGGATAGAAAAATCTTTATATTTTATTATTGTTATTATTATTATTGTTATTATTATTATTATTATTATTATTATTATTATTATTACTTTATATTTTATTATTGTTATTATTATTATTGTTATTATTATTATTATTATTATTATTATTATTATTATTATTATTATTATTATTATTACGTGGCTGTGCCTGGAAGAACGCTTTAGGAGCGCGGTTTATTTTTTTCTCTCTCGAAAAGGATGTTTTCATGTTGGCCGGTTTCTCTCTCTCTCTCTCTCTCTCTCTCTCTCTCTCTCTCTCTGGAAAAGGAGGTGCTCTTTTTGGTTTGGTTGTTTGTTTGTTTGTTTGTTTGACTGTTACTGTGCAGGATTAAGGAAAAAAGTTATTTAGATTTTTACGAAAGTTTTACCCCACGGCTGTCCTTGGTGACTAGCAACTAATGATAAAAATCTCTCTCTCTCTCTCTCTCTCTCTCTCTCTCTCTCTCTCTCTCTCTCTCTCTCTCTCTCTCTCTCTCTCTCTCTCTCTCTCATTGATTGGTACATCGAGCTCTCAAATATACTTCTAGTTGTCCAATTTTCACTTAGAAATTGATTATTTATCAAAGTTTTTTTCGGCTAATTCGCATCCTCAATTCTTAGTCCAGAAATAATTAATAATATGCTTTCTAAATATGTCTCCTCCCTCTGAAAACTTTAATGATCATAACTTGAACATATATGCTGTTATTCCCATTACTCACTCGGATAAATTAAGCTAAAAAATAAACAGTATCATTGAAAGAGAAATATGTTTTTTAAAATTAAATTTGATTCCATGAATCCAAAAAATGTTGGAAATTTTTTCTCCTATAGGGATAAGTTAAAGGATTTTATGCGGTCCAGCATTCTCTATAAATTTGAATGCCCAAGATGTCTTGGTACTTATGTTAGTTCCAGTAAAAGACTGTTGCAAGTCCGCTATTACAGCCACTTAGGACTCAGTTATCATACAGGTTCCCGTATATCCAACCCAGAACTTCCTAGCATTAGAGCACATGCTATTAAATGTAAAATTCATGTTGAAAAAACGCATTTTTCGATTCTCAGTGCTACATCTCAAACTGCCTTTTTAGCTACCCTTGAGTCATTATATATAAGCACCTGTCCCCTAATCTGAATAGTAACACTTCTGCTGTTTCTCTCTCTCTCTCGCTTAAGGTGTTGTCTGGGCAGTGACGTTTCTTCAGGCCATTCTTCCCTCTTGCGTTGTATTGAAAAGGTAGTTTAATTTTCTTAACAAACTTGGTGAACTTTAATATGGTTTTGTTTTAATAAAATTCGCAGCTTTTATGTTAACTTTGTTATAAAAAAGTTTTCACTGTCAGTAGAATAATTGTTATTTTGACTTTAGTTTGAACTGCTGTTTATAATTTTATTGCAGACGGATGATGCGCAAAGGATTGCACGAAACGTTTCTTAATAAAGAACCTTGAAGACTTCTTGTCTTGTGGATCTCTCTCTCTCTCTCTCTCTCTCCTCTCTCTCTCTCTCTCTCTCTCTATATATATATATATATATATATATATATATATATATATATATATATATATATATATATATATATATATATATATATATTTATATATATATATATATATATATATATATATATATATATATATATATATATACATGCATATCTTAGAGATAGATGGAGGTAGAAAAGAGCAGAGGGTAGGCCAGCAACCTCATTCCAAAAGGGGGCGTGAGAACCGGAAGCTCACAGAGATCTGCAGCCTCAACTCCATGTGCGTGGCGTGCGTGTGCGCTTGTATGTGTGAGCGCATGCGCGCCAGCACGTGCCTTAATACCTGATTGTATCGTGTACGGTTTTTAATGTTTGTTGAACAACGTAGTCCCTTAAGCCGCATATTTTCCGAACCTCAACATAATATTTGTCCCGTTTGTAATGGAATGGAGTATGGAATTTTTTTGCGGGGGGAGTGTGCCCAAGGGGCAAGGCGCTGGGACCTATGAGGTCATTCAGCACTGAAAGGGAAATTGATAGTCGAAAAGTTTAGAAAGGAGTAACAGGAGGAAAACCTCAAAGCAGTTGCACTATGAATACGAACGGAGGTACAGTAAAAGGAATGTAAGGGGTTGCAGCTAAGGGGCCTAAGGAAGGGACGCTGCATAGAGCCTTAAGTAATGCCTACAGTGCACCGCGTGAGGTGCACTGACGGTACTTAGCCCCCTTAAGGGGGATATGCCGTTTGTGACCAATTACCATTGTGGTTTTAGCGAGCGTCATTGGGCAGTTTAATTAAGTAGGAATGGTCCTCCCCACCCCCCCCCCCCGCCGTCGACCATATCCAATTACTGTTCCAGTGACTGGAATAGAGGCCTCTTGATGCTGCATGTGGAATGAAATGATTGTTACCGTATTTTCTGCATCGCCATTGTAACATTCGTAAAAACCTGCTGCCTTTATATATATATATATATATATATATATATATATATATATATATATATATATATATATATATATATATATATATATATATTAGTCATCTTGAGTTCTCGTCTTTCGTTGGTTAGAGCCCACGGTACGACGAACTTATTATCAACTAAAAAAATTCCCCTTCGGCAACATATATGAAAATATATTATTTCCGAGGTAGAGCGAATTGGATATTAAAGGACGTTTGTAGCTTAACGCATGTATATGAATCACGGTGATGTGATAAAAAGTCATATATATATATATATATATATATATATATATATATATATATATATATATATTATATTTCGAGTTTTCTGTACAGCCGATAGAGCGTATAATCAAGACCACCGAGAATAGATCTATCTTTCGGTGGTCTCGGTATAATGCTGTACGAGCCGCGGCCCATGAAAGTCTCAGTCGACCGTGGTGGCCTAGCCTATATCGTTGCCAGAAGCACGATTATGGCTAACTTTAACCTTAAAATAAAAACTACTGAGGCTACAGGGCTGCAATTTGGTATGTTTGATGATTGGAGGGTGGATGATCAACATACCAATTTGCAGCCCTCTAGCCTCAGTAGTTTTTAAGATCTGAGGGCTGACTGAAAAAGTGCGGACAGAAAAAAGTGCGGACGGGACTGAGAAAGCCGTCACAAGAGTTTTCCTTTACAGAAAACTAAAAATCAGCGGAAACAGCAGCTGCAACAACCAAAGCGCTGTGCGCGCTCGAACAGCTTCACCGA
>JANJGK010000037.1:28960033-28969979 GCA_039081455.1 Macrobrachium rosenbergii | reverse complement strand
CACGTGGTGTTTCGGTATTGGTTTCTCGTTAAAGTATGTTGCTCTCTCATCGTGTGGCTCATGTATGTGTACATATATATATAATATATATATATATATATATATATATATATATAATATATATATATATATATATATATATATATATATATAATATATAATATATATATATATATATATATATATATATTATATATATGTAAATATACTGTATATATATACAGAGAGAGAGAGAGAGATAGGTTTCATTAAATCCTAAATAGTGACTTATTACTGGGTAGATAGTCGATTGTAGTAGGTTTCACATAAAGTGGAGAAAGTCACATGGCCAGCATCTTCATCACCTTAGGCCTTGCTGAGAGCCAGACGGCCACCCCCTTGCTCTCCCCAACCCCCCTTCTTCTTCTCCTTCCCCTCTTTAAAGGGGAGGAATAACTTTGGAGTTTGTGTATGTGCACACGCTTGCGTGGCAGTGTGACAGGTAGCAGTGTTATTTTAACCTTCATCCGCGGTATTCTCCGTAGGGGGTTAGTGCCGTCAGTGCACCTCATGCGGTGCACTGTAGGCATTACTTAAGGTTCCTTGCAGCGTGCTTTCTGTCCCTTGCTGCAACCCCTTTCGTTCCTTTTACTGTATCTTCTTTCTTATTCTCTTTCTTCCATCTTACTTTCCTTAACCCTCTCTTAACAGTTGATTCATAGTGCAACTGCTTTGAGGTTTTCCTCCTGTTACACCTTTCAAACCTTCTTGCTGTCAATTTCCATTTTAGCGCTGAATGACCTCATAGGTCCCAGTGCTTGGCCTTTGGCCTTAATTCTGTATTCCGTTCAATTCAATTCAGATTCAATTCAGACGTTATGCTTTTTTTTTTTTTTTTTTTTTTTTTTTTTTTTGCCTTTCTGATCACAGTATTGAACTCTCCTCGTGAGTGTTCGGATGTTGTTTGTTCAAAAGAAAAAATAAGGGCGCAGGTAAATTCCCAACGAAAATTAGTTTTTAGGAAATTCTTGAACTTTGGGCCATCTAGTACTCTCGGGAAGCTAATTCTATGTGGCATCGCAGTTCCAACAATTCTCGCCATTTTAGTGTTTTTTTTTTATATGTTTTAAAGAGATAGCGCTGTATGGTATGGTAATATAGTTTCTTTTTATTTATGGCCACCCTTTTGAGGTTATCGCTACTTCAGTTTAATATGTGAATTTGTATTTTATTCAGTATGCTTGACTAGATATTATCGCGTTTCCTGATTTTCATCTTTGATTTTCTTGTTTATAGGCATTACGTAAGGTTCTTTGCAGCGTGCCTTCGGCCCCTAGCTGCAACCCCTTTTCGTTCCTTTTTACTGTACCTCCTTTCATATTCTCTTTCTTCCATCTAACTTTCCACCCTTTCTAACAAGAGATTCATAGTGCAACTGCGAGGTTTTCCTCCTGTTACGCCTTTCCAACCTTATACTGTCAGTTTCCGTTTCAGCGCTGAATGATCTCATAGGTCCCAGTGCTGGGCCTTCCGCTTAAATTCTATATTCAGTTCATCAGATGGAACAAGTTATCAATGGTCTTTGTTTAATCCTAAAGATTGGGAATGTCATGTAGAGATAGAATCTGAGATTCATAATCTACAATGTCTCTCAGGAGAATTTCCATTTCATACGTGATAATCCCCATTTGAATCTCATGACTTCTCTTTAGAAATCCCCAGGTGAATCTCATGACTTCTCTTTAGAAATCCCCGGGTGAATCTCATGACTTCTCTTTAGAAATCCCCAGGTGTATCTCATGATTTCTCTTTAGAAATCCCCAGCAGAATCTCATGACTTCTGATTAGAAATCCCAGGTGAATCTCGTGACTTGTCCTTTTGAAATCCCCAGGTGAATCTCATGATTTCTCTTTAGAAATCCCCAGGTGAATCTCATGAATTCTCTTTAGAAATCCCCAGTTGAATCATGACTTCTCTCTAGAAATCCCAAGTTCAATCTCATTTCTCTCTAGAAATCCCCAGTTGAATCTCATGACTCCTCTTTAGTAATCCCCATGGGAATCTCATGACTTCTCTTTAGAAATCCCCATGTGAATCTCATGACTTCTCTTTAGAAATCCCCACGTGAATCTCACGACTTCTCTTTAGAAATCCCCATGTAAATCTCATGACTTGTCTTTAGAAATCCCCACATGAATCTCATGACTTGTCTTTTGAAATCCCCAGGTGAATCTCATGACTTCTCTTTAGAAATCCCTGGGTGAACCTCATGACTTCTCTTTAGGAATCCCCAGGTGAATCTCATGGCTTCTCTTTAGAAATCCCCAGGTGACTCTCATGACGTCTCTTTAGAAATCCCCAGGTGAATCTCATGACTTCTCTTTAGAAATCCCAATGTGAATCTCATGATTTCTCTTTAGAAATCCCCAGGTGAATCTCGTGATTTCTTTTTAGAAATCCCCAGTTGAATCTCATGACTTCTCTTTAAAAATCCCCATGTGAATCTCATGATTTCTCTTTAGAAATCCCCAGGTGAATCTCATGATTTCTTTTTAGAAATCCCAAGTTGAATCTCATGACTTCCCTTTAAAAATCCCCAGGTGGATCTCATGACTTCCCTTTAGTAATCCCCAGGTAAATCTCATGACTTGGTTGTGACAAAAGCTGGTGAATGTATGGATGGCAGGTGTTTTTGAAAAAAAAAAACCTACCTGACTGAATTGCAAGCGTTTTTTAAATGAAGATAACATGCATTTCAGGATTTGCGAAACGTATGGTATTGCAAAAGTGCCGCAAATAAAATGCATTCATACTTTTATGAAGGCTCTACAAAAAAAAAAAATGCGTTCAACACCTTTATGAATGCAAACAAAAAAAGCATAAAAAGACGAGTACAGGACCGAATGAACGCACATGGCCAGCAGATCCCAACGTAAACCCATCATCACACAAGTTTCCATTTGTGCTTTGCGAAGCGTCATTTAATTTCGCTCACAAGCGCCCAAAAAGGGCGTTTTAAACTATCAGAATCAACCAGGGCCATTCTCTCCCGGCGCTTATAAATTGTGAAGGCCTCTTCATGTTCTGTAATGGAGAGTGAAGTGAATGGTCGCTACAAAGCTTTTTCGAGGGTCATCTCCTACAGTGTCATATTGATTGCTGTACGCGGTTCTTGAAGCGTGATGTTGCAGTAATCCCGTGTGGGCGTCCTTTTGCGTGCGTTTGTGTGTGTGTGTGTGATGACGTGGGCGGCGAAGAGGAACGGTACTGGGATGGTAATGAACATTTGGGTTCTTGTTCGTGAGGACTAGAAGCGAATTCTCTCTCTCTCTCTCTCTCTCTCTCTCTCCCCTCTCTCTCTCTCTCTCTCTCTCTCTCTCTCTTCTCTCTCTTCTCTCTCTCTCTCTCTCTCTCTCTCTTAAAAAGTGGGACATGTTCATGAGACTATGGGTTATTCTCTCTCTCTCTCTCTCTCTCTCTCTCTCTCTCTCTCTCTCTCTCTCTCAGAAAGTGGAACATATTCATGAGACTATGGGTTATTTCTCTCTCTCTCTCTCTCTCTCTCTCTCTCATCTCTCTTCTCTCTCTCTCTCTCTCTCTCTCTCTCTCTCTCCTCTCTCTCTTTAAAAGAAACCGGTTAATTTATGAGATGAAATTTGGTTAAAGTTTATGAAATTGACTGCTCTCTCTCTCTCTCTCTCTCTCTCTCTCTCTCTCTCTCTCTCTCTCTCTCTCTCTCTCTCTCTCTCTCTCTCTTTAAGTCATGAAAGATATTGCAAATGTCCTTCAGAGAAAGATATTGAATGTTATTGTTGATTCTTTTCTAAATGGTATTTATCATCACCAGGAATTCCGTTACTGTTTGTAGTATAGAATTTTCTATATCCTGTTCAGTAATAAAAACTAATATAGTTTTTCTTCGTTCCATCTGGATATGAAATTCATAACAAAAACTATCAATAAATGTAGAAATCCTGTTACGTAATACCCATAGATCAGTATCAGAACAAATCGTGTCTGGATCGGGGTAGCCAGTGCTTGGCCTTTGGCCTAAATTGTATATTTTAAATCAAATAATTTAATGAATAAAGTTTGCACGTATGCATGAATATTTTGGCATTAACATTTCTTTTGCAGTTGAAGTAAAAGATGATGCTGGTGCCTTAAAGCTTAATTTGACGACCAAAAGCGATTGCATTTCCATCCTGAAAACTGTAATTCATGAATATGTATTTCCCTCCTAAAAACTGTAATTCCCTCCTGAAAACTGGAATTCATGAATATGCAATTCCCTCCTGAAAACTGTAATTCATGAATATGCATTTCCCTCCTGAAAACTGTAATTCATGAATATGCATTTCCCTCCTGAAAACTGTAATTCGTGAATATGCTTTTCCCTCCTGAAAACTGTAATTCCCTCCTGAAAACTGTAATTCATGACTATGCATTTCCCTCCTGAAAACTGTAATTGCCTCTTGAAACCTGTAATTCTTGAATATGCATTTCAGTCCTGAAAACTGTAATTCATGAATATGCATTTCCCTCCTGAAAACTGTAATTCCCTCCTGAAAACTGTAATTCATGACTATGCATTTCCCTCCTGAAAACTGTAATTGCCTCTTGAAACCTGTAATTCATGAATATGCATTTCCCTCCTGAAAACTGTAATTCATGAATATGCATTTCCCTCCTGAAAACTGTAATTCCCTCCTGAAAACTGTAATTCATGACTATGCAATTCCCCCCTGAAAACTGTAATTCCCTTCTGAAACCTGTAATTCATGAATATGCATTTCAGTCCTGAAAGCTGTAATTCATAAATATGCATTTCCCTCCTGAAAACTGTAATTCATGAATATGCATTTCCCTCCTGAAAACTGTAATTCATGAATATGCATTTCCCTCCTGAAAACTGTAATTCATGAATAACATTTCTTTCTTTTGAACCGGCGGTGAACTTCTGTCTTTCAAAGTCAAGTAAGACTGTATGAACAGATCCATTCTCTTCCTCCCCTGAGCGGTGGATCTGACGATTATTCTTGGCAGGTCTCAGATCACTCCCAAATCCGCCGCTCCCAGCGCTTGTTCTTCATTGTGAGTATTTGCCAAACATCTTCCAATACGGAATGCTTAATGAAATGATCGGGTTTCTTGTGCTACCCCGCTTCAGTACTTCTCTTTGAGGGACTTCCGGGATTGGCTTTTGGGGAGGGGGCTCCTACGATTAATTCTGTCTTTTGACCAATGAACCCTTTTTGCTTTAATAGGGAGTACGTTAAAACAAGTAAAAAATGGGCCGAAGTTTCTTCGGTGTAATCGAGTTTTTTTGTACAGCCGCTGTAGCGTATAATCAAGGCCGCCGGAAATAGATCTATCTTTCGGTGGTTTCGGTATAATGCTGTGTGAGCCGTGGCCCATGAAACTTTAATCACGGCCTGGTGGTGGACTATCCTATATCTTTGCCAGAAGCACGGTTATGGCTAACTTCAACCTTAAATACAATAAAAACTGCTGAGGCTAGAGGGCTGCAATTTGGTATGTTTGATGATTGGAGGGTGGATGATCAACATGCCAATTTGCAGCCCTCTAGCCTCAGTAGGTTTTAAGATCTGAGGGCGGACAGAAAAAAGTGCGGACGGACAGACAAAGCCGGCACAATAGTTTTCTTCTACAGAAAACTAAAAAAAAAAAAAGAAAATCAGGCGGACCTTTATTTTTTATCTTTTCTTGTGCTAATAAAACATATTTACTCCAATTTGGATAGAAACTGAAGTTACCTTTGTCAAAAATGACCTCCCAGGCAGCAAGGTTCCTAAACGGCTATGCATTATCTTGTGCTTGTGATTCATGTACCTCATTTCTTCTACATCTGATTCATGTAACGTCGTTTTCTTGTACGTCTGATTCAAGTAATGTCATCTTCTCGTACATCTGATTCCTGTACCGTCATTTTCATGTACATGTGATTCGTGCATCCTGATTTTCTTGTACGTCAGATTCATGTACCGTAATTTTCTTGTACGTCTAATTCATGTACCGTCATTTCTTTTACGTCTGATTCATCTACCGTCATTTTTTTGCATCTGATTCATGTGCCGTCATTTCCATGTACTTCTGATTCATGTACCGTCATTTCTTGTACGTCTAATTCATGTACCGTCATTTTTTTTTGCATCTGATTCATGTGCCGTCATTTCCATGTACTTCTGATTCGTTGTACCGTCATTTTCTTGTACATCTGATTCCTGTATCGTCATTTTCTTGTACAGCTGATTCATGTACCGTTATTTTATTGTACATCTGATTCATGTACCGCCATCTTCTTGTACATCTGATTCATGTACCGTCATTTTCTTGTACGTCTGATTCATGTACCGTCATCTTCTTGTACATCTGATTCATGTACCGTCATTTTCTTGTACATCTGATTCATATACCGTCATTCTCATGTACATCTGATTCATGTACCGTCATTTTCTTGTACGTCTGATTCATGTACCCTAATTTTCTTGTGCATCTGATTCATGTACCGTCATTTTCTTGTACATCTGATTCATGTACCGTTATCTTCTTGTACATCTGATTCATGTACCGCCATCATCTTGTACATCTGATTCATGTACCGTCATTTTCTTGTACGTCTGATTCATGTACCGTCATCTTCTTGTACATCTGATTCATGTACCGTCATTTTCTTGTACATCTGATTCATATACCGTCATTCTCATGTACATCTGATTCATGTACCGTCATTTTCTTGTACGTCTGATTCATGTACCGTCATCTTCTTGTACATCTGATTCATGTACCGTCATTTTCTTGTACATCTGATTCATATACCGTCATTCTCATGTACATCTGATTCATGTACCGTCATTTTCTTGTACGTCTGATTCATGTACCCTCATTTTCTTGTGCATCTGATTCATGTACCGTCATTTTCTTGTACGTCTGATTCATGTACCCTCATTTTCTTGTGCATCTGATTCATGTACCGTCATTTTCTTGTACATCTGATTCATGTACCATTATCTTCTTGTACATCTGATTCATGTACCGTCATTTCTTGTACATCTGATTCGTGTACCGTCATCATCTTGTACATCTGATTCATGTACCGTCATTTTCTTGTACATCTGATTCGTGCATCCTCATTTTCTTATGCATCTGATTCATGTACCGTCATTTTCTTGTACATCTGATTCGTGCATCCTCGTTTTCTTATGCATCTGATTCATGTACCGTCATTTTCTTGTACAACCGATTTTCTTGTAAATCTGATTCCTGTACCGTCATTTTCATGTACATCTGATTCACGTACCGTCATTTCTTATCCATCTGATTCATGTGTCGTCACTTCTTATCCATCTGATTCATGTACCGTCATTTTCTTGTAAAAACAAAAAGCAAACAAATGGAAAGGAAACACAAGTGATGTCGGCATTCGGACGGCGGAACTCTCACATGCTGATACCGAAGCGCCTTACTTTTTTTTTTTTTTTTTCGCTGGAAAGCACTTTGCTTGCTTCCGCCTTCCGAGATACATTATTCTTCCCAGAACTTACTAGAAGCGCCACTTATGCTCCGGAGTTACAGATAAAGGGTTGGTTAAGTCTCTCTCTCTCTCTCTCTCATCTCTCTCTCTCTCTCTCTCTCTCTCTCTCTCTCTCTCTCTCTCTCTCTTCGTCGATTTTTCCTTTTACACTTCACTTCTTCGTCGATTAACCTAACTCACCCGTCATCTTTCGTCAGTGCACCCCTCACCCCCCCCCCCCCACGTCCAGGAAATTCCTCCATATCTTTCGTAAATTTACCGCCACACTTCCCTCTCTCTTCGTTAATTCCTTCTCACCAGTTTCCTCAGTAGATTCCCCTCATTTTTCCTTCTATAAATTCTCCTCGCCTTCCTCCTCAGTCAAGTTGTCTTTCCTAAATTCCTTTCTCAATCCCTCCTCGGTAATTCCCCACCTCTCCTTTTACGTCAGTGTCCCCCCCCCCCCTTTCACCTTCCCTCCCCTTATCCTTCGTAATTCCTCCTATTCCCCCCCTCCCCTTTCGTCAATTCCTCTTCCCCTTCCCAGAAATTCACCCCCCTCACCGTTATCTCCTTTGTAAATTCCCGTCTACCCAATCGGGCTCTGTAAATGACCGCCTATACTTTCGTAAACTGTAAGTTCCACTTATCAGTCAATTCCTCTTACTCCCTCCTCTCAGAGGTAAATTTTCACCATACCTTTCCCCCCGCCCCCCGCCCCCCTTCCGAAAAAAGCTGCATCGTAAGCCAGTCGACAAAATTTCATTCAGTTACATCATCGAGAGTCATTTCGTTTTTGTAATGCCGGGGGACGCCAAATGGTCGTTTTGGGATGTTATTGAGTTTGTACGTAAAGTTTGAGTACGAAGATGAAAGAATATTTTTATTTATTATATTTGTTCTTTGGAATGTAATAAAAGATCGACGGTCGAGAGAGAGAGAGAGAGAGAGAGAGAGAGAGAGAGAGAGAGAGAGAGAGAGAGAGAGAGAGAGAGAGAGAGAGAGAGCGAGCAGAGTTAAAGCTGCAAAGCCACTTCTATTGGTACTGAATGCTATGATGGTTATATATATATATATATATATATATATATATATATATATATATATATATATATACATACAGTACATATGCATTCGAATGAATATGTATATATATATATATATATATATATATATATATATATATTATATATATATATATATATATATAATATATATAATATATATACATACAGTGTATATACATTCGAATGAATATGTATATATATATATATATAATATATATATATATATATATATATATATATAATAAGCTTTATTTGTATATATATTTGGAATATATATAAATACAATACACACAATCGAGATACATAATAACGGTAATATCAGTAATTATATGGAGAATAGAAAAAAAAATTGAAAATGATAACAATAAAAAATACAGGTTGCAGACGATTAATTTCCGTCTGGGGTCCTTGGGTGGTTACAGAAGTCAGATCCATACATACATACATACATACATATATATATAAATATATATATATATATATATATATATATATATATATATATATATATATATATATATATATATATATATATGCATTCTAGTCATTCCATTGTTGAAATCGAGAGAATTCACCAGTCACAGATTTTATATGAACGCCTATAAACAAAATCTCACATGCACACATTTTATATTTGATCAGGAACGTGTGTGATAGACCCGTCTTATTTAGAATACGTCTGAGGTTCTTTGCAGCGTCCCTTCGGCCCCTTTTACTGTACCTCCATTCTACATAGCTGTCCACCCCCTCCTAACAATTATTTCAAAGTGCAACCGCGAGATTTTCCTCCTGTCACAACTTTCAAACCTACCTACTCTCAATTTCCTTTCCAGCGCTGAATGGTCTCGTAGGTCCCAGCGCTTGGCCTTTGTTCCTAAACTCCATATTCCATTCCATTCCGATACGTAGGCGGGACATATTTTCATTTTACGATCCCGGACAGAGATCGTATACTCGACAGGGATCGTATTTCAATGGCTGACTTCAGTAAATACAGCGGAGAGAACATGGCTTTGGACTTCTGAGTCAACACACTCGGGTCAGATATTGGAGTGTTGTGGCGGCGGCGGTGGTGGTGGTGGTGGTGGTGATCGGGCGGGAAAGAGAGAGAGAGAGAGAGAGAGAGAGAGAGAGAGAGAGAGAGAGAGATAGAGAAACTTTTAATTTCAAACTATTTCCTTTCATTTGACCTATTTCATCGATTTTGGATAATCTTCGATTTTTCTTTTTTTATTTTTTACATTTTGAACAACACCAGCGTAGGTTTTTGGGAGTGGGTCGTGTTCTGTCTTTTTTTTTTTCTTTTACCTCCAGTCTGTGATGTCGTTTTGTTAGCATTTTTATTTCGAATGGTTTGTAATCAAT
>JANJGK010000037.1:28925033-28952533 GCA_039081455.1 Macrobrachium rosenbergii | reverse complement strand
AAATTTCCACCTCGCCGCTCGTCAGATATTCCCAGAATTTATTATGCAGATGGCGTCATTGCTAATTGCTAATTACATCCATATCCTTCCGAACTTTGGGTGAACTTAGGTTATTAAAGCCCTGGGTGAGGAAAAGTAATTTAAGATATTCGCAAACTCAATAATGAAGCTTCAGAGTGGCTCTGAAGCGGCATAATTGGGGCGACCAACGTTGAAATGGCTGAGCAAATTTAAGTTTCATTATGCAGTTTTTTTTTTTTTTTTTTTTTTTTTTTAGAATCCACTTTGTATTCGAATCATCCATCGTCTGTGTTTACGGATTCCGTTCCGGAGGAGGAGGAGGAAGTCGTGAAATAAAAATGTGGATGAACAGGTCAGTAAAAATTAAGAAGTGTAAACATTAACAGGTGTGCCACCTGTGACGATAGAAAAGTATCAGTAATTGAATGCAACAAGTAAGCACTGCGCCGAAGTTTCTTGGGCTCAATCGAGTTTTCTGTACAGCCGCTAAAGGTCACTAAAAATAGATCTATCTTTCGGTGGTCTCGGTATAATGCTGGGTGAGCCGCTGCCCACTAAACTTTAACAACGGCCCGGTGGTGGCCTATCCTATATGGTTGCCAGATGCAGATTTTTGGCTAACTTTAACCTTAAATAATATAAAAACTACTGAGGCTAGAGGGCTGCAATTTGGTATCTTTGATGATTGGAGGGTGGATGATCAACATACCAATTTGCAGCCCTCTATCCTCAGTAGTTTTTAAAGGAGATACAAATAATGGAAATGAATCCCAAATACTTCCAGATTAGGTCCAAAGAACTTACTGGCTCCAGATCGTTTGTATTTTGTATTTTTATGTTTTAGGAACAAGCGTAACAACATATTCAGCGTAGCGTCAAAGTTATTGTTTCTGTGCAGAATTAGCACAGTGAAAATACAAGACCAAAATTTCACATACAATAGGTTTTATGCAGTATCAGTTTCTCGAAATGCTAATTCTTCAAGAATATATAAAATTAAAACGGGTAATTCATCACTATTGGGGTTTACGAATACAAAAAAGCAAGCCCAGAAGTAAGAATTTCAGTCCGAAAGCTGGCGCCAAGTAGGCTACTCTGCCCTAGAATGGAAGACTGCAGTGTCTGCAAAAATACAGAACTGAGAAAAATGGTAGATACTCCCTTGCCTTGGATTTTGCAGTTACTGCAAATGGGACTCCCTTAAATACTCGTGGAAAGCATTGAAGAATCATTCTGAAACTGCAGTAACTTGTGTATTAGTGTTTCACGAGCCCAATAGGTGGCATATCTCAGTTTCGAAAATTTTGCAGATACTGCAGTTTTCCATTTTAGGGCAGTCTAATCTCAGCGTAAGGCTGGCTCCGAATATGAGTCTCGACCAAAGGCCAGCCCCGAAACTCACGTTACAACAATCCTGAAGGCTCTTGCGTTATGCTTTAAAGAAGAGCTCGCAACGAAGACGTGGTATATAAAAGCTATTCTCGTCCATCACGCTGATGGAAAGCTTCTGGTACAAAAAGGGAATTGCATTGTTTCAAGTTGAGCAGTTCTCTCTTTATCATCTTTTTTTTTTATTTCTGCCTCTTGAGTTATTATGCTTAATGACATCTTCGCATTCCTTGCAGTTGCTTAAGTTTCCCAACGTTATGGTCGGGCTGTGCCTCTAGCTGTGATTTTTTTTTTTTTTTCTTTTTTTACGAATTGGTACGAGGGTTCATTTTGTTGAGCTGATAATTTGATTTTTTTAAACAAATAATTTCGTGTCTTAGGATTTCTCCAACACTCGACATTTAGAGATGAAACGCTCGCACCGATCTTTGACCTTCGATACTGACCTTTTTTTTTTTTTGTAATTCGATCTGGCTTTTTTGTCCATCTGTGTATTTTCACGTTTCCCGTCTGCATTTTTCTTTTTTTTCGGATAATGGCAGATATATTCAGTTATCATTCCAACTGTTTCTACATAGTTTGAAAAATGAGAGGTTGCCAGTTAGACTTTTCACTTCAGAAGTACCTGATAAAAATCTCACCGGCAGTTCAAGAGGTGTATTCGAATCCCACCCACTCTGGGCGCAGCTTTCTACCTGGGCAGAGGGCTTTGTCCTCTTGGACGCCCCATTCGTACGTAGCTGATTTGTTTGGACAGTAATGCGTGGCAGGAAATGATCAAATATCAATTGATTTGTTTTACAGTAACAAATTGTATTTTGGCTCTACTGTTAAGATCAAGGCTCCCTAATTTCAGGTCTGTTTATCGAACGTGTAGAAGTTTCCAGTCAGAATCGCTCAGAATTAAATTAAGGTGAAGGCAGGGGAAAATTATTAATTAATAGTTTCGAAAGAAGTTAAGGTTAAATATGGCCTTTCTGATAAACAAGACACCTTGATGTAAATGGGGACGTGGGAATGTTTAAAAGGATTTTACCAAATGTTGGAATTAACTCAGTGATGTGTAAAGCATTCTCCCACTCCAAAGAGAAATCATTTTCTTGTTCTCCCTCTCTCTCTCTCCGAGAGGGAGTACCCACTCGTAATTCCTGTCATTGTTTGAAGAGAGGGATATGGCAGGAATTAGTTGATTCATGCAGAAAATCCTTTAGGGAATCAGGTAAATTCCTAACATCTGCATCTCAAGTATATCGTGTGTTATAGTGGAGGATTTTTTTCAGTCGGTCTGAGGAGAGTGAATGGTCTTATCTCGATCGAGATCAGGGGTTAAGTGCCGTCAGTGCACCTCATGCGGTGCACTGTTGGCATTACTTTAAGGTTCTTTGCAGCGTGCCTTCGGCCGCTAGCTGCAACCCCTTTCGTTCCTTTTACTGCACCTCCTTTCATATTCTTTCTTCCATCTTACTTTCCTTAACCCTCTCCTAACAATTGATTCATAGTGCAACTGCTTTGAGGTTTTCCTCCTGTTACACCTTTCAGACCTTTTACTCTCAATTTCAGTTAAAGCGCTGAATGACCTGATAGGTCCCAGTGCTTGGCCTTTGGCCTAATTTCTATATTCAATTCAGTTTAATTCATACCAGTCTTAATTCAAAGTGGCTGGTTTGACCTTGTCTGAAGGGTGTCATATGTGGTTGAACGAGGTCAACGATGTTTCATTTATTGTGGAAATTTACACATAAAAAAATTAGGTAACAAAAGATTAATTACTTTAAGTAATCTATCAGCGTGTGTATGCATTTTTAGTAGTAGATTCATTCTGTCCATAGATGTTATGTTAATCACGTCAAGCCTTGCGAATTCACGACGTAGCGTAGTTACTAAACTAGCAACGTTAAATTACGTTACTGTATATTATATATATATATATATATATATATATATATATATATATATATATATATATATATATATATATATATATATATATATATATATATGTGTGTGTGTGTGTGTGTGTGTGTGTGTGTGTGTGTGTGTGTGTGTGTGTGTGTGTGCACATATGTATACTTATACATATATACATATTTGCATATATGTGTATATATGCATGTATATGTATTGATATATACATGCGTGTGTATGACCCACTTACACTTACAGTATGTAGAGAATACCCACTAATTTTCTGGTTCGGGAGCGAACCTTCTGATTAATGTGGGACATGAGTAACATATCTTATGTTGTTAGTTTACTATACTTACATATACATATATATGTATATAAATATATACATACATAGCCAGCAATGTGATGCGTGTGAACATAGTGCCCTAATGATTTTTGCAATCCCTATGTATTTACGAATTTTATCAGTAACCTTCTGCCTCAGCCTGTCAGCGTAATCCCTATAGTCGTATAATTAATTTTGTCAGATGTTTTACTTCGGGACGCCATTCCGACTCCAGAATTCGGCCTGGGGACAGGCACTGTCTATTTTCAGAAACACAAGTAGCAAACACCTGTATAGACTAGAATACGGATTTTCAGCCTAAGAATACGTATCAGAGAACCATTTTAGAGGGTTAGGCTGTTACAGGTAGACAGCGAAACCAGGCATTTCGCGATCTGCCTGAAATATCAGCCAAATAGCGAAATGCACTTAGGGACATTTGATCCTCTCAAGGGGCTAGTACTCAACACGGCGAAACAGTGACTCGCCTACGCTGTTTCGCCGTGTTTAGTAGGCTACTAGCCCATGGGGGGTCAAATGTATTTTGCCGTATTTAGTATTAGCCCCTGGATGATCAAATGTCCTCAAGTGCATTTCGCTATTTGCCACAATTGTAGAAAAGGAGAAACTTCAAACAGATCTGATATCCCTTTAGTGATTCGCAAAGGAAAAACTGTTTGTTAATTCACTGCGTCCAGCAAATAATTGGGGCTAAGCCCCCCATCTTTTATTCTATCATTTTATCCGCCTCCCCTTTCTCCCCCCCTTCTCCATTAGGTCTGATATTCGTGAGATTTATAATTACAAAAACTGAAAGAAGAAGTCTCGTTAAGAACCTTAGTATTCATGGCGCTAATTAGGACCGCAGAAAACTTTTTGGCAGTCCGTATTTAGATTTAGATTCTATTATATATATATACATGTATATATATACACGCATATACATACATACATGTATGATTGCATCATGCACATATGCATCATATATATATGTGTGTGTGTGTGTGTGTGTCTCTATGTGCAGTATGAAGGTACTTGTCCTAATTTTCGGGAACATGTATATATATACACGCATATACATACATACATACATGCATCATACATATATATGTGTCTGTATGTGCAGTATAAAGGTACTTCTGTGCGAACTTTTGGGAGAATATGTATATATATACATGCATGTACATAAGTACATTCATCATACATACATATATACATACATCATGCATACATGCATATGTGTGTGTGTGTATGTGCAGTATGAAGGTACTTCTGCCCGAACTTTCGGGCCAATATGTAAATTTCCTAGGGTCGGGGCTTACCGTTCAGTCCCTTACGTTATTGTTCGTCACTTTTGACAGCATTGGCATAATATATATAAAACATATTAAAGTATAGTAATTATTAGAATCCTGTTACAGAGGTAAAACAGATGTATGCTTCCCTTAATTACTAAAGAGAACAGCTGCTTCTGACCTAAAAAAAAAAAAGGTTGAAAATATTCTACAAAATTAACTCTGTTTCCTAATGCAGTTACATTATCCAGTGGAAATTTCTCTTGAAACCGAATTAACACTACATCTCGCCGACTTGCTCCCAGTCTGGTTATTTCCAGAGGTGGTTATCTCCCGGTTCAGGTGCTGCAAAAGTTTTTTTTTTTTTCTACGTGCCGCAATTCCCATAATGCAATTCCCTGTTTGTTCTCGTGATTTCATGTAGAGCAAGGGTATTTTTTTTTTTACATGTTGCAATTCCCTGATTGTCCTCTTGATTGTATGCAGATCAAGGGTATTTTTTTCGTACATGCCTCAATTCCCATAATCAATTCCCTGTTTGTCCTCGTGATTTCATGCAGATCAAGGGTATTTTTTTCCTACATGCCACAATTCCCGTAATCAATTCCCTGTTTGTCCTCGTGATTTCATGCGGATCAAGGGTATTTTTTTCCTACATGCCACAATTCCCGTAATCAATTCCCTGTTTGTCCTCGTGATTTCATGCAGATCAAGGGTATTTTTTCCTACATGCCACAATTCCCGTAATCAATTCCCTGTTTGTCCTCGTGATTTCATGCGGATCAAGGGTATTTTTTTCCTACATGCCACAATTCCCGTAATCAATTCCCTGTTTGTCCTCGTGATTTCATGCAGATCAAGGGTATTTTTTCCTACATGTAACAATTCCCGTAATCAATTCCCTGTTTGTCCTCGTGATTTTATGGAGATCGAGGGTAATTTTTTTTTTTACACGTTGCAGTTCCCATAATGAAATTCCCTGTTTGTCCTCGCGATTTCATGCCGATCAATGGTATTTTTTCCTACATGTAACAATTCCCATAATAAAATTCCTTGTTTGTCCCCTTGGTTTCATGTAGATTCTTGGTTTCATGTAGATCAAGGGTATTTTTTTCCTACATGCCACAATTCCCGTAATGCAATTCCCTGTTTGTCCTCTTGATATCATGTATAGATCAAGGGTATTTTTTCGTACATGTCGCAATCCCCTTATTGTAATTCCCTGTTTATCCTCTTGATTTCATGCAGATCAAGGGTATTTTTTACGTACGTGCCTCAATTCCCATAATGCAATTCCCTGTTTATCCCCTTGATTCCATGAGGATCAAGGGAATTATTAATTGGAAATTACAGAGATATATTTTTTTGCCTCAATTTGCAAAAGTAATGCTACTATGACATTTTCATTTTGACGCGATGCGACGAGAGTGGGACTTGAATTTTCATTAAGTAGAAACTCAAATTTCCTTAGCATTTGTCTAATTCAATCCTTTCCTCGTAAGTGGAGACACGAGCTCCTGACGTCATTTGGTGAGCAACTTTGAAATCGGTGATGACGACAATATTGCTAGAGCTCTTCTTAATCTATTTATATTTGGACTTATTTTATCAGTCATAACTACTCGAGTTATAGAATATCAAGGTAGACTTTTTATACCAAGGTAGGTGAATCCGACACCCGAAAACTTTGTAACTTCGGTGCAGAATATACCCAATTGAAGACTTGAGAAACACAGGATGTAGGAAAACAAGGGAAACCTGAAAAGTTTGGTATGTATGTAACAGGCACATAGCGAAACTAGGCATTTCGCGAACTGCCTGAGATTTCAGGCAGATAGCGAAACCATTTATTTCACAAACTGCCTGAAATTTCAGGCAAATAGCGAAAGGCACTTAGGGACATTTGATCCCCAAGGGGCTAGTACTAAACACGGCGAAGTACATTTGACCCGCCAGCGGCTAGTACTAAACACAGCGAAGCATTGTAGGTGAGTTACTGTTTCGCCGTGTTTAGTACTAGCCCCTGGGAGGACCAAATGTCCCTAAGTGCATTTCGCTATTTGCCTGAAATTTCAGGCAGTTCGCGAAATGCCTGGTTTCGCTATCTGCCTGTAATTATACCCAGTTTGATACACGCAGTCAGTTACTGAGGGATTCAGAACCGATGAAGCACGGTTTTTCAGCAACCACTTTTTATCAAAGCATCGGATAAAGCTGAAAGTTGGCAAGTGTATATTTTATAACCCTACCTAATTTCTGCAAGTATTATTTAGAGCCTAAGTTCGATAGTTTTGATATTTATAGAGTAAAATGAAGTCACCGATGCCGGGACCGAGAAAATCACAGACAAGGATCCTAAAACAATTCGTGACGTAAACATAATATGACGTCATAAGGCTCCGCCCATCCACCAGGTAGGCGGTGAATGGATATGCTTAAATGCTTAAAGAATTTAGGCTTCGACAAATTCGATAATGGCCAGCAGGATATGGAATTGTCCCCGTGGTTGCAAGACTGCATTTGTGCTACGGCTTACCACTTTGTATTGAAGCGAGAAGACCTGTGGCAAGATTTACTCTAGTGTGAATAGGTAATTATTTCTATGGTGGGTAATGGTTACTTGGCCGCCCCAAAAGTGCGGGCAGGAGCTGTTAGACAACACGTCATTTTGAGGAAGAGTACTTGAAATCGGACATTATCCATGAGAGCGTGGGACCAGTCATTATTGATCTCGCTAGCGACGATGAAAACGTGGATGATGACCTCCTCCTCGAGAGTGACGACGACGAAGACATTTTGTAAATTAATTATGTATAGTGTTAGATGTTTTATTTGTACCTCTAAAACATATCTATTAAAACACAGTGATTATAACAATATGTTCCTCATTCAAACTGATTTCAATATATTTTCCTTTCCATGCATATCAATATAAATCGTGTTACATTTGATTGATATTGAAGCAGGTAAATAATAGCTTGAGCTTGCCCTCAAAATCTTGACTCCTACCAGTACCTTTTATTTGCAGCGAGTATACAAGCGCTGTTTAGGGTGTTATATGATATAAATAAAAAACCAAGAAAAATAACAATGGGTTACATTAACTGAAATAAAACAATGGCGTTGACTTTACAACTCTAACAATTGAGGGAAATGAGGCATCATTGCTTTTCATTTAAATTCTACTTCTAGTGACCGCTCCTGACATGCTGCAAACAGAAGGCTATAGTGTCAAAACCTGAGATAAACAAAATGGATTGTCTTTTTGTATTCCCGCCCTGAATAGATGTAGATCTAACAAATGAGCTATAGACTGGTTCATTATGTGGATGAACTACTTGCACTGAATTATTTGTAAAGTAGAAACAATACGAATATCAAGAAAATGGAAGAAATCCAAGCTAACAACTTAGTCCTAACAACTGCTGTGGAAGTTGCAATGAAACCTCCACAAAATAATAATAATAATAATAATAATAATAATAATAATAATAATAATAATAATAATAATAATAATAATAATAAAATTATTGAGAATGATAATGCTATCAAGGGGACGATGACAAATCCTGCTCGCCATCATTGATATCGCTGAAGCCTTGTATGGGTATTAAAAAGGCCAAGAGAGACAAGGTCTACCCAATTGGATGTCGTTGCCTCCTGCCTGGAGTAACTATGTAGGCGATGACATATCTTCGAGGTACATGCTCATTGCGGCAATTCACCTGCTGATGCAATAAGGAAGAAGACAAAGCTCCACCTACATGGGATATTTGGGGGAAAGTGAGCAAACCTTCCCTTTCTCTTGGTCTTGGGTGCTAATATCAATTAGTGAATATGCCATCGCCAAGTGGGCAGAGCCACAGTGAAGAGACGTTTTCCCCATATGTAAACTTCTCTTCACTGTGGGTGGAGCCTTATGACGTCATAGGTTAACGTCATTATTGTGTTCAAAACCCTTACCTGCGATTTTGATGGCTCTGGCATAGGAAACCCACTTTTACTCTGGTAAGTACCAGAACTATTGAACTTAGGTAGTAAATAACACTTGCAATAATTAGGTAGGGTTATAAAATATACACTTGCCAACTTTCACCTTTATCCGATGCTTTGATAAAAAGGTGTTGCCGAAAAACCGTGTTTCATCGGCTCTGAATCCCTTAGTAGGCATTAGGGATACGAGGCAAATCTAGGTAATCATTTACCGTAAGAGAGTTCCAACCGATTGACTTTAAATATGTAGACAGCCACAGCGTCTTCATGCCTCGTATCACTTTGGTAGCAGAGAATACTAACAGGTTATGAGGTTTTCAGAGCTTCTGATATTCATGTTTTCGTAAACGATGCAGATTTCCTCGTGATGTTTACTTTTGAAGAAGCAAATGGTATTATAGTTCGACCTCTCTGAGTTGTTGAAATTTGTGACCTAGTTTGAGTAGGGGCCGGATGTAGTAGATGAATTTACAAAAATAATAGCGTATCTGTATTTTACAATCAGTTTAATTACTAATTATAAATTTTCGTAGGGCGTAGCATCTTGAAGCTTGTCTTCGATGTGCATGTGTGTGTGTGTGTGTGTGTGTGTGTGAGAGAGAGAGAGAGAGAGAGAGAGAGAGAGAGAGAGAGAATCTGTATTTTACAATCAGTTTAATTACTAATTCCAAATTTTCGTAGGGCGTAGCATCTTGAAGCTTGTCTTCGACGCGTATGTGCGTTTGTGAGTTTTTTTTATTTTTAAGGGAAGGGGCAGAATAACTGAGAGTGGGGCAGACTAGTGTGGAAGTTATGGAGGGGAAATATGAAAAATGTTCTATATTAACTGAGAATATCACAAACCTAATTCCTGCCATAGCAAGCGCTTAGCACCCTTTGCATCAGGCGTCTGAATTCGTGGTGTGGTTATAGGTGTATAATTGCTTGGCAAATAAATAATTAATCACTCATTACCCTACTGAATACCTAGCGTTATATGAACAAAGTTTCAAGTAAATACTTATTCACTCACTACCCTACTGAATATCTTAAAACTTTGTTAACATAACGCTAGGTATTCAGTAGGGCAATAAGTGAATAAGTATTTACTTAAAACTTAATATAACGCTAGGTATTCAGTAGGGTAGTAAGTGAATAAGTATTTACTTAACTTTGTTAATATCCAGCGTTATATTAACAAACATTTAAGTAAATACTTATCCACTACTGAATATCCAGCGTTACACAAACAAAGTTTTTGTCAAGTGCTTCGTCCTTAAAGTTGTTTCTCTCTCTCCTTAATCCTTCGTTGTTATCTCTCGTCCCCTGTTCTTGAGATAACTTCTTCAGGACACTCCAGAAGGGTGCCACGCCCTTATTGGATAACCTTATCCCGCCCCCTCCTTAATTTAAGGACTCGTCTTACTCCGTCGGGATAATGCTGTCTCTTTCATTTCATTCCGTCTCTTGACATGCAAGAGTCTCTGCTGCTACTCTTAATGAAATTGCTGTTACTGCTGCTGCTTTTAGTATTATCACTGTTAGTGAACTGAACTGAATATAGAATTTAGGCCAAAGGCCAAGCACTGGGACCTATGGGGTCATTCAGCGCTGAAAGGGAAATTGACAATAAAAGGTTTGAAAGGTGTAACAGGAGGAAAACCTCAAAGCAGTTGCACTATGAATCAATTGTTAGGAGAGGGTTAAGGAAAGTAAGATGGAAGAGAATATGAAAAGAGGTACAGTAAAAGGAACGAAAGGGGTTGTAGCAGCTAGGGGGCTAAGGAAGGCACGCTGCAAAGAACCGTTAGTTATGCCTGCAGTGCGCCTGCGGGCATTTCTGTTAGTAGTAGTAGTGGTAATTACTGAATGCTGTTGCAAAATCTCTTATCCACTGTAGTGTTGATAGGAGTAATAGATCACCTCCAAGACAGTACTAATATTTTGTTGGCTCTCATTTCATCAAATTCAGTTTGCCAGTTCTTGAGATGTCCGACTAACACACAGACGTGAAGTTTTATGGACAGCTTTCACTCTTTACAGCCAGCTGTAGCTATATTAAGGGGGTCATGCTTATCGTCGAGTGCCCATCCATATAAACCTCAGGCACTGTCTTAAGTACCGAGGTTCCAAGTTTTTTTTTTTTTAGTTTTCTGTAAAAGAAAACTATTGAGAAGGCTATCAGTCTGTCCGTCCGCACTTTTTCTGTCCGCCCTCGGATCTTAAAAACTACTGAGGCTAGAGGACTGCAAATTGGTATGTTGATCATTCAGCCTCCAATCATCATACATACCAAATTGCAGCCCTCTAGCCTCAGTAGTTTTTATTTTATTTAAGGTTAAATTTAGTCATGATCGTGCGTCTGGCACCGCTATATGTGCCAACAACACAGGCCACCACCGAGCCGTGGCTGGAAGTTTCATGGGCCGCTGCTGAAAGTTTCATGGGCCGTGGCTGAGAGTTTCATACAGCATTATACACTGTACAGAAAACTCGATTACGCCGATGACACTTCGGCGCATTTTTTACTTGTTTAGGATCTGTGTGGGTCAGGTGTGGCCTTGGGTTCGATCCTGATGTGAGGTAAAAATTGATTTCCAAAGCACAAATGAGTGTGTGTTGATAACCAGTATTGGAGGCAGCAGAATTCATCAAGTCTCCTTCGCCAAACTGTAGATTTATTGAAGTATTGGATCTTTCTTAGATAGTGACCCCCAAGGGTTTTCGGGGGTCGTTATCTAGGACTAATATTTCTTTGGGGTCATTATCTTTGTGCTATTTGCAGAATTTTGTTTGTTTTTACGGTCATCCCCAACGGGCTTGTACTAAACACCCCGCAAAGTGGATACATACTAAGTTAAAAACCCTTTGGGGTTCACTATCTAGAAAAGATCCGAAGTATTAATTATTGTTTACCCCGATTTTTTTACACCGACAAAAAAACGCCGTGTAAAATCGCACTAACGAGAAGAGAATGTATGTCATGGAGAAGACAGACCTCATAGGATTCTTTTCTTGCTGAAGACCAAGACAAACCTCATGGATCTTTTCTTGCTGAAGACCAAGACAAACCTCGTGGATCCTTTTCTTTCTGAAGAGCAAGACAAACCTCGTGGATCCTTTTCTTTCTGAAGAGCAAGACAAACCTCATGGATCCTTTCCTTGCTGAAGACCAAAACAAATCTCATGGATCCTTTTCTTTCTGAAGAGCAAGACAAACCTCATGAATCCTTTTCTTAGTGAAGACCAAGAAAAATATCATGGCTCGTTTTCTTTCTGAAGACCAAGACAAATCTCATGGATCCTTTTCTTGCCGAAGACCAAAATAAATCTCAGGGATCCTATTCTTACTGAAGACCAAGTCAAACCTCATGGATCCTTTCCTTGTTGAAGAGCGACATTCCAAAAGCAAAGGACGTTCATATTCACGGTAATGTTTTAATTATATTTAATATGGAGAGGGGACGGACGGTAGTCTTTGAAGTTGAGCCCCCCATTAACAGACAGCATTATGAGTGGGACTTTTTTTTTAATTCGTTCTTTTATTCCGACTCCTCTGGAGTGTGTGTGCCTGGGGACAAGACAAGTTCTTACACAAGGAAATTGTGTAGGTAATTGTTTTAAAAACGTTAGTGGATTTTATTTTTGGTTGTCATACATATTTTTCTTTATATATGTATATTAAAAAGTCATTTCTGATGACAACTAAGATGAGGTACAAGAGTTACTTAGTAGTATATTGCATTCATGTACCATATATATATATATATATATATATATATATATATATATATATATATATATATATATATATATATATATATATATATATGAGTTACTTAGTAGTATATTGCATTCATGTACCATATATATATATATATATATATATATATATATATATATATATATATATATATGTATATATACATATAATTATATATATATATATATATATATATATATATATATATATATATATATATTGGTTATTATAAAATATTTTCTTTATACGCTCTCTCTCTCTCTCTCTCTCTCTCTCTCTCTCTCTCTCTCTCTCTCTCTCTCTCTCTCTCTCTCTCTCTCTCTCTACATATATATATATATATATATATATATATATATATATATATATATATATATATAGAGAGAGAGAGAGAGAGAGAGAGAGAGAGAGAGAGAGAGAGAGAGAGAGAGAGAGAGAGAGAGAGAGAGAGAGAGCGTATAAAGAAAATATTTTATAATAACCAAAAATAAAAAAAATAAAAATACATATATATATGTTTATTTATTTATTTATTTATAACATATCTACGTCTACATATACAATTAATCTTTAAATGGTAGATAGATTTTTGTGAAAATCAAATGAATCCTTTAACTTTGACTGTATTCTACACCCTAATATCTGTGGGGAGTGAATGAAAGATTAAAACTCCTGATTTTGTGATTTGAAAATCCGATAATCCTCTACTTATTCATTTCAGACATGGCGCAGGTGTTTGCGATAGGGGGACCAGTGAGAGAAAAATGTTTAGGCACGAATTTTCCCCTACGGGTCGATTCTGATAATTTCTACCTTTTCACTATTAGTTCAGAATCTCCCGCTTGATTTTCTGAATGAATTTTTGTAATTAGACTTTAATTTTCAAGTGGTTAAGTTGTTATTCTTTTAGCTGAATATGTGTTAAATTGTTTTTTAGTTTCCTCTTATAGAAAACTATTGTGCCGGCTTTGGCTGTCCGTCCGCTCTTATTTCTGTCCGCACTTTTTCTGTCCGCCCTCAGATATTAAAAACTACTGAGGCTAGAGGGCTGCAAATTGGTATGTTGATCATCCACCCTCCAATCATCAAACATAGCAAATTGCAGCCTTCTAGCCTCAGTAGTTTTTATTTTATTTAAGGTTAAAGTTAGCCGTAATCGTGCCTCTGGCACCGCAGCAACACAGGCCACCATGGTCGGCTGAGAGTTTCGTGGGTCGCGGCTCATACAGCATTATACCGAGACCACCGAAAGATAGCTCTATTTTCCGTGGCCTGGGTTATATGCTGTAGCGGCTGTACAAAAAACTCGATTGCGCCGAAGAAACTTCGGCGCATTTGCATTTTAACTTACCATGACCATGTGAATTGAATTTTCAGATGGGCAATTTATAATTCTTTTAGCTGGATATAAGTTTAATTTTTTTTTTTTTAATTCAATCTTTTATGTAGTTTCTCGTGGTTATGTATTTTATTTTGGTTCATATGCGTATTCCGATTTTTATCCGTGATACTCATTCCTTTAGTTGGAAATAAATATTAAGGATTTTTTTTTATTTTTTTATTTTTTTTTTTTTTTACGATGGAAGGTCTGGTAAAAAGTTCAGGAGATTTCCCTTTGAACAGGGGAGGAAATTATTATAAAGAAAAATAAGTTCCTTCAACCCCTGGCGCCATTACAGAAGTGATGGTATTTAGGAAAAAAAAGAGATGGAGGTGAAGCGGCCGCGGGGTTGGGGGAGGGGGGGGGGGGTCGCTGTGTGTTTTGGGGGTGGAGGGACGATCGCAACTAATAGCCATGAATCTTCCCAAATTCCCCGGGAGATTCTTGATAAGATAATTACATACAGTAATTATGTTCGTCGATGTACTCTCTCTCTCTCTCTCTCTCTCTCTCTCTCTCTCTCTCTCTCTCTCTCTCTCTCTCTCTCTCTCTCTCTCTCTCGCCTTTTACTATTTGGGCCGTTGTACCTTCTTCAATCTGGTACAAGAAAGGTAAAAGTTCTCAATAACAAAAAGAAATAAATAAATAAATAGATAAAACGCTTTCGCCCAAGAACCACAATGTACTGGGAAGTAACCCTGAAAATTTGGAGCCAGTGTTAAAAGAAGACTGGAAAGTATGCAACTGGTGTTAGTCGAAGCATATAGTCATTGTGAAACCATTGTTTTTGGAAAATTATAAATACGACACCAGTGTTTGTGAGATTACGGCCAATATAAGATCAGTGTCGTTTGGAGAATTTTAAATACAAAAACAGCGTTTGTGGGAATATGGTAAATATAGAACCGTTGTTGGTGGCAGAATTATAAATATGACACCTGTGTTGGAATATTGTAGGTAATAAGCCGAGAAATAGTAAATATAAAATCAGTGTTGGTGAAAAGATTTTAAGTATGAAGCCAGAGGTAGTAAGTAGGAAAACTTCGTTTGTGAAATCAGTGTTGGTGAGGAAACAGGAAATGCGAAACAGTGTTAGCAGGAAAATTCTAATAATGAAACTAAGGTTGGGGGGAAAATTGTAAATATGAAAGCAGACTCCTAAGGAAATCCTATATATGAAACCAGTCTTAGTAGAAAAATTCCTTTTGTGAAACCAGTTTCAGTAGGAAAATTCCTATTGTGAAACCAGTTTCAGTAGGAAAATTCCTATTGTGAAACCAGTTTCAGTAGAAAAATTCCTATTGTGAAACAAGTTTTAGTAGGAAAATTCCTATTGTGAAACCAGTTTCGGTAGGAAAATTCCTATTGTGAAACCAGCTTTAGTACGAAAATTCCTATTGTGAAACCAGTTTCAGTAGGAAATTTCCTATTATGAAACCAGTTTCAGTAGGAAATTTCCTATTATGAAACTAGTTTCGGTAGGAAATTTCCTCTTGTGAAACCAGTTTCGGTAGGAAAATTCCTATTGTGAAACCAGTTTTAGTAAAAAATCCCTATTGTGAAACCACTTTTAGTTGGAAAATTCCTATTGTGAAACCAGTTTTAGTGGGAAAATTCGTATTATGAAACCAGTTTTAGTAGGAAAATTCTTATTGTGAAATTGCGAAACCAGTTTTAGTAGGAAAATTCCTGTTATGAAACCAGCATTGTTGTGCCATTGTCAGTAAGTAGTTAGAAATTATGAAAGTAGTTATAGTAGAAAACTAGAAATATATGGAAGGAGTGTGGATAAGAAACTGGATAATGCTATGAACCGCAGTAAAGATTATTATTATTATTATTATTATTATTATTATTATTATTATTATTATTATTATTATTATTATTACGCAGAGGCAGGGTTAGTTGGAACTGGAAAACCTGGAACCATGTCGACATGATAATTGAAAATAGAAATTTTTTTAGCAAATAAAAATAGTTCTGTAGAAAACCTGAACATATGGAGGGAGAGTTAGCAGGAAAATAGAGAAAATATGGAACTCCGGTTTGTAGAAACCTGGAAAATATGGAACCAGTGTGAAAGCTGGAGGCAGTAGTGGAATTTAAAGGGGTTGGAAATCCAACCTGAGTGATATGTGGCACTCTGGAAGTTTAATTAATACTGGAAAAAGAGATAAATTTTATCGTGACTCCTTTGGAGTTTTTTAAAGTCATTATGCTGTATTTGACAGTCTTACTAACCTGATTCTCTCTCTCTCTCTCTCTCTCTCTCTCTCTCTCTCTCTCTCTCTCTCTCTCTCTCTCTCTCTCAGTAAAGGAACATTGTAATTTATCTTGTTCTCCCTGTAAATGTAGGTGTCTAGGATTCTCTCTCTCTCTCTCTCTCTCTCTCTCTCTCTCTCTCTCTCTCTCTCTCTCTCTCTCTCTCTCTCTCTCTCTCTCTCTCTCATATAAATTTTACTTTGGAAATTACCTGATTCAATTGTAAACTCGAAATTGAGAATAGTTTGTGGGTAATTTATATTTTTCATAAAGGTTGTTGTGCAATTATGTACTAAGAATTTTCTCTCATCAATTTCAATGGGAAATTTGCATACATTCTCGAAGATCGGAATTCATCCCCCATTGTGTTATGTCTTGTTTGTGAATCTGTTGTAATTTAAGATTTTGTGGGCAAATCCTCTGTGTATTTTAATCCCAATACACCCAGCCGAGGGTGTCATGATCTATGGAGACGCACGATGCAACTTACTCATATCTGGCGAGGCCAGAGATATATAAATATATATTTTGGCGCAGTTTCTCTCCTTAAATCTTCTAAGGCTTCGTACCCGACCTCTTCCCTCCAGGATGAAATATATTTTTGTATATATACTGTAGTAGCCCGATAGCGTAGCCCCAGTCCCGCGGTAGGGCTGGGACAGGAAACTGCGAGGACTGCTGCCTCGGCCCAATTCCAGATTTTTTTTTTTTTTTTCTTATTTGTGGTGGCCAAATCAGGCTACACCATTTTACTTTTTTTATTTCTGTTTATTTTTATCGCATCATTTTTTTTTTCATCTACGTCGTTCTTCTTTCATAAGTGCGGTGTTTTTTCTTTATTATTTTAACCTACTTAATAAAGTTATCGTTATATGGTGAAAGAAATGACTTTTTTTTTTTTTTTAACTTGAAAACTAAACTGTTTGTAATGTCATGGGAGCATTTCTCCCTTCTGCCATTTTATTATTATTATTATTATTATTATTATTATTATTATTATTATTATTATTATTATTATTATTATTATTATTATTATGGAAACGCCGTCTGCTAATTACTGTTCTTCCCCTTTCTGCTTCCATTCAAAAATTTTGTTATATTTTATACCGGAATTGACTTTGAACGCTTCAGATTTATTCTCTCTCTCTCTCTCTCTCTCTCTCTCTCTCTCTCTCTCTCTCTCTCTCTCTCTCTCTCTCTTTTAGTTGAGTCAGCTCTGCCCTTTCACTCTGAAGGGATTTCGGTGTTGACTCCCGGCGAAGGGTCCACTATAAGGGAATTAAGGGGTCAAAGGTCACCACTGGAACCCCCATCAGTCAGAGGAATACCTAAATTTGCGGTTACAAAGAGATGGAATGGGGGAGAATAAAAAAAATAGTAAAAAGGCGAGTTTTCTGTACAGCCGCAACAGCGTCTAATCAGTTCCACCGCAAATAGATCTATCTTTCGGTGGTCTCTGTATAATGCTGTATGAGCCGCGGCCCATGAAACTTTAACCACGACCCGGTGGTGGCCTGTCCTATATCGTTGCCAGAAGCACGATCATGGCTAAAATTTAACCTTGAATAAAATAAAAACTACTGAGGCCAGAGGGCTGCAATTTGGTCTGTTTGATGATTGGAGGGTGGATGATCAACATACCAATTTGCAGCCCTCTAGCCTCAGTAGTTTTTAAGATCTGAGGCCGGATAGAAAAAGCGCGGACAGAGTAAAGTGCGGACAGAATAAAGTGCGGACGGACAGACAAAGCCGGCACTATAGTTTCCTTTTACAGAAAACTAAAAAAACGGAAAAGAGATCAAGGAAGGCCATGCCATGTTATTAAAGGGGACTCGGTGCTATTTGGGATAGGCCTATCGTGTCTCCAACCGCCCAGTAAATTTCTTTCCTTTTTTTTACCCTTTTTTTTTTGGTGGTGTAGGACGATTTTTTTTTATAGTAAATCATAAATTTAGGCTTCATATAGAGTCGTTTAGCAAATGAGTTTTTTTTTTTTTTTTTTTTTTTTTGCTAAGTGAGGTCAAGTTCTAATTAGAAATTTTTTCCTCTGATAAATCGTTAACTTTAATAAAGTTGGTCAAGATATTTTTATTTTTCATAATAAACGAAAAATATGCGTTCGAAGCTTTTTTTCATTTATTTTCTACAAGATTATGACGGTTTGATGAGCGTCCTTTTTTTTTTTTAATGAAGGTATTAAATATAGGTAACGTCGTTCTGGAAATTAACCACTGAACAACCAAAGGAAACTGTGTAAGATCATTTTTCTCTTTTTAGTTTTCTGTAAAAGAAAACTATTGCGCCGGCTTTGTCTGTCCGTCCGCACTTTTTTCTCTCCGCCCCCAGATCTTAAAAACTACTGAGGCTAGAGGGCTGCAAATTGGTAGGTTGCTCATTCACCCTCCAATCATCAAACATACCAAATTGCAGTTTTGTATTTTTGCAGATACTGCAGTCGTCCGTTTTAGGGCAAAATTGATTCATATTGCAACTGCTTTGAGGTTTTCCTCCTGTTAAACCTATCAAACCTTTTACTGTCAAATTTCCGTTTCAGCGCTGAATGACCTGATAGGTCCCAGTGCTTGGCCTTTGGCCTAAATTCTGCATTCAATTCGATTCTATATATAATGCGAAATGAGAAACATTACCGGAATTAACTTGATCACCCTGCGTTCAATAGGCCAATAATATGTAAGAGTCTGGAAGAAGCTAATAAAAAAAATGGCGTCTAGGCCATAATAATGGCTTAGGTGAACTTTTGGCAAGGCGGATCAAACATCCGTTTTTCCGACAGGGAGCAATTAGCGAAGTTCGTATGAAATTCACGACGGTGCCGCGATCGGTTTGTTTGCTCCCGATGCTGCTGATGTTCTTCTGAGCGTTTGTTTGTTTGTTTTTGTATTTTCTTCTTCTTCTTCTTCTTCTTCTTCTTCTTCTTCTTCTTCTTCTTCTTCTCCTGGCGCTGAATTATGACTGGCCCTGAATCATGACCGCCCCCAGCCCCTTCTATCTGCTTGCTTATATAGGAGTCGTTGGTGAAGGAAGCTAGAGGGCCTGGCGCTGAATTATGACCGCCCCCGAATCATGATCGCACCGCCCCCCTCTCCCCCCTTCTATCTATCTGCTTGCTTGCATAGGAGTCGTTGGTGAAAGACGCTAGATGGCTTCGGCCTTGGCGGCGGATTTAGGGAGATTTGAGGCGAGAAACCGCATCGAAATACGTCTTTGCCATAACCACGAAGGGAATTTCATTTGAATTACGGTAAAAAAAAGAGACATTCTTCACATTGACTAAAATATATTGAGGTCGATTTAATGTATTTTAATCTTTTAATTATATTTCATCATTATTTCAGTTACTACGGAACTAAAATGCAAATCGTAATGTCCTAAATAAATCGCAGTATATATTATACCTGTCTCTGTTACATAAGATATATCTTACAAATTGCAATGTACTTCAGTTCTACTTGAGGCAAGTATTAATATGAGTTTCTCTCTCTCTCTCTCTCTCTCTCTCTCTCTCTCTCTCTCTCTCTCTCTCTCTCTCTCTCTCTCTCTCTCTCTCTCTCTCTCTCCCCCCAAAATATTCGTTGGGGAAAGACGCTGGCTCGGGCCTTGGCGACGGATTTAAGGAGATTTATTAAGGAGATTTATTAAGGAGAGGATCTGCATCAAAATATGTCTTTGGCCTCGCCAGATATGAGTTAAGTTGCATCGTATGATTTAGACAGTAGGTTATTGTAGTGGCACTTAAGCGATGATTGGTTTACTATATTGAAAGTTGAAATGAATAAAACAATTTTCAAGTAAAAAATTGCGCCGAAGTTTTTTCGGCGCAATCGAGTTTTCCGTACAGTGCATAATCAAGACCACCGAAAATAGAACTATCTTTAGGTGGTCTCGGTATAATGCTGTATGAGCCGCGACCCATGAAACCCTCAGCCGGCCGTGGTGGCCCGTGTTGTTGCGTTGCCAGAAGCACGATTATGGCTAAATTTGACCATAAATAAAATAATAACTGCTGAGGCTAGAGGGCTGCAATTTGGTATGTTGGATGATTGGAGGGTGGATGATCAACATACCAATTTGCAGCCCTCTAGCCTCAACAGTTTTTAAGATCTGAGGGCGGACAGAAAAAGTGTGGACGGACATACAAAGCCGGCACAATAGTTTTGTTTTCAGAAAACTAAAAAAAAAAACAGTTGAAAAAGTTAAGTATACCTTAGTTTAACCAGACCACTGAGCTGATTAACAGCTCTCCTAGGCTGGCCCGGAGGATTAGGCTTCTTTTACGTGGCAAAGAACCAATTGGTTGCCAAGCAGCGGGACCTACAGCTTATTGTGGAATCCGAACCACATTATACCGAGAAATGGATTTCTAGCACCAGAAATAAATTCCTCTAATCCTTCACTGGCCGGCCGGAGAATCGAACGCGGGCCTAGGAGAGTGCCAGGCGAGTACGATATCGACCCATCCAGTGAAGAACTAAAAAAAGGGGCAGCATGACCACGAAGAATGACAGTTTAAAAAGAGTAAAATTTGGGAAGGGTGTTAAAAGATCGCCTGAGATCAGAAATTCTTCCCTGAAACTCAGAGGAACAGTGACTGAGGAAACGGCCGGTGGGCTAAGGGGAGAGGGGGGGGGTGGTGTGGAGGCAGTGGAGTACTGGGTGAGGAGACGTGAAAATTTAGCATAAGAAGAAACAGCAGAGATGAATCTTCAAACCAGAAAGATGTGTGATGTCTTCCATACACTCCTGGTCCCCTACCAACCCCGCCTCCCACCCGGGGCGGATAAACAGGTTTGCAGGAAGAGGGTGGATGTGGTCATGTCTCCCTACCCTCCCGATCACCTACCTACCCCGCCTCCCGCCCGGGGCGGATAAACAGGTTTGCAGGAAGAGGGTGGATGTGTCGTCTCCCCTACCCTCCCGATCACCTACCTGCCCCACTACCACCGGGCGGACAAACAAGAAAGATCCACTCGGCTTTTATTATTATTATTATTATTATTATTATTATTATTATATATTATTATTATATATATATATATATATATTATATATATATATATATATACATAATAATTGTATATATTTGTGTGTATAAAAATATCCGTGCGCATGATTATACATAACCTCACGTTTTTTTTTTTTTTTCGTATGTTACATTTTTACAAATCTTTTTACGTTCATATGATCGTTAGTCGATATTTCAAACCGCGCTGTTATTTATCCGTAATGTTTTTTCGATTCTCGAAATAATTTCGTTTGAGCTGAGAGTTTGACATTTATCGGGAATAAGTCGGATTCTGTCATGTTCCCGAGATAAGGATGATTCCCAAATTTTTCTGTCTCCGATAATTTGTCCTGTCGTTACGGAAACTCCCTGTGTGATGGTTAGAATACCACTGCATATATATATATAATATATATAGATATATATATATATATATATATAATATATATATATATATATATATATATATATATATATATATATATATATATATATATATATATAATATAAATTGGGTATGCGTATATGTGATTTGTATATACTGCGTCATATATGTATATATATATATATATATATATATATATATATATATATATATAGTATATGTATATATCATATATATACACGTATATATATTGTATGTGTGTTTGTATGCATGTTTTTTGTATACAGACGTTGCTCCCTGTCAAGTGGAGAAATGGTGCTTGATGGAAAAAAATATACACACACACGCTGTTGACAAATTGTTAACAGCCAAATTACTTGTCGCCCGTAATATGAGAGAGAGAGAGAGAGAGAGAGAGAGAAGAGAGAGAGGAGAGAGAGAGAGAGAGAGAGAGAGAGAGAGAGAGAGAGAGAGGAAATTAATTATTTTAGATAAATTGCGGCCACCTAAGGTCGTTTTTCTCAATGATCCTCTTGTTACTGAAAGGTTTTCTTTTACGCGAATAATTTTTGAAGTTTTACACTAGCAGTGTCCTCGCAAACATTAGGCTAATTATGTAAATTTTAATTCGGCACGGCTTTATGTACTGCGTCCTTCCGTATAAAGTGTTCGAGGGTCATTCCCTAGAATAATGAATTGAAATAAGAGAGAAAAATTTATATATATATATATATATATATATATATATATATATATATATATATATATATATATAATATATATATATATATATATATATATATATATATATATATTTGTGTATATAGGTTAGGTTGGGTTGGGTTAGGTTTGGTTAGGTTAAAACTATATGAGTTATTTGTGTGTGGGAATCATAATTAGGTTATTTTCAACAAAATTCTATGGTTGGTTTTTAAGATATGGCGTCCCGCTTTTTTTCAGGGAGAGGTCCCTACGGCACTCGGTTACATTTCGGGAAAGTGCTTCCGGGATGAACCCTACTGGACAGGAACGGATTCCGTGAGGACGATTTATCCAGCTGCGGCTCCGTCGTATGAACCGAATACGTACGAACATAGCTAATAACTCCCACCCACCCCTTTCCCCCCTCTCCCCGCCTCACGGTCGGCTATAATATCAAGTTAGGGTAAATCCCTTGATTTGATACTGTCGCATTTTTAGGGAAAGGCTAAATAGAATTAGAGTCTCGGGAGGCCGGTGATGTTCCTGCGCCTTGGAAGTTACTTAAATGCTCTTCCAAGTGTTCCTTTATTTATATTTTATCTAATATAATGTGAATTGAACTGAATATGGAGTTTAGGCCAGAGGCCAAGCACTGGGACCTACGAGGTCACTCAGCGCTGGGAAGGAAATGGAGAGTAGGTAGGTCTGAAAGGTGTAACAGGAGGAAAACCTCGCAGTTGCACTGTGAATCAATTGTTAGGAGAGGGTTCAGGAAAGTAAGATGGAAGAGAGAATATGAAAGGAGGTACGGTAAAAGGAACGAAAGGGGTTGCAGTTAGGGGCCGAAGGGACGCTGCAAAGAACCTTTAGTAATGCCTACTGTACACCTCATGAGGTGCACTGACGGCATTGCCTGCCCTACTGGGATTTAGTAGGGAGAGGTCAGCTCACAATAAGAAAAAAAATTGTATTCCATCTCTGCTTTCAAGCTACACTTCTGCCATTATGTTCATTTCAAAATATTCTTAAGAACTGTTGCTTCTGTTCTTCCGCCATTGATGTTACTATCCATTGCTTCATACTCCTTGTTTTCTCTTTGTTGTTTTCATTTGCTTTCATTTGTTTTCATTTGCGTTCACTCTTAACTACAGTTTTTCTTCACAATGACCTGTTGCGCCCCGTAGGCTGGTAGTGTCGTCAGTGCACCTCGATCGGGACACTGTAGGCATTAGTGAAGGTTCTTTGCAGCGTGCCTTCGACCCCTAGCTGCAATCGCTTTCGTTCCTTTTACTGTACCCCCTTTCATATTCTTTCTTCCATCTTACATTCCACCCTCTCCTGACAAATGATTCTCCGTACAACTGCGAGGCTTTCTCCTGTGCCACTTTTCAGACTTTCACTGCCAACTGTTGATCCAGCGCTGAGTTACCTCATAGGTCCCAGTGCTTGGCCTTTGGCCTAAATTCTATATGCAGTTCAATTCAATAACCTGTTACACTCTATCATCTGCAGCAGCGATGATGACGCCTGAATTCGTTCCAAAATATTGAACCTACATCTCATGGCCTGTCCTAAACTCCTCTTGTCACTCGATCTCAAAATCAGCAAAGAGCTTTGAGGCTGACCACCCACCCGTGGCTGGGGCCTACTTACAACACACACAAAAGGTCAAACTCTAATTTAAAGCTTTCTGTTGCCTCCAGCAACGCCGTCCAAATCATATCTCTGGTAACACAATCAGAAATCTGAGTCTATATAGACAATATGCAGATTTTTCCTTTGCCTCGATAAAATTAATTGCTCTTCTCCATCAATTCCTGTTATCTCTGTTACCATCTTAATCAAAACCTTAGCCTTTCATCGTTCTAAATTTACTGATTGTGTTATCGCCTTCTAATTCGTACTGTTGAACGGTGTAATCTTAATACGTTTTTCTGTAAGTAAATGGACGAGTATGTCTTCCACGATTCACCATTCCTTTGGAAATTAATCCTGTTCAGGCATACCTTACCCACACTGGTCAGCTAATCAGTTACAGTGAGATTCTATATATATATATATATATATATATATATATATATATATATATATATATATATATATATATATATAATTTATATATATACGTATATATAAAATGTATATATATATATATATATATATATATATATATATATATATATATATATATATATATAATATATATAAATATAAAATGTATATATAATATATATGTACAGTATGTATACACTATTTTTGTATGGAATAATGAACACATAAATATACATATAGATATACATATATATATATATATATATATATATATATATATATATATATATATATATATATATATATATATATATATATATATATATATATATATACATAAGATGTGTGTTTGTGTACGTATGTATATATATGTATATATTTCATCGTATTATTATAAATAGAAATACGCCTATTTTGTTACGCATACAAATAAAATAAAGTTGTTCGACTCATCACTTACTAAGCAAAAATGGGAAGCTGGACGATCTTGGTATTCGGAGAGAGAGAGAGAGAGAGAGAGAGAGAGAAAGAGAAAGCTAACAGCGAGCGTGCGAAAGAACATTGTCGATAAGAGACCAGTTTTGCAGGCTGTGATGGGAGACCAGCCATGCCTTATCTTATCGGAATGGAGAAGGGGGGGAGGGGGAGGGGGAGGGAGAGGGGGGTGGGGGAGGTAGTAAGAGGGATGAAGATGGTGGAGGCGGGTTTGAGAAAGGAAATGCCACGAAAACCGGAGGATAAGAGAGGCGGCGGAGACCAGCTGTGAATGGTTACTAAGCAAATGAGAGGATTTAAAGCTCTTTTGCTAAGAACCGTGAATTTTTTTCTTTTTACCTATTAGTTTTCTGTAATAGAAAACTATTGTGCCGGCTCTGCCTGTCCGTCCGCACTTTATTCTGTCCACACTTTTTCTGTCCGCCCTCAGATCTTAAAAACTACTGAGGCTAGAGGACTGCAAATTGTTACGTTAATCGTCCACCCTCCAGTCTTCAAACATACCAAATTTCAGCCCTCTAGCCTCAGTAGGTTTTATTTTATTCAAGGTTAAAGTTAGCCGTAATCGTGCTTCTGGCAGTGATATAGACTAGGCCACCACCGGCCCGTGGTTCAAGTTTCATGGGCCGCGGCTCATACGGCATTATAGCGAGACCACGGAAAGATAGATCTATTTTTGGTGGCCTTGATTATACTCTGTAGCGGCTGTACAGAAAACTCGAAGTTTCTTCGGCGCATATTTTACTTGTTTTTATGCGAAATCACAATTTTTAGGAATTGGATAATTTAGACTTAGTTATGAAGTCGTATTATTTCATAAAAAATATGTTACTAAAGAACAGAATGTCCCCTGTGAGAGGAAGTATTTGTGAAGAATTGTATAAATATATAAATAAAGAAGTGAATAGGCACTTTCTCCGTAGGGGGTTAGTGCCGTCAGTGCACCTCACGTGGTGTACTGTAGGCATTACTTGAGGGTCTTTGCAGCGTCCCTCCGTCCCTGGGTACAACCTCTTTCATTCCTTTTTACTGTACCTCCGTTCATATTCTCTTTCTTCCTTCTAACACTTGTTTCATAGTACAACTGCGAGGTTTTCCTCCCGTTACACCTTTCAAACCTTCTTACTGTCAATATCCCTTTCAGCCCTGAATGACCTCATAGGTCCCAGCGCTTGGCCTGTGGCCTAAATTCTATATTCCCTCCTGTTCTAAATAGACACCTTACACTGAATTAAACATCGTAAATGAATTTCAGGAAACACCTGAGAATTCAATCATCGTTGGACTGGTCGGTACCGTTCTCGGCCAGCACACTGCAGGGCCCGAGTTCGAATCTCCGGCCGGGCAATGAAAGAATTAGAGGAATGTATTTCTGGAGATAGAAATTCATTTCTCGGTATAATGTGGTTCGGATTCCACAATAAGCTGTAGGTCCCGTTGCTAGGTAACCAGTTGGTTCTTAGCCACGTAAAACAGGTGTAATCCTTCGGGCCAGCCCTCTCTAGGAGAGCTGTTAATCAGCTCAGTGGTCTGGTTAAACTAAGGTATACTTAATTTTTTTCCAGCGGGTTTGATTAATTCAGTTACTTCCAAGATTCGGTCGATTGGCTCCACAGTATTCCAAGGAACGTTTATAGAGATGGGAATGGGATTGGTGTAAACATCTAGCGGTTTTATTTTGACATTTTTTGGAACGTACAAAAGGGTGTTTAGGTTGCAGCTTTTTTCCGTTCTCTGTTCCGAAGAGAGTAAAAGAAGCAAAGAAGTATTTATTCATTATTGTCTTATAACTTTTTGGTGGTTTATGACTCGAACTTTTAGTAAAGAATAAAGATACGTATGGAATTCCAACTTCCGGAAATATTAACAGCGACCAAAATAGATTCCGTTAAGAAGTTAAAGTCCCACTGGGGCCTCTGCAGGCTCATAGGGCAGGCGCTGATCTCCTGTTTCTTAGGCCGACAGCCAGTGGGGGACTTACGATATTTTTTATCATACTGCTAAATCGTGAATGTATCCATGGAGGAGAAAACTTTCACAGCAACACCAGTTTCATGAACCTACGTGCTCACGGGAGTCACTATTCTCCCCGGGTCGGGGCGAACGACATGTCCAAGCCATCTCCATGTCGCCTTCATCGTTATCCCGCGGACATTGGATACTTGGTGTAATTTGAATTCCATTCTTCACATGACTCCTTATATTTCTTTAGGAAGTTCTGTTGTCAAATCGACGAAATTTTTTTGGTTTTAATTTTCATCCTGTTATTATATATAGCCTTTTCTCTCTCTCTCTTTCTCTCTCTCTCTCTCTCTCTCTCTCTCTCTCTCTCTCTCTCTCTCTCTCCTCTCTCTCTCTCTCTCTCTCTCTGAATTCCATAATTCCACATTACTCCTTATATTTCTTTAGGAAGTTTTGTTGTCAAATCGACGAAATTTTTTTTGTTTTAATTTTCATCCAGTTATTAAATGTAGTTTCTCTCTCTCTCTCTCTCTCTCTCTCTCTCTCTCTCTCTCTCTCTGAATTC
>JANJGK010000037.1:28915033-28920033 GCA_039081455.1 Macrobrachium rosenbergii | reverse complement strand
GCTTGGCATTTGGCCTGAATTTTCTATTCCATTCCATTCGAAGTCTTGTTATCGGTGCAACAGATAGGGTGAATTCCTTTTTCTATGACGGAATAGTGATTTATTATTATTATTATTATTATTATTATTATTATTATTATTATTATTATTATTATTATTATTATTATTATTATTATTTTGGAGGTCTCCCTCGGCTAGGAGGCGAACTAGGCCATTCCATAAATCTTGCACTGTGCCTCTGTTGTCCTAAGCAGTGATTTAGTGTAGTTAGTGATTTAGAATGGGAAATGGTTATGGGGCCAGCAACCTCATCCTAGAGGACTTGCTGAAAACATAGAATTTTAACATCAGAAGTGTATATAATTTTATTATTGTAATTTTAATTTTATAATTGCCATTATACAGAGAGAACAAACCCTTTCACAGAAGTGTGTCATTGTGTTGGTGTTTATAAGGCAATTTTATAGTTGTCATTATATAGAGAACAAAACTTTCACAGAAGTGTGTCATTGTGTTTGTGTTTATGTTTGTGTGTTTGTACGCCTCGTTCTTCTCTGGTTTTGTTTTTCCGTTTTTCTGTTTTTCTCCGCCGAAAAATGTTGCAATATCCAAGTGGGAGAGGATGAAGGGATTTTCCTTCTATTTGTTTTACATCAAGAAAATAGGAGATGGTTCGTTCGCGCCCTTGACCTTAAGCTCGGGAAGCCGCGAATGAAAACATTCGTCGGCGTCGTCGCTCCATTGCAAATGTTTTCGAATTTTCGGTGGAACATTTTCTAGGAATGTTTTTTCAGATGTGTCACGTGACTTGATGATTGCTTTCGGTAGAGTACTGTTAGACTGCTGCATTCCGTAAGGGGGGGGGGGGGATAGTGTCGTTTGTGCACTGCATGCGGTGTACTGTAGGCATTACTTAAGGTTCTTTGCAGCGTGCCTTCCTCAGGCCCCTATCTGCAACCCCGTTCATTCCTTTTACTGTGCCTCCGTTCGTATTCTCTTTCTTCCATCTTACTTTCCACCCTCTCCTAATATTTCATTCATAGTGGAACTGCGAGGTTTTCCCCTGTTACGCTTTCAAACCTTTCTACTCTCAATTTTCCTTTCAGCGCTGAATGACCTCATAGGTCCCAGCGCCTGGCCTTTGGCCTAAATCCTATATTCAATTCGATTCATTCAGTTTGTCACTCACATCGTTCTAGCTTCCGAATTTAGTCGTGAATTGCGACGGTTGTGTGATGACTAAGGAATTCGTCGGCGACATTTGGGTTGAAGGGAATCGACCGATCACTCTCAAGTTTCTTACCTTGATTTTTAGTTTTCTGGTTTGCAGGGGGTGGGTGGCTGTGTCATGTCTCCCCTACTGTCACCCGGGGGAGGACAAACGAGATCAGATCCTCTCGGATTTTATTATTATAGATGATTTCGATGTTACTGATATGAAAGCAGCTGTGAAATAGCTAGGCAAATTGTATTGAACTTACAATACAGATGGGAGTGAGTGTATGATTTGCAGTAAAATCAGCATTTATTTGACCCATAATTATTCAGAATTAGCGCAACGATTCCGATCAGTTATAATTGGAATGGAAAGGGCTGACAGGCATGAGTGGCAGAATTTCACAGGGACCAGGGGGATGATGAAGATGATGACGATGATGATGATGATGATGGTGAATTATAATCGCTCTCTCTGATGATGATGATGAATTATAATCTCTCTCTACTGTCATTTCCATACGGGGTAGTTACTGCCATTCATGTTTTCCATCGTAATTCAATTTGTATTTTAATATCTTACATTTTTATTTTATTAATTCCTTAATTTATCTGTTTTTCTAATTACTTATCTCCTCTTTCCGTTTCCATTTTTACCTTCCGTTACTTCTTTCTAATGAACACCATAATATTATTTGGAAGCTTGAATTTCAAGTCAGTGGCCCCTGTGGTGGGCTTGTTCCATATGAATAGGGTTCATCTTCTAATATATAATAATAATAATAATAATAATAATAATAATAATAATAATAATCTTGGAAGCTTGAACTTCAAGTCAGTGGCCCCTGTGGTGGGCTTGTTCCATACGAATAGGGTTCATCTTCTGAATAATAATAATAATAATAATAATAATAATAATAATAATAATAATAATAATAATAATAATAATAATAATAATAATTGTGGCAATGACTGACTTTGGATAATAGTGTGTATCTCAGTGAGCCAAATCATATTTTAGCAAAGAGAATTGAAAACACACTAAACTTTAATGTTCAGTATACCAGTTTCCGCCATGCGCTCTGGACAATTTTGATCCCATATTTGACAGTGATTTATTACTTTTAAAAATTTAACCGTGGGTATGGGAATGTATCAGATCATATTTTTAGCATGGATAATTTTTAGTTTTTATTCAGAATACCCGCACTTATTCACTATGAATAATGTGTACAGATTTGATTGCATATGTGGTGTTGATTCTCTTACTAAATTGTGTAGTCTTGTGAATGGTAATTATTTAGTAGTTTAATCGTTCAAAATTCTATTGACTTCACATATTTAACTACGCAAATGGATATATTTACTTTTTCCATTTAATCGTATAAATGCCCCGTAGGGGTTAGTGCCGTCAGTGCACCTCACCGGGTACACTGTAGGCATTACTTAAGGGTCTTTTGCAGCGTCCCTTCGGCCCCTAGCTGCAACCCCTTTCATCTCTTTTACTGCACCTCCGTTCATATTCTCTTCCTTCCATCTGACTCTCCACCCTCTCTAACAGTTGTTTCAAAAGTGCAACTGCGAGGCTTTCCTCCAATTACATCCTTCAAGTCGAGCAATTTCCCTGTCAGCGCTGAATGACCTCATAGGCCCCAGCGCTTAGACTTCACTTATATTCTCTATTCAGTCGTATAATCGACAGTGATTTACTTTTACTAATATATTCACACGTGTGGAAATTAGCTTAACCATACATGTAAGAAATTATCAGTTATTTACTTTTACTAATATATTCACACATACTGTGTGGCAATTAGCTAAACCAAACATTTAGGAAATTATCACTTATTTACTTTCACTAATATATTCACACATACTGTGTGGCAGTTAGCTAAACCATCCATGTAGGAAATCATCAGTTATTTACTTTTAGTAATATATTCACACATAATATGTGGAAATTAGCTAAACCAGACATATAGGAAATTATCAGTTATTTACTTTTACTAATATATTCACACATATGTGGAAATTAGCTAAACCAAACATGTAGGTAATTATTTATCAGTTATTTACTTTACTGATATATCCACACATACTGTGGCAATTAGCTAAACCAAACATGTAGGTAATTATTTATCAGTTATTTACTTTTACTGATATATCCACACTTACTGTGGCAATTAGCTAAACCATCCATGTAGGAAATCATCAGTTATTTACTTTTACAAATACATTCACACATACTATGTGGAAAATTAGCTAAACTACAGTAACTACATGTAGGAAACAATCACAGCGACCAAAAGCAGGCGTCGCTAAGCGCTTAAACCAACATTCACCGCCGCCGGATTCCCCATTCACCATTGTGGAATTCCCTCGACAAACAGAAGAAGACAGTAACAGTTGCGAAGAAAAGTTCCACAGGAGAAGAAGAATTCGGTGCGAGACTTGTCTGCCTTGTCACAATAGAAAAGAGGTAAATATTTTGCCTTCACAAAATGTCCTTTCTCCTTGGCGGTTGCGACGTTATATATATTTTTCCGTCTCCCGTTGTTCTTTCTTGAAGTGTCTCTTGTTTCCCCCCCCCCCCCCATGCGGTGTTTGACTAGGAATGGCCTGGTGGTGTGGAGATCGTAGAAGAAAATGTACCATTTCTTATGTTAATGTTTGTATAATAATATTTTAGGCTGACGTTGTTTGGGTTACATAATCAAATTATATATATCTATATATAATATATATATATATATACATATACATATATATGTGTATATATATTATATAATATATATATATATATATATATATATATATATATATATATATATATATATATATATATATATATATATATATTACAGGCAAATAGCGAAACCAGGCATTTCGCGAACTGACTGAAATTTCAGGCAGATAGCGAAATGCACTTAGGGACATTTGATCCCCCTCCCCCCCAGGGGCTGTTACTAAACACGGCGATATACATTTGACCCCCCAGGGGCTAGTCGCCCTACTAAACAGGGCGAAACAGTGTGTAGGTGAGTCACTGTTTCACCGTGTTTAGTACTAACCCCTAGGTGATCAAATGTCCCTAAGTGCATTTCGCTATCTGCCTGAAATTTCAGGCAGTTCGCGAAATGCCTGGTTTCGCCATCTGCCTGTAACATATAGACTATATTTCAGATAACTCGATATTCTCTTGGGCACCATTCAAAAATTGCGAATATATTTCATAATCTTGCCCAAAATTTATTCCAGCCCACAATCTGAACCAGGCACCGATTTCAGAGTCCAATTTATAATTCGTCGGTTCTATTATTCGGTTTGCCTGTTGAATTAAAATGGAAATTAATGTATACCATACAGGAATATATAAACTAACCTTTTTGAAAGTATTTTATTTCGCGGGAAGCGCTAAAATGATTTAATTTCACTGGAAACAAATATTTTATTTCACTGGAAACAAATTATTTTATTTCACAGGAAACACTTAAACGATTTTATTTCACAGGAAACACTTCAATGATTGTATTTCACAGGAAACACGTAAATCATTTTATTTCACAGAAAACACTTGAATGATTTTATATCACAGGAAACAAATGATTTTATTTCACAGTAAACACTTAAATGATTTTATTTCACGGGAAACACTTCAATGATTTTATTTCACAGGAAACACAAATTATTTTATTTCACGGAAATTTCATAGGAAAATACTTGCATGATTTTATTTCACAGGAAACACTTAAATAATTATTTCACAGGAAACGCTTGAATAATTT
>JANJGK010000037.1:28877533-28910033 GCA_039081455.1 Macrobrachium rosenbergii | reverse complement strand
TCTCTTGTGTGGGTTGTTTAAATGCTTCCTCGCTCCCCTCCCACGCGCGCGGGCGCGCACATTTTTAACTTCCAAAACTAGATTTAGGTCACTGTGTCTGTGTGGGAGAATGTTTGATCGCCCTTGCATTCTTCGAACGTAATTTGCTTTTTATTCCGTTAAAAGAGCATCAGGTTCAGTTAATGGAATATACAGAATCAGTTAGTCACATTTTGCATTAAAAGGTCCGCCAGAAAATAGAGTAAAATATTTGTAAGCGGTAAAATGCCTTTAGGGGAACTATTATTAAGGTGTGGGTTGATTTTATTTAATACCGACGCGGAGACGGAAACCAGTTATATATTTATGTTTTCTGTAAAGAAAAACTGAAAACTATTGAGATGGCTATTTGTTTGTCCGTCCGCACTTTTTCGGCCCGCCCTCGGATCTCAAAAACTACTAAGGCTAGAGGGCTGCAAATTGGTATGTTAATCATCCACCCTCCAATCATCAAACATACCAAATTGCAGCCCTCTAGCCTCAGCAGAAAAAATTTTTATTTTATTTAAAGTTAAAGTTAGCCATGATCATGCGCCTGGCACCACTATGGTGCCAACAACACATGCCACCAGCGGACCGTGGGTGAAAGTTTCACGGGCTGTGACGGAGAGTTTCTTGGACCGTGGCTGAGAGTTTCATACAGCATTATACGCTGTACAGAAAACTCGATTGCGCCGAAGAAACTTTGGCGCATTTTTCACTTGTTTAATACTAAAGTCAATTCGGGTTCTCGCTTACTCAAGCAGTATGAAGCTTATTTGCGTGATCGTGGTCTTCAATTCTAGAGTTTATTTTGACAGACAGTAAATACATTTAATATTAAAAAATCGAAAAAGAGTTCAGTAATTCATTAAATAAACTTGAGCAAGAAAACGGTAATTAAGAGGGTAGAAATTGCATGATAAACGCAGTTCAAGGAAACGGGAGTCAAGAAGCTTGCAACTGCATGACTGAACTAGGGCAAGGAAAGGGAATTCAGAAGGTGCTAATAATAATTATCCGATTAACTTGGGCACGGCAAGACGATTCGAGAGGGTATCAACTGCGTGGGCAAGGAAAAGGGATTCAAGTAATTGTACGATCAGATTTATGAACTGAAGGGTATTTTATAAGACGGTAATTCAAGTCAAGTCAATAGGTATATGATTCAGTTAAGATTTTTGCTTTTTATCCCTCATTCGTAGTTTGTGAGTTGCTTTGAAAGAAAGATTATTGATAATGTGATATAGTGTAGTACTCAGCGTGTTTTCCAAATGAATTTCAATCACTTTATACCCCGTAGGGGGTTAGTGCCATCTGTGCACCTCATGCGGCGCACTGTAGGCATTACTTAAAGGTTCTTTGCAGCGTCCCTTCGACCCCTAGCTGCAACCCCTTTCATTCCTTTTACTGTACCTCCATTCATATTATGTTTCTTCCGTCTTGCTATCCACCCTCTCCTAGCAATTATTTCATGGTGCACCTGCGAGGTTTTCCTTCTGTTACACCTTTCAGACCTCCTACTCTCAGTTTCCTTTCCAGCGCTGAATGACCACATAGGTCCCAGTGCTTAGCCTTTGGCCTAAACTCTATATTCGATTCCATTCCATTCCTAATCACTTTATATGGCATATATAATTTATTTGATTCATTTCATCCTTTTTCTGCCTACCAGAGGTTATTCATTATAACTGATAAATTAATTCACTGCCTCAGAAGCCACCTGTTAGTCACAGGCGCTTTTCCGTTTTGGGGGTGAGTGTGAATTCAGGCTAACCTGAATTGTCAAATTCAGGCTAACCTGAATTGCCAATTGAATATTCAAACGAGCAGCGCCTCCGTGTTTACCAATCATTGCCGTTATTAGGCCGAGTTTACGACCGCACAAATTGGTTCTCCGGGGTCGGAATTATTGAATGTATCTGTTAATATTGTGTTTGCAGTTATACCTATGTTATAATTAATATTTTATAGCCTTATTTGTTTTAAAGTATATATATTTTTATACTTATTTTTATTCATATTGTCATAAGAGTTTTCTGATTTAAAGAAATCTATTTCTGGATTTCTTTAAATATCTGTAGTTTATTCATTCTTTTTTTTAGTTTTCTGTAAAAGAAAACTATTGTGCTGGCTTTGTCTGTCCGTCCGCACTTTTTTCTGTCCGCACTTTTTCTGTCCGCCCTCAGATCTTAAAAACTATTGAGGCTAGAGGCCTGCAAATTGGTACGTTGATCATCCACCCTCCAATCATCAAACATACCAAATTACAGCCCTCTAGCCTCAGTAGTTTTGATTTTATTTAAGGTTAAAATTAGCCATAATCGTGCTTCTGACAACAATAATGGATATGCCACCACCGGGCTTTGGTTAAAGTTTCATGGGCCGCGTCTCATACAGCCTTATACCGAGACCACCGAAAGATAGATCTATTTTCGGTGGCCTTGATTATACGCTGTAGCGGCTGTACAGTAAACTCGACTGCGCCGAAGAAACGTCGGAGCAGTTTTTACTTGTCTAAAGTGTTTTTTCAGCTGTTCCAAAGATTTGGATAAATTTTTAAGAGGGTTATTGGAACTTCAGGAAATAGAACAGAATAATTAGAGTATATAAAAGTAATGAGGCAGTAATTAAAATGTCCGCTTAACAGCTTACCATTCCCGCTGAATTGCGGGACCTCAATATAATCTTCGCATTAACTGAACCGATAATTAGAACATTAAATATTCCCGCGTTTAACTTGAGCCACTTTGATCCTTTCATCGTAATAAGGTATATTCCTCTATTCTCTCTCTCTCTCTCTCTCTCTCTCTCTCTCTCTCTCTCTCTCTCTCTCTCTCCCGCAAGTCGGTTGTTATTTCCTTAGCTTCCATTTTTAATGGAATATTTTCTTTTTTACTTTGAATTTGACTCGCTGCTCCCACTTCAATAGTCCTTTACACACAGACTCTCTCTCTCTCTCTCTCTCTCTCTCTCTCTCTCTCTCTCTCTCTCTCTCTCTCTCTCTCTCTCATATTTTTAGAATTTGTCTTCTTAATGGTGGAAGTCCTTTCTCCAGCTGCCTCTGCCTTCCTGGCGAAGGCAGTTCTTTTGACTTGAAAAGCAGGGAGTCTTTTTCTCGATTCTTGGAAGAACTAAAAAAAAAGGGGTGCTTGATGGGAGGTATCCTTTGTGCGTCTGTTCTTCGTTTTTGTGCGTTATGCATTTTTAGTTTTCTGCAAAAGAAAACTATTGAGATGGCTATTTCTGTCCGCCCTCAGATCGTAAAGACTACTGAGGCTAAAGGTCTGCAAATTGGTATGTCGATCGTCCATCCTCCAACCATCAGACATACTAAATTGCAGCCCCCTAGCCTCAGTAGTTTTTATTTTATTTAAGGTTAACATTTCGTGCGTCTGGCAGCGATTTCCGGAGGCGTGCGACGCACCCTCACTCCACCTTATCTGGGGGGTAACTGAGCGTATCGAGATCGTAGCTGGTAGTTTTATATAGCATTATATTACGCTGTACAGAAAACTCGATTGCACCGAAGACGCTTCAGCGCATTTTTTGCTTGTTTTTGTGCATTTCACTTTTTATGCGGGATATGAGTTGTTCTTCAGGTAATTGTCCGTGCATCTTCTGTCACCCAGGGGAGGACCAACAAGATCCGCTCGGATTTAATGTTATAGATTTACCCTTTTCAGCAAACGACATTAAATTAAAGATATTCAGCTTTAAAATGAGAGTAACCTAATGTGAGTATCTTAGCCTGGAAGCTAAATTTACGCAGACCATTTTAAAACTAATAACGCTTAATGCAATCGCTATCTGTGAGAGTTGGGTTCATCCCTGTCTGGACATTAGCTACCACCCCCCCCCCAAAAAAAAAAATATTCATCTAAACAGAATATTCGTTTTTTAATTTCTTTATAGTTACAACTGAAAAGGTATACTGCTTTTATGTTTATATGAAAATAAACCTCATTGAAGCAATTTTTGTCGAGAAATTTTAATCACAAGCTTACTATTCCTGGCTCACACATCACATGAGTGTGTATATATATATATATATATATATATATATATATATATATATATATATATATATATATATATATATATATATATATATATATATATATATACACATATAATATATATGTGGCCGACTGCGTTAGTGCGTCACTGTAGTCCTGATTCCTCGTCCGTCGCTGGTTCGACCCCACGGGACGGTGGACTTATTATCAACTAAAAAATTCCCCTTCGGTAACATATATATGAAAATATATTATTTCCGAGGTAGAGTGAATTGGATATTAAAGGACGTTTGTAGCTTTCTGATTGTATATGAATCACGGTGATGTGATAAATAGTCATATATTATATATATATATATATATATATATATATATATATATATATATATATATATATATATATATATGTATATATATATATATTTATATATATATATATATATATATATATATATATATATATATATATATATATATATATATATATATATATATATATATATATATATATACACACAGGTTCCATTATTTAGTTATCTCTTGATACTTCACCACACTAGAATAATATTATGAACCGTCAAACTACCAAACATATGGCTACTCCAAGTATATAAACTTTGTATCGCCTTGATAGCGCATCATATGGTGACTACGATACTTCAATGAAGTTTTTATTAGGAATAAAGTCGGTGATGCGAGAGTCGCTTTTATGGAGTCATTTATTTTATATTTATCCGGAAGTTGAAAAACTTGCACCAGCTACAAGATGGTGCTTTTATTTTCTTGGGTTATATTGTGAAGTTTTTTTTCTACGATATTAAAAAGTTAAAATAAATCTCAGGTTCTGTGCGGACTGATGTATAGAAATTAGATACTAAATCATTGTTGTTATTTGCATTTTGCCTTATATTAATATTGTCCATTATCTAGGAAGGAAATAGGGTTCACTTCTGACTTTTATAAAAATCGTAAGAATTATGTTTTAAGAGAGTGAGGGACCTACAAAGATCTTGTATTTATTTATTTGTTTCTCTCTATTTATTTTATTTATTTATTTATTTATCTATTTATTTATTTATTTATTTATTTATTTATTTATTTACTTGAGAGAGAGAGAGAGAGAGAGAGAGAGAGAGAGAGAGAGAGAGAGAGAGAGAGAGAGAGAATTTGATATTTCATAATTCGTTGACCTTTTTCAGAACACAACCCAGTTTTTTCCCCATCCTCGTGTTGTAAGTTTTTTTTTTCTCCGTCCTTTTCCACCTTATGTTATTACCATCGTTAATCATCAACCTGTCAAGCGAATGCTCCCTGTTTGACGCCGTGTTTGACACGTTAACACGCTTAATGAGCTTGTCGTGTATATGCGTGCCACAGACACTCTTTGACTTAGCGGATCAAGTATTTCGTGAGTCCGTGTTTTCATCGGTATTTAGGATGTTGGTGTTGGAAATCTATAATGATAAAAATACGAGAGGATCTTGTTTGTCCTCTCCGGGGTGACTGTAGGTGAGACGTGACACAGCCACCCTCCTCCTGCAAACCTGCTTGTCCGCCCCAGGTGGGGCGGCGTTGGTAGGGGAGACATGACACATCCACCCTCCTCCTGGAAACCTGTTTGTCCGCCCCGGGTGGGGGCGGGGTAGGTAGGGGAACGGGAGGGGAGGGGAGATATGACACATCCACCCTCCTCCTGCAAACCTGTTTTTCTGCCCCGGGTATGGGCGGGGTGGGTAGGGGAACAGGAGGGTAGGGGGAGACATGACACATCCCCCCTCCTCCTGCAAACCTGTTTGTCCAGCCCGGGTAGGTGTGGGGTAGGTAGGGGATCAGGAGGGTAGGGAAGACATGACGGGCAGCGCTGGGTTCCAGCACAGCGTAGCGCGCGCCATCAAGCTCGTAAGAGTATATTTTTCAATTTCTCATAGACCTTGCAGTGCTTCGTGTATCCCAATGATGTGTGATTGGTATTTTATACAGTTATAATTACTCTCAACTTGCTGCTTATTAACCTCATGAGATATCGTTCGATATGCCTCTGATGCTGTGGAAATTTTATGCCTGAGTTTTCATCCTTGGTTGAATAATTACAGGAATTCAGTGGTCTTGCATTGCGTTGTGAGCTTTCAGTGCGAAAGAAAAGTAAAATGAAAACATTTATCGACTTCTACGATGTTCCTTAATTGCATTAACTTCGTTGTGGAAAGATTGACACAGCAAAAGTACTATAAGCATTATGAGTTATTATCTCTTAACATATATTTTATTTTAGGGCGTCTGTCGAGATCCATTTTTAGTTGTGTGTAAAAGAAAACTACTGCGCCGACTTTGTCCGTCGGCACTTTTTTTCTGTCCGCAATCAGATCTTAAAAACTACTGAGGCTAGAGGGCTGCAAATTGGTATGTTGATCTTCCACCCTCCAATCATCAAACGTACCAAACTGCCGCCCTCTAGCCTCATTAGTTTTTATTTTATTTAAGATTAAGGTTAGCCATAATCGTGCTTCTGCCAACGATATAGGATAGGCCGCCACCGGGCTTTGCTTAAAGTTTCATAGGCCGCGGCTCATACAGCATTAGAAGATCACCGAAAGATAGATCTATTGTCGGTGGCCTTGATTACACGCTGTTCAGAAAACTCGATTGTGCCGAAGAAACTTCGGCGCATTTTTCACTTGTATATTGTACAAGATACAATGTATCAGTCTTGGCAAGAACAGAAAGTGAAATGATAGCATCGTTATTGCTTTTTTTATGTTCTCTTATCCTCCTCTTTTTCCCTTTCCTTTTTCCCGTTTGTTCCCACCATAAAACACCTCTTCTCCTCCGTAGATTAGATCCACCATTGTTATTATTCTTTTATTAGCGCTCGACCAGGCCGGACCGCTGCGGTCAGGGCGAACTCGGGCCTTCTTTTATGTGGTCGGGAACGCACCTTGCTCTCTCAGAGGCCTCCTTGTCGGTCATTTTATGCTTTTATTTTTTTTATTTTTTTTTTTTTTTTTTACTTTTCCTGGGTGCTGAGATGTGTATTTGGTGTCTGTATGTATGCACTCGAAGTTTTATGTATGTATTTGTGTATGTATGGGTGTATGTCCAGAATGTATGTAGGTATGGATGACTGAATGCATATGTATTTGTTTTCATAAACTCGTGTGTCTGCGTGTATACCAGTGTATGTGGTAATATATGTGTGTGTATATGTGTATATATATATATATATACAGTATATGTGTATGTATATATATATACTGTATATATGTATATCAGATTATACATTCCAGATTTGAGAACTGATGCATACAGGCTATGAGATATTGAATAGAAGCTCTACGAAGTTCCCATTTTGAAAATCTGTTTGATCAGCGAATGCATTCTGCCTAGAATCTGAAATATGTTAACTTCAAAATGGGGCTTCATTCTCCCCAATATCGGTTTGATTTAATTTTAGGGTTTTGTATATTCTCTTAATTAAAAAAATTCTGTGCTCTCGAATTTTCACTTGGTTTTGAGAGGTTGTTTTGAGAGGCAGTTTTGAGAGGCTGTGTTTAGAGAGGCAGTTTTGAGAGGTTGTGTTTTGAGAGGCAGTTTAGAGAGGTGTTTTGAGAGGCAGTTTTGAGAGGTTGTGTTTTGAGAGGCTGTGTGTTGAGAGGCAGTTTATAGAGGTTGTGTTTTGAGAGGCAGTTTTGAGAGGTTGTGTTTTGAGAGGCTGTGTTTTGAGAGGCAGTTTTGAGAGGGTGTGTTTTGAGAGGCTGTGTTTTGAGAGGCTGTGTTTTGAGAGGCAGTTTTGAGAGGTTGTGTTTTGAGAGGCTGTGTTTTGAGAGGCTGTGTTTTGAGAGGCTGTTTTGAGAGGCTGTGTTTTGAGAGGATGCATCAGTATTCAAACTACAGTGGCGGCAAAATTAATATTTACAGCAAAAATGCAAAAATAATCTTAACATCAAATGTTTGTCAACTTCAAAATTGTGCAGCAGCCATACCACTGTCACAAGAGATTTGTGGTATGGTTGGCAGATTCCTTGGACCCATATGAGCGGGAAAACTGGCGGGAATTGTTAGTGCTCGCTGAGCTGTTGGTGTGAGATGATCTGTAATAAGTTGCTCTGTCAGCCTCTGACTTGCACATTTTTCAGTAATCTTTGGAGGCCCACAGCTCAGTTTGTCATTGACATAATGGGACGCCATAAGCTTACAAATGAAGAAAAGGCCTGTGCCCTTGCCCAGCTGGAGCAGGAAGTCTCTGTGATTCGTGTGGCCAGAGATATTGGTGTCTCTCGCCAAGCTATTTACAGTCTGAAAAAGGCGGCAGCTGGACTCCCACCAGGAGCGGTGCCACAGCGGAAACCAGGTTGTGGACAGAAGAAAAAGATCTCTCCGAGGACAGATAAAATTCTGAAGAGGGAAGTATTGAATAACCCTTCATTTACAGCAGCTGCACTCAAGAAAAAGCATCCTGATCTGCTTGGAAACGTCGCTGTTCGTACGGTGCAACATTGTCTGCAGTGTGACCTGGGACTACTGTGCCACCATGCTGCAAAGAAGCCGCTCCTCACAGATGGCATGAAGAAGAAAAGGCTGGCTTTCTGTAATAAATATAAAGACTGGACCAAGGAACAATGGCGTGATGTTATGTTCTCAGATGCACCAGCCTTCAGATTGGTTAGAAGTGCCAGCAATGTTGTGAGGAGGCCCAAGAGTGTGTCCCGATATCATCACAAGTTTACTGTAAAAATCGTGAAGCATCCACAGAGTGTTATGGTGTGGGGGGCATTTACTGGTAAATTAGGTAGAGCTGGGTTGTATTTCTTGCATAAGGGTGAAACAATGAAAGGAACAACATATTTAGAAATGCTTAAGGACCACATGTTAAGAGTTTTACAGGTTACATGATTCTGCATTTTTTATGCATGATGGGGCTCCATATCACAAGACTAAGACAGTAACAAAGTGGCTTGCAGAGAACAATGCATCTGTTTTAGAGTGGCCAGGCAATTCACCTGACTTAAACCCAATTGAAAATGCCTGGAAAGTTATTAAAGACAAAGTTGCAGGTGCCCAGCCCTCAAATATGGCTGAGCTTAAGAATGAGAGTAAGTTGACATGGTGCACTAAGATGGACCCTCAATATTTCATGATCCTTGCTGATTCCATGCCTACGCGCATCCACGCTGTATTGCAGACTAAAGGAGAGATGACAAAGTATTAATTCATGTATCTGAATAATAAATAAGTACAGATTTCTGTTTGTTTAATTATTCACAGTAGTTTGCTATTATTTTGTGAAATATGTCAACATTGTTTTTGCTGTTAAGATTATTTTTGCCGCCACTGTATGTATATATATATATATATATATATATATATATATATATATATATATATATATATATATATATATATATATATATATATAAAATACACACACACACACACACACACACTGTACCTTTTTTTAATAGCCACTGACACAGGCATAGAAGATTCCATTACTGAATTGAATATTTGGGGATCCTGCGCAAGCTTTGGAAAAAAAAAATTTATGGAGTATTTAATATCAAATCGCGTTTTATTGTTTACTGCGCCGGCTTGGTCCTGCATATTTTAGTCTTTCCCTTTTTTTTTTTTTTTTTTCATCCATCGATCTCGCTTCGAATATTGCCTTCATAAAAGCTAGTCAGGTATTTGCTTTTGTAATTTGTTTTCCCGTTTTGCTTTCGGTCTCGGTAATCAGTCTGCTTGCGTTTACTTTTTTAGTTTTCTGTAAAAGGAAACTAATGTCCGTCCGTCGGCACTTTTCTCTGTCAGCCCTCAGGTCTTAAAATCTACTGAGGTTAGAGGGCTGCAAATTGGTATGTTGATCATCCACCCTCCAATCATCAGACATACCAAATTGCAGCCCTCTAGCCTGAATAGTTTTTTTTTTTATTTACGGTTAAACCTAGCCATAATCGTGCGTCTGGCTAGGACAGGCCACCACCGGGCCGTGGTTAAAGTTTCATGGGCCGCGGCTCATACAGCATTATACCGAGACCACCGAAAGATAGATCTGTTTTCGGTGGCCTTGATTATACGCTGTAGCGGCTGTACAGAGAACTCGATTGCGCCGGAGGAATTTCAGCGCATATTTTACCCTCCCTCGCACATCGCTGGAACCAAGGAGGGCCACTTTTCGGGAAATACGTCATTGTTATCACTTGTCGCTTCTGTGCGCAAGTCTCCTGAGGCTGTTTATTGATTTTCTTTCTTCCTTTTTTTTTGGGGGGGGCGGCGGGGGGGGGGGGGGGCTTATCTCGGAACCTAACATTCGGTTTTCGTAAAATGCTAAGGCTAGACTTGGGACCCGTTTAACCAAACTTCATTTTTCAAGTTTGAAATCGTATTCAACACCGTTGCTTTGTGTGTATATGTTTTTTGTATTTGTGTCTGTAACCTGTTCTTAATCATTCATTATCTTTTCACGTTTCTCTTGAGAGATGTATATTCCCTCATTTAACTAAATGGTTAAATTTTTTCCATAAAGAAGATTAAACCTTTTTCTACGACTTTTCTTTTCCTGATGATGTAAATTTCGTCGCTATATTTCATTTGTAATGCAGCATTAGGGCAGCCATCAAAAAGGTACACATTAATAAGTGGTGTAGTATTAATAAATTATATTATTTCAAGAACATTTAGTTCCTCTCTCTCTCTCTCTCTCTCTCTCTCTCTCTCTCTCTCTCTCTCTCTCTCTCTCTCTCTCCATGTGGGAAGTTAGCATTTCTCCTGAGGCCTCGCAACCTAAATGTTACGTAGCATACACATTTGGAAATCCTTGGTATTGGATAGATGGTTTTCTAAAGATGTGTATTCGCCCAAAAAAAGGAAAAGATTGAGTTATTTATTTATACTCTTAATGTGCAACTATTTTCATCTCACATTCCAAAGGACCATTGGTTTATCTATCATGGTTTACTAAGATAGCTTGCTACGTATGTCAAATTTGACATTTTTTGGATGAAATGGTTGAAGCCAATAGGATTTTTTGTATTTGGTGATGGGTAGTATGCCAATAGGTAATCTCTCTCTCTCTCTCTCTCTCTCTCTCTCTCTCTCTCTCTCTCTCTCTCTCTCCCTCCTCCACACACACACACACACACACACACACACACACACACACACACACACACACACACACACACACATACCTACAGACATCTTTTCAAGTCTTTTAATCAAACTGTTTAGTTATTATTAGTATTATTCACAAGATGAAACCTATATTCATATGGAACAAGCTCGCAGGGGCCATCAACTTGAGATTCAAGCTTCCAAAGAATATGGTATTCAAAGAATGTGGTGTTTAAGTTGTATTTTGTCATTCATGGTTAGATTTTCGCAGTGTCATAGAAATTGAATTTATTCTCTTAAAGGCAAAAGAACTGAGGTCTTAGATCCCAGGTGCCTGACCATAGGCGGATGTTTAACCTTCTTGTTTATTTATTTTAAGATTCTCTATTTAAACTTTGTACTAATCTTAGATGTTAATGGAGTGATGTTGATATTTGTTTAAGCTTCTTAGATATCGAGTAGATTGAACAGAAAGCGATTGTAACTAAATTTACAAGTTTATTTTAAAATTCTCTATGTAAACTTTGTAGTAATCTTAGATGTTAATGGTGTAATGCTTATATTTTTTCATGCTCTCGCCGAGATCAAACAGTTTTATGAGGACCATTTTGTTGAGGAATTTTATAAGGACCAATTTGATAAGGAATTTTATAAGGACCAATTTGATAAGGAATTTTGTAAGGACCAATTTGATGAGGAATTTTATAAGGACCAATTTGATAAGGAATTTTATTAAGGACCAGTTTGATAAGGAACAGGCCTGGTAGGGGCTAGTGCCGTCAGTGCACCTCATGTGGTGCACTGTAGGCATTACTTAAGATTCTTTGCAGCGTGTCTTCGGCCCCTAGCTGCAAACCCCTTTCGTTCCTTTTACTGTACCTCCTTTTATATTCTCTTTCTTCCATCTTACCCTCCAGCCTCTCCTTACAATTATTTCATAGTGCAACTGTGAGGTTTTCCTCCTGTTAAACCTTTCAAACCTTTTACTGTCAATTTCCATTTCAGCGCTGAATGACCTCATAGGTCCCAGTGCTTGGCCTTTGACCTAAATTCTATATTCAGTTCAGTTCCAAACGGAATAGCGAAGTTATGCGACCATTTTTGTTAGACACATTTCAAGAAGGATTAGAGAAGCCATGAAACGATATTTGCAGAGGATATTTTGGAAGGGAGTAACAAAGCCCCAACGTGAATAAATGCAGGAATAATATAATAATAATAATAAAACGTTTTCCCTTTACGTTTTCTTCGGCGGACTGGAAGCAGATACGGCTCGGCCGATTGGCAATCCAATCTTTACATTTAAATTGGATTCAGAAGCCGTAATCGAAAGGAGGCATCTATTTTCTGATTTACAGATACTGGTTTGTACTCAGAGCTCTCTCTCGTTCGCGGTCTTCCTAAACTCATGACTCACTCTCTCTCTCTCTCTCTCTCTCTCTCTCTCTCTCTCTCTCTCTCTCTCTCTCTCTCTCTCTCTCTCTCTATCCTGGTCGGTGTCGGTAAAGTAAACCAACCTTCACTACTTTACGGTTTATATAATATATATGTATATATATATGTATAAATATATGTATACATATATATAGTATATAAATATATATATATATATATATATATATATATATATATATATATACATATTTATATATATTATATATATATATATATATATATATATATATATATATATATATATATATATCTGAAACGGATACGGATTATTTCCAGGGGATCAGATTCATTGGAGAACATCAGCTTGTCTCTTGCTCTATATCTACTTGTCATTGCATCATTGCCATTCTAAGATAACTGTAATACTTATATAGATTATCGACATGAGATCACTGATTGTTCCGTACATTTTTACATGAAGATGGTTTCGCCTGGACTTCACAGTGCGGCGCCCCCGAGTTCAACCCCCTTACTGTCTCTGTTAGCCAGAGATTTGGGATTTAGTGGCAGACATCAACAGCCACTGCCCCCCCCCCTCACCACCTCCCAACCCGTCCTTTCCCCCATTCTCAACTATTTAAAAGGGTGCTTAGGAGCTGTTCTCATGAGTTGATAATATATTAGGATTTATCATTAACCCCCTGCCACCCATTAGCGATCTGCAAATCCTCTAAAACACTTTATTTTTGTTATTAGCAGTAGTGCAACTTGACCAATCAAAATGACAAGTGATACGTCAAAGTGATACGTCAGGTCTTGATAGCAAAGACGTTATGTACCATCCGTATGCTCTGAGCAGGCTGTAGGCTATTCATTCTGCATAGGGACCAGTGCATGGTGAGAGAGGCTGGCTTGGCTGGGTAACGCCTGTTATAAACATGGTTTATTGCTCATTGATTTTGTTACGGGTAGAATATATATATATATATATATATATATATATATATATATATATATATATATATATATATATATATATATATATATATATATATATATATATATATATACGAGTATATATACACATATATATATGAACTCCTAAAATTCCTGCCTGTCTGAAACAGGCTTATTACCACTCGAGGAAACAAATCGCAGTTATTGTAGAGTTTAAACTGAATCAGTCACGCGGTGCACTGTAGGCATTGCTTAAGGTTCTTTGCAGCGTGCCTTCAGCCCCTAGTTGCAACCCCTTTCATTCCTTGTACTGTACCTCCTTTCATATTCTCTTTCTTCCTCCTTACTTTCCATCCTCTCCTAATAATTGTTTTATAGTGCAACTGCGAGGTTTTCCTCTTGTTAAGGCTTTGTAACCGTTTGCTCCCAATTTTCCTGTCAGCTTTGAATGACCTCAAAGGTCCCAGCTCTTGGCTTTCGGCCTAAAATGTATGTTCTAAACTGAGTCAGTTTTTTTATTTTCTTTTTTGGGGGCGGAGATAAAAAGATGTTTGAATACTTTGAAGATCGTGACTATGAAAGTGATGGAGGTGTATATGCATGTACGCAGAAATGAATAAAAAAAAAATAAATAAAAGTTCGTACTACGAGCGGTTCTTTCCACTGGAACGGTCAATTTGAAACCGTTCGAAGGAGAAGGCGTATTTTGTATGCGCATTGCACGGTCCTGTATGTGACGGAGAATAAATTCGGTGAAATAAAATTCAGCATTTTGACTTGGACCTTGAAGTCGCCCCCTGATGATGATTCAGCCACATTATGTCGTTTCTGCTCTCTCTCTCTCTCTCTCTCTCTCTCTCTCTCTCTCTCTCTCTCTCTCTCTCTCTCTCAGTTAACCTTGGGAAATGCGTTATCTTGATTCGGTTGCAAATTCCCGAGATATATACTAGTATTGCATTAGCCCCATTTTTTTGGCCGTGCCCCTAGGTTAGGTTAGGTTTGGCTAGATCGGATTGGGTTGGGTTGGGTTAGGTTAGGTTAAGTTAAGTTAGATTAGTGCTCCCGTAGGAATTTGGGTGTGGGAAACATAATGAGATTGAAATGATTAGTTTTTGAGACATGGCGTTCCACTTTTTTCAGGGAAAGGTCCCGGTACTAGGTTACAAATCGGGAAAATGCGACCCGGTTAGATAGGAGATTTATAATTTTACGAGAATCTTACCATTTATTACAACCTCAATTGCAAATCTTCCAGTATTGAAGTTCATATAGTGTTATTGTTCACGCATTCATGATATGACGACCATATTAGTTTGATTTAATTTTTTTTTTTTTTTTTTTTTTGTTACGTCTGTACTATTGTACCTTGTTATCCGACAATAATGTGAATATAATCGCTTAATATGTATGATTTTACCATTCTTATTAAGCTCGTCATTCTCAAAAATAAATTCATTACTTAAATGTTTTGTATGCCAGTCGTATATACTGCCCTAAAACGGAATACTGCAGTATCAGCAAAAATACCAAACTGAGAAAAATGGCAGATACTCCCTTGCCTTACTACTGATTTTGCATGTACGGCAAACGGAACCCCCTAAATAAAGCACCGAAGAATCTTTCTGAAACTGCAGTAACTTGTGTATTAGTGTTTCACGAGCCCAATAGGTGGCATATCTCAATTTCGAACATTTTACAGATACTGCAGTGTTCCATTTTAGGGCAGTGTAGTTCAACAGTAATCTTGACATGAGTGTCTCTGAATAGACAGAAGTGTTTAGCGCATCTGGCTAATTCCATCAGTCTGCGCATAGATATTTAATACAAAGTGGGGACCGGAGACAAGCCCCAATCTGCAGTTCCTGTCGAGAAGTTTTAACAGTAGCACATTCATTAACTGACTGCGCAGTTTTTACCCAAATACGGAGAGCTACTTCACTCTATGGCAGGTGCATGAGTGAGGTACTTGATAATAATTGTGATTTCAGTAAACTAATCTTGTTTTTAAAGAAAATTAACTATCTCAGAATTTAAATTTTTATCAGATTTCACAAACTTGTTTAAATCGTATTAAAGATTACATATTCTTTTAGCACTTTTTTTAATTTTGATTTATATATAGTGCTAATGAATTTTAGCTAGATCAGTGTTTGATTTTAAGCGCTGAATCGCCATAGTAGTTGCCCCGGTGCTTGGCATGTATGCCTAAAATCTACAAATCTATAAGCAGGTAACAAAAGATGCCAAACTGTTCTAAACTAGGATTAAAGTTGTCCCTCGCGTTAGCCGTCTGTCGTTTCTGAATTTTCAAAGAAACAGCATTATTTGTTCCCCTGCGGATAATGCATCCAGTATATGACCGGTGGCCCGCCAACCTAACGGTCTGAAAACTCGAGAGGGTCAGTAAGAACATAGGTACCAGGCCTAGCGACACACTGGCCACGTGTCTTAGGCAACGGAGATCATAGAGAACTTCTCTTTGTATCCTTTGCCGAGTGATGACCGTCCGTGCAAATGGGACAGTTTTAAAAGCTCTCGGGTGATCCTTCTTAGTTCATGAATGAATTTCAATGAGATTCGATGAGTAAACATGTATATACGAGTATATATATATACAGGATATATATCCAATGCAGCGCGAAGGGACGCGTGCTTGAGAATATTATGAAATCCACGCCAGAAGGTGAGTGAACACCGGGACTTTGAACGAATACTTTCGTAGTTTATTCTACATTTTATTCTACGTTTTCAAGTTCACACAGTGTGAACTTGAAAATGTAGAGTAAACTACGAAAGTACTTGTTCAAAGTCCCGGGTTTCACTCACCTTCCAACGTGGATTTTATGATAATATATATATATATATATATATATATATATATATATATATATATATATATATATATTAATATATATATATATATATATATATATATATATATATATATATATATATATATATATATATATGTGTGTGTGTGTGTGTGTGTGTGTGCGTGTGTTTATCTGCACTGATAGGTTTTGTGCACCAGGGTCGAGACATTGTGCTAGAGTCGTTACATTAAGAAAAAGTACTTCCACTTACCTGTGAATAAATAAACTCATTTCTTTTTCACGCTTATTCGAGCGGATAATAATATATAAACAATTCAACTGTTTTGTGACGGTAACCAGTGAAACTTAAGAAATTAAATTCTTGAAATTCAGTCTACAAATCACCGTCATAATTCTTTTAGTATGAAGTACTGAAGCCGCTGGAAATATGGGATCTTACCTTATAAGTGTTACTGGAGGAAGTGAAACTAGGTCTTAATTGTGATTGTTTAGGAAGTGCCGTTACATATTGTGAATGTGAAAAGGTAAATTTTCCCAAGTTTCACTGCAACACATGATTTGTATTAATGACAGAAAATGCGTAATGTATATTGAATAGAATGTATTTTTTGTTGGTGAGTATATTAGCATGCTAATACACCCCCATTTGATGTAAATTACTACGTCAAGATATCTATAATAAATAATCAATAAAATATGAAAAGGTTACTGCAAATATGTAGTTGATTTGAAGTATTTTGATCCAACAAAAATTTCCGACTTTGACCATTAATCTGTGACCAAATTCTCCCCAAAATTTTATGACGTCGTGAAGGTGATTTAATCGATATATATGCTTAGTTTCACCGAAACCCGTCGATTCCTCCTTGAGGTATACTTCCTGAGGTACACTGCTAACACTAGCGAACTCACACACGCTGACTCGGACGGAAGCTGAACCTACCTCCTGATCCGATGTCGGCAGAAGTACTTAATTATGTCAAGTGCTTTCACAAACGTACTTGAAACTTGTGCTTTTGAAACTTTGGAGTCTTTCTACCTTTCGGTAGTTGCCTGGATTGGCTGGATTACCTCACACAGCTCCTTTTTTGTGTAAAACTCGTGTTAATTAATGTTTTTGCTCATTATAAGTTTTTCTCCACCGAATGGCTAAGAAACTTGAGTTACTCAGATATCTTTCCATTTTGTTCAGCTGTTGATGGTCTAGGTTTTCATAAAAATTTTGTTGTGTTTTTTTTAAACAGTCTGGTGGTTTTTGCTATAGTTCAAACGTCGTTGTGTGTTTGAATTAGGTAAAAGAAAATTGTTAGTTTTGGTGTATAAACAGCCTGGTTATTTTTGCTATAGTTCAAACGTCGTTGTATGTTTAAATTAGGTAAAAGAAAATTGTTAGTTTTTTGGTGGAGAAGAAAGATAGCTCCTGTTACTAGATAGGCACTTGTGTGTGTGTGTGTGTATATGTCTCTCTTCATTTGTTTGGGGTTTGGCAGTTCCTTACTTTCAGTGAAAACTGTATAAACAATCACATACACACTTACAGAGAGGGCAAGACAAGGGTGATGAAACAAAAGTACCGAAATACATCTCAGGTACGTACAAGGAAAAGACACATTTGCTGTGCATAGCAGAACATCATAGCAAGAAGCTATCTCTAAAAATAAGAAGTTATTATGTAAACTTTAATTTTGCACTGAAATTTCTTTCCTCCCTTTGTATGCTGCAAAGGTTTGAATGACAATTTTGATGGGTTTCACATCCTCTTTCTCTTTCTGTGCGCCGCCATCTTGCTTTTGTACCGGGATCTGAAGTATGAGAAAAGGAGTTTTTCACTTTCCACTTTCCTTGGATCGACAGCGAACTCAGCTTTTGAAGGTCAAAGGTCACGGTCAGTTCTGTTTGGTTTTGTATGTTTCTGATTTTTCCATCGAGACGTTTCTCGAGATAATTATTAAATGTTAATGCGGATTCTTATCAGGAATCTGTTAGATTTAACCGTTATGGTACTTAGTTAAAAAAACACAGGGGCTTCAAATCATTAAGTCATGTTCCATTGGTTTAGGATTCTCTCAAGAATCCTTTCGTAATTTTAGTTTTCTGTAAAAGAAAACTATTGTGCCGGCTTTGTCTGTCCGTCCGCACTTCTTCTGTCCGCACTTTTTCAGTCCGCCCTCAGAGCTTAAAAACTACTGAGTCTTGATGGCTGCAAATTGTAATGTTGATCATCCACCCTCCAATCATCTTACATACCAAATTGCAGCCCTCTAGCCTCGGTAGTTTTTATTTTATTTAAGGTTAAATTTAGCCATAATCGAACTTCTGACAACGCTATAGGATAGGCCACCACCAGACCGTGGTTAAAGTTTCAAGGGCGGCGGGACATACAGCATTATACCAAGACCACCGAAAGATAGATCTATTTTCGGTGGCCTTGATCATACGCTGTAGCGGCTGTACCGAAAACTCGATTGCGCCGAAGAAACTTCGGCGCAATTTTTTACTCGTTTATTAGGGTTGCCAATGTAGAGGAACTGAGCATCTTAATAAAATCATTTTTCAGAGGCATCTGGAAAAAGTCCTGTTGGTTGTAAGTGTATTATCGTTTCCAGATCTCGGGCAGGTTCGATGCTGTTTTATTCATTTACGTGGCAGGTGCCTCGCTGTCTTGACCTTTCCTGGCTCTTTGAGTGTGTTGGCAGGTACCGAGTTTATATATACAAGAACGTGTTCTCTGAAATGCCAGGTCCCTTCCGAGTCTTGATGGCCTTAAAGTTAATGTGAGGACTGATAGAATCATTTTAAATGTCCTAATTTTTAGAAATGAATTCCTTTTTGTGAGTGTTTGTTCGAATAGGGCAGTGGTTCTTAACTAGGGGTGCGAAGCCGGTTCCTAGGGGAGTGCGAGGATGCCTATGAATAATTAAAGCAAAATATGTTTTTATATACGCATGTTTTTTCTGCAAAAAAATAAAAAATAAATTAATAATAATATTATTATTATTATTATTTTTATTATTATTATTATTATTATTATTATTATTATTATTATTATTATTATTATTATTATTATTTCAGCAATTCAGGGTGTACGAGAACTGACCGGTGATTTGAAAGGGGTGCATACATTGAAAAAGGTTAAGAACCACTGGAATGGGGAATATATAATTCAGTACGTATATTTGGTCGCTTAGTTGCTGAAGTGTTTGCATTACTTCTTATTTATTTCTCTTATTTTATTTTTATCATGGTTGAAGCGCATACCTTCGAATACCTGACGTGTGAGGTGTGTATAATTCCTCTTCGAAAATGCTTCACAGAATTGTATTTGCTAACAAAAACAATTAAGGAATGAGTTAAATATAAAAAAAAAATAAATAAATAAAAGGTGGAAATCGACGGGGCAAACTCACTGAAACATCTTCCTATGACGCGGAAGGCGAAGAGGCTGCTTTCATATTCCGCTGTGGAGTCTTGCCTTATTTGCTTGCTTGCTTGCTTGCTTTATTTGCTGGCTTGCTTGCTTGTTTGATTTATTTGCTTGCTTGCTTTACTTGCTTGCGTTATTTGCTTGCATGCTTGCTTTTTTGCTTGCGTGCTTACTTGCTTTATTTGCTTTATTTGCTTGCTTGCTTGCTTGCTTGCTTCATGCTGCTTCGTCTATCCCTGACTCACCTCTGTGTTTGTTGTTATGTCGTAAACAGTTTTATTTGGTTCCTTGTTGATTGACAAGCCGCGTGGAATCATATAACCCAGATTGTAAGGGAAGATGCTTTGGCGTGTCGAAATGTTTTTTGCTTCTGGAAAAATGTGTAAAATTTCTTTACTCGAATGAAATATTTTTAGGCGATTTTTTCATTTTTTACTTAAATCTTGATTGTTTTTTATCGGTGTTTTTAAATGCAAAACGGTTATGATCATTTAGCCCTAAATTTTATTTAATTGCATATTTTAATTTTTTTTTATTTCCTTTGTGGGCCAGGGGAGTTTTGGAAAATGCCCATGATTTCTTAGACTAAGAAATGCAGAAATTAAGTTTTTAAAATTTCCTTCATGGGCCAGGAGAGGTTTGGAAAATGCCCACGATTTCTTAGACTGTAAGAAATGCTGAAATTCGACAGTGCGTTTTGAGGTCCCTTAATACTTAGTGAGTACTGACTTCCTAATCAGCTGCTATAGAATGTTCTCCAGTATTCAGCGGATTATACGGTTCAGTGTCTGTTTTGCAATTTTCTTTCTGATACCGTTTATTTTATTTTATTTTATTTTATTTTATATTTTGTAAAGCTACGTTTCTATCGCCACCATCGTGGTCAGGTCCCAGCCTTCTTTCCCTTTTTCTTTTATATATATATATATATATATATATATATATATATATATATATATATATATATATATATATGTATGTATGTATGTATGTATGTATGTGTGTGTGTGTGTGTTACAGTAAGACTTCGAAACAAGGGATTTCATGAAATCCTTGACATTTTCAGGGAATTCGTGAAATCACCAATTCACTTAGGGGCATTTGATATCCCCGAGGGGCTAGTACTAAACACGGCGAAACAGTGTAGATGAATCACTGTTCCGCCGAATTTAGTACTAGCCCCTGGGCGATCAAATGCTCCTTAGCGAATTAGTGATTTCACTAATTCCCTGAAAATGTCAGGGATTTCGTGAAATCCCTGGCTTCACAGTCTTACTGTAACATATATATATATATATATATATATATATATATATATATATATATATATATATATATATATATATATATGTGTGTGTGTGTGTGTGTGTGTGTGTAGAATCTAGTGGTCACTTTTACCAGATCAGATGCTCCTAAGTGACTTGGTGATCTCACTAATTCCCTGGAAATGTCAGGGATTTCGTGAAATCCCTGGCCTCACAGTGTGTGTAGAATCTAGTGGTCACTTTTACCAGAAACATATGTAATTGTAATAAATTGTAACAGCCACAATGCCCACTTCTCGATTTTTTTTTTTTTTTTTTTTTTTTTTTTTTTTTGGATACGCTTGTCACTACAAAGCCTTGAGATCCAAGTGCAAGAAATTGAAGTGGCTGTGATGTCCGGTCGCGGGAAACGGACATCACGGCCACTTCAATTTCTTGCACTTGGATCTCAAGGCTTTGTAGTGACGAGCGTATCCCCTCAAAAAAAAAAAAAAAAAAAAAGGCGTGAAGAATTCGAGAAGGTAAGAGGGCATTGTGGCTATCACAATTACATATACTGTGTATATATATATATATATATATATATATATATATATATATATATATATATATATATATATATATATATATATAATGTAAATGTAGATGTACACATGAAAATATGTCCATGGAGGCTAAGTTAAGGGTTGAACGAACCTTTGTTTCATTTTTAACTTTTCAATCATTCCATTTGCAGCCGACTCTTCGTATCTATAACCAAATACCGTTTCGTTTCTCGATGTCAGAAACTCACACGACACACAAGTGATATTTACCACCTCGGTGTGTCGCAGAATATAAAGTCTGTGGAATGAAAAGCGCTGTTGTTATTCATAGAGATATAGTTCGGTGGGCTGCAACTGCAACATTCCTATGAATATTAACGAAGGGGGGGAAACCCCATTTTACTCAAGACAGCGGATATTGTATGGTTGAGATAACCCGGAATGCTTTCGCTTCCTCTTAGATAATCTTGTTTTTGCCTCTGTTTCCGGACTGACAGTTCGTGTGTTTGTTTGCCCACTGCGGCGTGCATTCGCTCTTATATAATGTCTAATAGTATTCGGTTTATTTTAGAAGCAATGTTTGCTTGTGTGTGTGTGTGTGTGAGTGTGTGTTTTGGTATTTATCATTATTCTGTAAGTATTTGTCCAGGCTGTGTTAATATCATCTAATAATAATCAGTTTATTTTGCAAGCAATGTTTGTGTGTGTGCGTGCGTTTGTGTGTTTGTGTGTGTGTATGTGTGTGTGTGTTAATCCTTATCATTACTCTGTAAGTATTTTTTCAGGCTATTTTAATAATATCTAATAATATGCACTTCATTTTTCAAGCAATGTGTGTGTGTTTGTGCGCGGGTGTGTTTGTGTGTGTGTGTGTGTATGCGTGTGTGTGTTAATACTTATCAGTACTCAGTATTTTTTCAGGCTATACCACTATTTTTTTTGACAGCACGGCAGTAGTTTTTTTATTTTTTTCCTTGAGACACTAGACGTTAGTTTCCAAAATAGACGTTTTCTTAATTGCGTGCAGTTTGAAATAATTTTGAAATGGACGAAAAACTTATTTTGAAAAATGTTAACAATTATATTATATCTATCTATCTATCTATCTATCTATCTATCTATCTATCTATCGGTCTATATACATTTATAAATGTGTATGTACATATTTGTACATACTGTATATACCTATACATATACATAAATTATTGTCTTTATATCTTATACATAAAGCATATATATTATACACACACACAAAATCTCGGAAGAGACTTGATAAAAGGAAGTTTGGTGTAACTTTTTTTTTCCATTTTCGATTCTTCTTTCCGTGTTCCTTTTACTTTTTATCTAACATGTAATGTTCATTTTTGGGGTCATTGACCTTTGGTGTTGTGACACCAGGATATCATGCAGTTAAATCTGTGCTTTATACGTAATCATCGCAACAATTTTTCCGGTGATATAAAATGGATGCGTGTTACCCCTGATTATCAGTATTGTTAAATAGTTGTTCCTTTCGAATATTTATCTACTTTGAGACAGGTATTTGTATTAGCTTTGTCTTTTAAAGAGAGAGAGAGAGAGAGAGAGAGAGAGAGAGAGTTATTTTTCATATACAATGTTATACTCTCATAATGCTCTTCCGAAGGATTTAGTCAGATAAGAATCGAAAATTAAATAAGGTGACGTTAAAGAGGTTGGACAGCTGGCTATGAAGAAACTAAAGAGAACAGCCAAAAATCAAAAGACGGAAAAGGATGCAGCTGGGGACTAAGACGACACCAAAGAGAACGATCAAAAAAGCAAAAGACGGAAAAGAATGCAGTTGAGGAATAAGAAGACACCAAAGAGAATTGACTAAAAAAAACAAAAGACAGAAAAGAATGCAGCTGAGGAATAAGAAGACACAAAGAGAATTGACAAAAAAAAAAAAAGACAGAAAAGAATGCAGCTGAGGAATAAGAAGACACAAAGAGAATTGACAAAAAAAAAAAAACAAAAGACAGAAAAGAATGCAGCTGAGGAATAAGAAGACACAAAGAGAATTGACAAAAAAAAAAAAAAAAGACAGAAAAGAATGCAGCTGAGGAATAAGAAGACACAAAGAGAATTGACAAAAAAAAAAAAACAAAAGACAGAAAAGAATGCAGCTGAGGAATAAGAAGACACAAAGAGAATTGACAAAAAAAACAAAAGACAGAAAAGAATGCAGCTGAGGAATAAGAAGAAACCAAAGAGAATCAACAAAAAAAAAAGCAAAAGACAGAAAAGAATGCAGTTGAGGAATAAGAAGACGCCAAAGAGGAATGACAAAAAACAAAATACTGTAAAGAATGCAGCTGAGGAGTAAGAAGAAACCAAGAGAACCGACAAAAAAAAAGGAAAAGAATGCAGCTGTGGACTAAGAAGACACCAAAAAGAACGGCCAAAAAAGCAAAAGACAAAAAAGAATGCAGCTGGAGACTAAACCCATCCCAATGACCTTAGTTAAATTCAACAGATGAACTCTTTAAATCCCTATTGTCAAACTGGTAAAAATTTAATACCCCAAAAAATAAAACCCTACCCGGCAGCTAACTCATTCGTCAAAGGAGAGAGAGAGAGGTGCGCAGTGTATAACTGCATTAGTCCACTGAATGATTTACAAAGACTGAATTATGGACCAGTTGTTGCGATACTGCGAAGCGCGATGGAATTAATAATGTGATTGACTTTAATTTGCAATCTAAATCACGGAACAGTTTTGCCCAGGGTTCACAGCAGTTGGCAACAGGGCAAATCGGTTGTGGTAATTGGCTTTATCTAACCTGCGCGTTCTATATTTATTTTTTTCTGTACTTTTGTAGGTGTATGTATATGTGTGTGTGTGTGTTTGTGTTTGTCTGTGTGTATATATATATATATATATATATATATATATATATATATATATATATATATATATATATATATATATATATATATATATATATATCAATATATAATTTATATATATTTATTTATATAAAATGTATATATATTTATATATATATATATATATATATATATATATATATATATATATATATATATATATATAATTATATAATATTTATATAATATTTATATACATATATATACATATATATATACATATATATATATATATATATATATATATATATATATATATATATATATGCAGAGGGGAGAGATGACTAATTTAGCACACAGGTAGTAAAATCGCCTGATGTTGGCAGAAGTGTTAAGAAGGAATGCGACCTTAATTACTGATAGTTCACAACAATTAGGTCATTAACTGTTACAGCTGTATTATTAAAATTTTGTATTTCTTTCAACTACGCGAAACACGATTCAGTGAGAACTAAGAGAGTTTGGTTTCTGTAAAAGCAGCCATAGAGAATAGGTACAGTTATATACCCATCAGTCATTGAAATTTGTGAGCATAAAAATCGTGCAGCAATTTTAAAGCGATTTGCGTAAATTTGCAAAACCAACAAAGTAGTTTGCTTTTTTTAAGTGCAGAGATCTATGAGACGGGTCTTTCTTAAAGAAAGGTTGTAAGAGTCAAGAACACAGAAGAAGTAAGAGAATTCCATCGCTTCAGCAGTTGATGGAAAAGTTCAATGTTGACTGATTGATGAAAATTCGACCTATGTCGCTGTTTCCATTAAAACGAAGGAAAGATATTCAGATGAAACACCACTCTCTCTCTCTCTCTCTCTCTCTCTTTCTCCCTCAAGTAAAGTTAATTAGATGAACCACCTCTCTCTCTCTCTCTCTCTCTCTCTCTCTCTCTCTCTCTCTCTCTCAAGTAAAGTTAATTAGATGAACCACCTCTCTCTCTTTCTCCCAAGTAAAGTTAATTAGATGAAGCACCTCTCTCTCTCTCTCTCTCTCTCTCTCTCTCTCTCTCTCTCTCTCTCTCTCTCTCTCTCTCTCTCTGTCCATGAATAGCATCACTTCTCATTTCCAAGAACTTCAAGATGGAAGCGTTCCGGGCACGTGGTACCCAACTCGTCTTAATTATCAGTAAAACGGAGTGCCGAAATAACTTCCTAGCAGGTGATAGGCAGCGTCATTTGGCTGTCAAAGTTCCAAGAAGCTCCCGGCTTATTTTGTATTCAGGGCCTGTGCCGACCTCTATTTTTGGCTCCCTTCGTGTTTATTGTTGTTCAGGTCCATTTTTTCTCTTCATGAAGACATATTTTCCTTCATCATTACGGCTGGTTTTTGCTTCAGAGTTTAATATTAAAGGTCAGTGTTCCTAACGTAGGCATAGTTACGAATATTGAACAAGTTAAAAATGCGCCGAAGAAACGAGTTCTCTGTACTGCCGCTACAGCTTATAATCAAGGCCACCGAAAATAGATCTATTTTTCAGTGGTCTCCGTATAATGCTGTATGCGCCGCGGCCCATGAAACTTTAACACGGCCCGGTGGTGACTCATCCTATATCGTTGCCAGAAGCACGATTATGGCTAACTTCAACCTTAAATCGAATCAAAACTACTGGGGAGGCTAGAGGGCTGCAATTTGGTATGTTTGAGGATTGGAGGGTATATGATCAACTTGCCAATTTGCATCCCTCTAGCCTCAGTAGTTTTTAAGATCTGAGGGCGGACAGAAAAAGTGCGGACGGACAGTCAAAGCTGGCACAATAGTTTTCCTTTACAGAAAACCAAAAGCTTGATCCATATTTTCTGAAATTTGCGAGTCCACATTCTCTGAAATTTGCGAGTCCACATTCTCTGAAATTTGCGAGTCCACATTCTCTGAAATTTGCGAGTCCACATTTTCTGAAATTTGCGAGTCCACATTTTCTGGAATTTGAGAGTCCACATTTTTTTAAATTTGAGAGTCCACATTTTCTGAAATTTGAGAGTCCACATTAGCCAATATTTTCTGAAATTTGAGGGCCAACATTTTCTGAAATTTGAGAGCCAACATTTTCTGAAATTCGACAGTCAACATTTTCAGAAATTCGACAGTCAACATTTTCTGAAATTTGACAGTCCACATTTTCTGAAATTTGAGAGTCCACATTTTCTGAAATTTGAGAGCCAACTTTTTGTGAAATTTGAGAGCCAACATTTTCAGAAATTTGACAGTCAAGATTTTCTGAAATTTGACTGTCAACAATTTGCTTTAACTTCAGAAGACAGAAACATAGAAAGGGAAAATTGTCTCTGATATATACGGAGATGGATATCCAGAGCAAGCGTATTCATCCTATCTGCAGAAGGAAGGAAATTCCGTCCTGTATTTTTTGGGGAGGCTCAGCACGCCCCTCCGTGTCTGTTGATGTGGATTTATTGCCAACAGGAGGTTTCGTTGCAAGATCTAGACCAACCCTTCGCCTTTCCCCCGTCTCACCTATCTTCGGGTCGCCCCGCCAGGGTTAGGGGCGTTGTTTTTGGGCGTGAATTCTGGATTTGTTGGTTTCTGTACTTGTGGATCAAGCTTTTAGTTTTCTGCAAAAGAAAACTATTGAGATGGCTTTGTCTGCCCGTGCGCACTTTTTTGTCCGTCCTCAGATCCTAAAAACTACTGAGGCTAGAGGGCTGCAAATTGGTACGCTGATCATCCACCCTCCAATCATCAAACATAATAAATTTCAGCCTTCTAGCCTCGGCAGTTTTTATTTTATTTACGGCTAAAGTTAGCCATGGCTCGTGCGTCTGGCACTGCCAGAGGTGCCAGCCGCCGACACATCTTCACCTGATTGCATATGGGGAGGAACAGAGCGCTGCCTGGTCATGGCTGAGAGTTTCAATATCAATAAACCATGATTAAAGTCATTATTCTGAATAATAATTCTAGATTTGTAGTTTCTATCTATGTTTATAGATATTTTAAACGAACGTTCATCTTTTTTTGCAGTAATTAAAGGAAGAATTAATCATTTTTTCCCACAATTGTAGGATTACTTGGAAACATTTAATTAAGTCTATCTACAAGACCTTAGCCCAGCAATGAATTTTAGTCTAGTCTAGTAACTCAGAAACGCCAGCAACGTTTCTTTCAAACGGATAGTGTCCAAGTTTCGAAAATAGGATGAGGTATTAAAGGGAATAAGGAGCCTAGTGTGGACCTCAAAGCTAGGCACAACCAACTGAAGCATATCGGAAGAATGTGTTTCATTCCTGTCGCTGTCTCGGCTTTTTGTGTAGATTTCCCCCTCTTCATTTAAGCGTGGATGAGATATATATATATATATATATATATAGGCCTATATATATATATATATATATATATATATATATATATATATATATATATATATATATATATATATATATAATGTATATATATGTGTATATATATGTATGCATATATATATACATATATATACGTACATGTGTATATATATATATATATATATATATATATATATATATATATATATATATATATATATATAGTGTGTGTATGTAGGTATTTATATATGTATGTATGTATACATTTAGTTTGTAAAGTGTTTGATATATTGTAAAGTTCAACTTTTTCTATGCGTGTATGTATGTATATATATATGTATGTATATATATATATATATATATATATATATATATATATATATATATATATATATATACACACTTAATAACTTCATTTACTTGATGTATAGAAAAGTGTAAACTGTGTATTTCTGTCTGTGCTGAGTAGTGTCAAACTGTTGTACTGTAATACGCAGTTTATTCTTCTCTGTCTCTATTTACAATACTCAGTACTGGTAACTCTATGACCCTCTTTGCTTAGTAAACTCGACTGCTTGACGTATAGAGGGTTGAACACAGAAACATTTCTTTCTGCCCCCCATACTGCGTAAACGTAGACTTTATATAAGTCTCTCTCTCTCTCTCTCTCTCTCTCTCTCTCTCTCTCTCTCTCTCTCTCTCTCTCTCTCTCTCTCTCTCTCTCACGGCAGCTGTTTGATGTAGAGAAAGCATGTCATTACCATCTGTGTAGTCAACTGTTTGTTCTGTCTAAATGTCTAAATGTCTAATTACCGTTACGTAAATCGTTTTTACAACTCGTAAATAGCTAATTAAGGTTCTTGAACCTTTACTGACTTAAGTCAGTGTCTTCACTAGTTCATGGTATAGAAATTTGTGACTCTAGTTTTGAGTTTTTTTTCATATCTACTTTCTTTCGTAAATTAATTCTTACACCTAAGCCGTTAATTTTTTGGAGTCTCGCTTAGCAGTTTAGTTGCTTTTAGTTTTCTGTTAAAGGAAACTATTGAGATGGCTGCTATTTGTCTGTCCGTGCGCACTTTTTCTGTCCGCCCTCAGATCTTAAAAACTACTGAGGCTAGAGGGCTGCAAATTGGTATGTTGATCAAGAACCCTCCAATCGTCAAACATAGCAAATTTCAGCCCTTTAGCCTCAGTAGTTTTTATTTTATTTAAGGTTAAATTTAGCCATGATCGTGCGTCTGGCAACGACATAGGAGGGGCCACCATTGGGCCGTGGTTAAAGTTTCATGGGCAGCGGCTCATACAGCATTATACTGAGACCATCTAAAGATAGACTTATTTTCGGTGGCCTTGATTATACGCTGTAGCGGTTGTACAGAGAACTCGATTGCACCGAAGAAACTTTGGCGCATTTTTTACTTGTTGTGGTTTGTTCCGTTTGAATGAGTGATTTATTATTTATATGTCTGTATTTTCGGTAAACGCTGCTTGAAGTATCAATTCAAAAGTACAAAAATGAGATGCTGTTGGAAACCTCTCGATTTTGGTTCTATGTATTTTGCCTGGAGCCAGAAATTCATATATAATAATAATAATAATAATAATAATAATAATAATAATAATAATAATAATAATAATAATAATAATAATGATAATTACGGCTTCCACGAGATGGGAAAATATGTTTTTTTCGTAGATATTTCCTTGCTGATAATTATTTTCAATAACTATATCTTTTACAGCTATACCCTGCTTAGTGTTTATTTTTGATAACCATAATGCCTGGTACTACTATCCTTTGTTTAGTGGTTATTTTTGATAACCATAATACCTGTTACTACTATTCTCTGTTTAGTGTGTTATTTTTAATAACTACAATATCTGTCACTACTATTCTCTGTTTAGTGGTTATTTTTGATAACCATAATAATACCTGTCACTGCTATCCTCTTTTTAGTGTTTTTTTGATAACCATAATCCCTGTTAGTACTATACTCTGTTTAGTGTTATTTTTAATAACTACAATATCTGTCACTACTCTCCTCTGTTTAGTGGTTATTTTTGATAACCATAATACCTGTTACTACTATACTCTGTTAGTGTTATTTTTAATAACCATAATACCTGTTACAACTATCCTCTGCTTGTTTTTATTTTTGATAACCATAAAATATGTTAGTACTATCCTCTGTTTAGTGTTTATTTTTGATAACCATAATAATACCTGTCACTGCTATCCTCTGTTTAGTGTTGACGACAACAAATTCAGCTTCCGTATTCAAATCTCGAAAAAAGAACTGGCAGCCGTCGCATCTCGTTACGTGATTAATTAAAAGGCCTCCTACGAGCCTCGAGGCTATGAGAGAGTAATTGTGCCTAGACTAATGTTGGAGCCTTGACGCTGCCTCCCATTCCTTGGGTAACGAATGTCCGCTGAAGCTCCGAAAGAAACATATGGTCTGTGGGCATTGTAAACAAGGTTCTTTTTTTATTTTCCTTTGGAGTTTGTAGAAGAGATGTTAAGAGAGTGTATAGAGGACTAGAGGGATGCCTCACAATCTGGCAAAGGACAACGGCAGGAAGGCGGAAGTCAAACAAACCTGTTTTGTGTCCCCGAGGCATGCCTAATGAACGCGGTAAAGAGGGAGAAACTGGATTAGAGGCGCGTCTCTTCGCTTCATAGAAGTCGAACGAAGTGGGTCCCTTGATAACCCCCCTCCCCTTACCCTACCCTCCCCCGTCCCCCATGCCCATCCCCCCCCTACCCCTTTCTCTGGCGGTAGAGGCTCAGGTAAATATAAACATTCCAGCGATGATGATGATGATGATGATAATGACGCACATCGGGGTATAAGGGGGTATACAGTACGCGGGGTATGTATACAGCACGCTTTATTCGATACCCTTTTGGGCCTTAATACCTGTGTGACGCTGCTAATTATTAATGAAGTCATTTCAGGCATAAATATTGAATTACCTCTTCGAGGAATGGCCAAAGAAATTTTTTTTTAATCTGCAGAGGACAGTAAAATGAAAGCAATGGTTTTCGCGGATTAGTGGATGTCAAACTCCCCACACGAGAGACCCAAGATCGATCCTACAGGGGAGGGAACAGCTTGTTCCCGTTTCCTGAGACAGCCATTTTGTGCCTCTGTTGATCTAAGCCAGTGGTTCTTAACCAGGGGTGCTCGCGCCCCCTAGCTAAGCCGGTTCCTAAGGGGTGCGAAGAGGCCTTTGAATAATTAAGGCAAAATGTATTTTTATATACGCGTTTTATTTTTTCTGCCAAAAAAATTAAAATAAAGTAAAATAAATAGTTAATAATAATAATAAAAATATTTATTTTTTTTTTATTTCAGCAATTCAGGGGGTGCGAGAACTGACTGCTGATTTGAAAGGGGTTGCATACATTGAAAAAGGTTAAGAGCCACTGATCTAAGCAGTGAATTGTAAACCTGGTATTTAGTCGACTGTGGAGGTTTATAAGCACAGTAGAACGGGGTGCAGTGATCGCAACCTTATTCCAGGAGTACTGGGTGAGAACTGGAGTAGTTTAAGAACTAATTATTATATCTGGAAAATATAAATAATTCAAGGCATGAGACGAAAGCCTCCGCGTATATAATTAGAATTCAACCCATATGTTTCCGTCAGGTGCAACCTGTTCCGGACATTTGGGCGTAAATTTGTAGACCCGCCTACCAAGGTAGATAATTAATGGACATACAGGAGGCCGCCATTACCAGGAAGACAATAACGTAAGAAATGTGGTAAGAAATATGGCATCCAGAGAGAAGCCTTAACATATTTTGGAAGTTGGTAATTGTCAGTAGAAATGCGATATTTTGGAACTCCAATGCGAAATGAATAGCGAGGACGGTAGATCCTCTCTATGGTAAAAGGAAACTCATATCGACGAGAGAGAGAGAGAGAGAGAGATAAAATGTCCCCAAACGAATTCTCTTTTATGATTTGCGAAATAGACAGAGGAAAAATGTAAACAAGTATACGTTTGCTGAAAGGTTTTGGTACAAGTATACGTTTGCTGAAAGGTTTGGGTCAGAAGGACAGGACGGAAAAGAAAGCGAGAAAAGGGAACACGGAGGAAGAGACACATTAAAAAGAAAGTTTGGAAGGGACATTGACAAAAATGATTGACCGACTCGTTATCGCAGCCTTGCACCGCAGCAAGCGACAATGGCTATCAGCGCTGAAAAAAAAAAATGTTTGTGAATAGACTGCATGAATAATGAGCAGTAAAATATGAAGATTTCGACCAAAGTAAGTAAAAGGGAACGGAGAAAGGCGGCTTTCCGGTTGTGGCTGGAACGACAGGAAACTCCGAGACTACTGCACATTAAAGCGGTGTCACTTAGCATTAATTTGCGGTGACAGAAGTAATAGGAGAGATACGAGCTGTGGGCAGAGGTTAGAGGCGGCTCGCTCTCTCTCTCTCTCTCTCTCTCTCTCTCTCTCTCTCTCTCTCTCTCTCTCTCTCTCTCTCTCTCTCTCTCTCTCTGTGTGTGTGGATAAGTGTTGTTTGGTTGTTATTTGCTGGGCTCTTCTTCTCGACGATGTTATGAAGGAATAATTGGATGTTGCGTAGGACTCTCTCTCTCTCTCTCTCTCTCTCTCTCTCTCTCTCTCTCTCTCTCTCTCTCTGGATAAGTGTTGTTTGGTTGTTAACTGGTCTCTCTTCTCTACGATATCATGAAGGAATCCTTGGATGTTGGGTA